>OU015742.1:180221301-180249427 GCA_907169655.1 Acomys percivali
ACACACACACACACACACACACACACACACACACACACACACACACACACACACACACAAAAGAAAAAAAGAAAAAAAAGGAAAAGAAATTACCAATATGAACACTGATGGTGCATAGCTTTTCCTAGTCTAGATCTATGCACCAAACTAAATCTGTGTAACAAACTAGTAAGGTCACCGTACTAGCTGTCTCTGCACGCATATGCAAACACACTCTCTTCAGTAAAGCCACATCAGAAAGAGAAGCAATAAATCTGTGTGATTGGGATTTTTAAATATATTTTGTTTATTTTATGTATGAGTGCTCTATCTGCATGTACACCTGCAGGCTAGAAGAGGGCATCAGATCACGGTATAGATGGTTGTGAGCCACCATGTGGTTCCTGGGAATTGAACTTAAGACCTCTGGAAGATACAAAGAGAGTCCAGGACAGCCAAGGCTACACAGAGAGACCCTGTCTCGAAAAACCAAAAAAAAAAAAAAAGACCTCTGGAAGAACAGACAGTCCTCTTAACTGCTGAGCCATCTCTCCAGCCCCCATCTGTGCTACTGTTAACAGGAGGTGATTCACATAGCTCCAATTCTGTGTGCAGCACTAATACTTTCTTCCTGCATAGGCAAATTCATAAAACCGAAGCTGCCAATACTATTTCTAAAAGTCTTTCCATGAGGTAATAAGGAGCTTTGACAGATGGGAACAAATATAAAGTCAGTTTGGGTTTCAGAGAGGTCTAACTCAAAACAGACATCCAATTTAACTGTTTCCAAAACAGGCTGCAGCCCACCTATAGTGCCATGTACTACAGAGTGGAGAGCCCAAGGCTGAGGACATTAAATCTGCTATAACCACAATGCCTCAGAAGCAGCAAGAGAGCAAGTAATTAAGTTCATATCATACTGTTAGTAGAAAAACTTTTTATCTTCTTACTTGTTTTTATGAGCTAGGATCTCCAGTAGCCCAGGCTGGCCTCAAGATAGCTAAGGATGATCTTGAATAATTAATCTTCCTGTCTCCACTTCCTAAATGCTAAGATTACAGCGTTGTGTCACAGTGTTCCACCCCCACAAAGACTTTTAAAAGTAAAAGCCACAAAAACAGACTCAATTACCCTCATTTCATAGTAACTGGTCAACACTGCCCCCTGGTGATACCAGGAAATAAACAAGGCAGCAGCTTTTATTTTTAATTATGTTTAAGTACCTGCATCTCTTCTGAATGCATATCCCACCAATGACAAAGACAGATTTAAGATGAACTTCATTATATACTGTTCATTAATTAAAACTTTATGAAGGTTGCTTTAAGTCAAAGGCATTTACTCTGGAAACATGCTATTGATGATACACATCACCATGTACCGAATTACATTTCCACATAACAAGATGGGATTAAGAGAGACCCTGATGGTTAGTCCCAGCACTGAGGAGGCAGAGGCAAATAGATCTCTGAGTTTGAGGCCAGCCTGGTCTACAAAGTGAGTCCAGGACAGCCAAGGCTACACAGAGAAACCCTGTCTCAAAACAACAACAACAACAACAACAAGACTCTGATGGCAAATGTCCTAAACTTAAGCATAGTAGGACAACAAGGAGAGTCTCATCATGTGTAACTCAGGCACGATGGCACATACTTTTAATCCCAGCACTTTGGAAACAGAGGCTCTGCGCTCAAGGCCATCTGGGTCTACACAAAGAGTTCCAGGACAGCCAGGGCTACCGAGAGACCCTGTCTCTAGATATATAGATAGGTAGACAGACAGACAGACAGACAGTCAGTCAGTCAGTCAGTCAGTCAGTCAGTCAGTGATCACAGTGATGCCTGTTGGAAGCTTGGCTCCTCATTTAGGGAAAAACCCCAACCAAAAGAGCACAGTTGGCTGCTAAGTTTTTACTAAGTTGGAAAGTGCTTCCTGAAAAAGACTTACCAAGACTGGTGCCATCTTGCCCCATGATGCACTTCATGGAGGTGATGATCTGCTCCATCACAGGTGGTGACATCGACGTGGCATACACAGCACTGTGAGAATGTGTGCGTAGGTAGTTTATCAGCTCCTGTGGAAGCACAGGCAGATACTGAGAGGCAGTTTCCATGCACACAGTTACGCAAGCACTTCCTTCCAGGTGGTTCTGGACTCTTCCTTTCCACAGGCTGGAACAGGTGCTAAGCTGAGACTCAAGGCCAGCTCATACTGTCGACATCGCACCAATGACAAAGACAAAAACAAAGCGTTTCGTAGGGCAAATGGCTTTTCTATGCACACAATTCACAGCAAGGGTGGCACAGACACCTAAACACAGAGAACAGTGATGCAACATATTCATCTCCTTCGTGCACTGATGGATGTGCTGGCACCGTCTCCGAACAATGCTCCTCTCTGTAACTGCCCTCCCTCATTGTCAACATCTAGAAAGCAGCCACCACCTTCTCCATGACTTTTCATTTTGTGCTGTTTCTTCACTTTTTAGAAACTTTTCTTTGGTTCTTAGCAAAACCAATAAAATTGAAATTGTAATGATCAAATGTAGCATTTTGGCCTTAAATTTTCTGGAGCAAAGAAAACATTGTGTGATATTTACAACTCTGACAGGCCAGGTGTGAAGGCTCCTAATTCTGTAATGTGGAGGTGGGGTGGGGGTGGGGGGTGTAGGAGGCTCAAGAGGTCAAAGTCATCCTTGGCTATACAGCAAGAACTCTAACAAACAAACAAGGTGGTCACATTTTCCTGACTTAGAGACTTCCACAACTTCCTGATCATGTCAGCACAGAAAGTCTAACTGAAGTTTGTTTCAAAGCTAACTTAGGAAAACTCTGCTTCTGAGGTGATTTGACTAGTCTAATATTTGCATCTATCCACCAAATACCTGTAAGGATGGAACAGCATGGCATGAAGGAGGGACAGAGCCTGCTATAGGTCACAGATTCCTCTCTCTTTTACGTGGCGTCCTTTACAGTAACACTATCTTTCATGTAGAACTGGTCCATAACTGCTGGATCCAGCTCACACATCAGAATTCCCAGGGTTTGATCTGTCTGTCTGGCTGCCTAACACTGGCAAATGCAAAGTAGTAGTCAGAATTTATGTGTCCCCCATAACCCACTTAAGAAAATTGCAGTACAAAATTCTATTTCGTGAAATTCTTACAAGAAGAAAAGGAGGTTTGAACTGAGTGAAGTTCCTCAGGGAGGTGCAAGCAGGAAAACTAGCTGATACCACATGCCCTTAAAACAAAGCATGCCTTGCCGGAAAACAGACTTCTTGCTTCCTGCTTATTAGTTTTGTCATTTAGTACTATATATCCTTCCAGAGTATTCTACCCATCACTTGGGGTAGTAAAACATCCTGAGATCCTGGAGCTGTGCTATATTTCTGACAGAGACCAAACTGCTAGCAGCTTCTTGGTCCCTTGAAAAAAAGTTTAGTTTCTCTTAGCATGAATCTATGAACAACCAACAGCTAAAGAAAATCAATTAAACTACATCTCTTTCTCTCCTATTCTATGGGTTATGGTAGTTGTCTTACAAAATTTCAGGTTCCTTTAACTAATTTTATGTTAACTTTAAAAAAAATTAATAATAAAATGTGCTAGCTTGGCCAGGCGTGGTGGTGCACACCTTTAATCCCAATACTCGGGAGGCAGAGGGAGATTGATACAAGTTCGAGGCCAGCGTGGTCTACAAAAAGTGAGTCCAGGACATCCAGGACTTGTTACACAGAGAAACTCTGTCTGGAAAAAACAAACAAACACAGAGAAAACCAGAAAACAAAACAACACAACCACTAAAACCCCAAAAACTCAAACCTACCCCCCAGCCCCACCCCTGACAATAAAAAAAAAAAAAAAAAAAGCGTTAGCTTTTGTTACTGTTGTGAGTTAATGCTGAACATGTCTGCTGGCAGTAGAGGCAATATAGTTCTGTCTCTCTTGCCAGGCACTGTGGTAGCCCTGGGCTTTCCATTAGGGCAGGGAAAGCACTAGCTAAGGACAACAGCCACACTGTATACAATGAGAATGACTACTCTTTAAGGCTCCAATTGTTTAGTTTTAAGAAGAAATCAAGAGCATTTTTGAGCCTGCCATGTATTTCTCAATGATGTTACAGCAAGTTTTTCTTTTCTGTGACACTGAGAGTCAAATCGAGGGCAGCACACATGCTGGGCCAGTTCTCTACTACTGAGCTATAAGCCTGGCTCAAGATTTTTAAGTAATATAAAATATAAGCCACATTCCATCATAGTCACCTTTGTAAAGCATATAATTCAATGGATTTTTGGCACAGTGAGAACCTTACCATTATTTAATTTTAGAACATTTTCATAATCCTATAAGAAAACATGGTACTCATTAGCAGTTACTTTCCATTACCCCATCTCCTTAACCCCTGGCAACTTCTAAATCTATATTCTGTTTCCATATCTATTCTTTAAAAAACCATCACACAACATGACCTTTTGTGATTCACTTCAGCTAACATGTCTGCAGAATGTATCTGTGTTGTAGCATAAGCACACATCATTTTAAGACCAGCACATTACAAACCAGCCATACATAAGGAAACTAAAGTTAAAAATAATTTTCTCAAGAGATTACAAAGCCCAGACACATTCAAATGCAGTGTCCATGATTTTGCGTGTATTCTTAACTGCCTTAGAGGCCACACATAAAGCTAAAAAATAGACACTTTGCAATGTCTTAGAGCTAACAAAACCTCTTGTTTTTCATGCATTACGATCTTCCATTCTGCTGGCTGCTGTGACAATCCTTTGAAAGTGTGAGCATAACTCAAACCCTGAACAGAAGACTGTGGCAAACAGGAAGCACCACTGTGTGTTCCTTTACAAAAGAGTATTCTATATCTCAGACCAGAATGTAGTTGAGAAAGAAGCTCAAATGAGCAAACAACAAACAATGAACAGAACAGTCTTTAGCTCAGTGAGAGCCATCAGAGTCACTCCCGGGCATCTGAGGTAGGAGGTCCACCAGCACCAGAACATGAGCCACAAGAACATCCAAGATTGCCATATCCCAGTTCAAGACCCCATCTACTAGACAGCCTTTCTCAATCTCTAACTGGCCACTTCTAGAGGCCTATTTTACCTTCTTGCCTCCAATGTATCCTCCTGAAGCACCGAAGCTCTTTGTGAATGTTCCCATCATAACATCCACATCCTCAGGATCCAAGCCAAAGTAGTCTACCACGCCTCGTCCTGAAGGGCCAAGGGCCCCAATGCTATGTGCCTCGTCCAGATACAAGTACGCCTTGTACTTCTTCTTGAGAGCAATCACTTCAGGAAGGCGAACAATAGACCCCTCCATGCTGTCAAAACAGGGTTTAAAACACACACACACACGAGTTTTAAAGTCTTAAAATTAGCCATTGAGTACTTTATTTTTAATGTTTTGAGGTTATTGCTTTTCAACAAGTCTGAAAATTCCACTTCTGGTTTTAAATGAAGTTATGTGGTATACTGACTTGGCTGGAATAGGAGAGGCTGACATTATAACTGGTTTTATTTCACAACAGAAAGAATTAAAGTTACAGCAGATGGTTTGTTTTCTGGGGCTAGGGGTTAAAGCTGGGGCCTTGCATATGCTAGGGAAACACTCTATCACCTAGCCATATCCCCAGGCCACAAGTTCTTCTAAATCTGAAGTTACAAGCAACATTAGGCTTTGCATTCATTATACATGCCTTGAGTTCCAGCCCAGGGCTTCCCCTAATAGACTGTGGCATAGGATATGCAAGCCAAATAAACCATTTTCTGTCCAGATTGTTTTTGGTCATGGCCTTTATCACAGCAATAAAAATCTAACTAACACAGGCTGTCCATATTAACAAAAGGAAAACGTATCTGAGATTAAAAATATGGCCTGAAGTGAGGGAATGTGCCTGTAAATCTCAGCACCCGAGGCAGAGAATCAGGAGCTCAAGGTCAGTATGGGATACATGAGGCCATATCTTAAAAAATAAAAAGTAAGTTGTTTTATGTATTTTGATGTTAATTTGTTTTGTGTGAGACTGGAGACTGAACTGAGGGTGGGCCTCAAATAGATGGCTCACCTGTCTCAGCCTCCAGCTCTGTAATTTGCATTTAATAAAGTAGACTCTTTATGTGTAAGCTTTTCATAAACAGTAGAAAATGACCTCACTAAGAAGGACCTGGAGGCTTTGTGCTCAGTGCAGCCTCTGACTCCAAGTGTTTTTAACAAATTACAAACCCTGTTTCCTTAGTTTCCAGAGGGGGTTGGTCTGCCAGCCCTTCATAACTTTGTCTAACTTTGCAGGCATAGGCCAAAGTTAAAGCAGTAGAGAAAGATTACTTACCTATATATGCCTTCTACAAGGATTAGGATTTTCTTCCAGGGCCTTCTTGTCCGAGGCTGACCATAAACAATGGCATCTTTCAAAAGCTTCTCCAAGCTTTGCATGTCTATGGAACAAAGAAAGAACTCAGTCCTAAATCATCTTTTTCCTAACAGTATTAGAAAAATGTGAATATACATGTCTTATTCAATAATGTCTCAGACAGCAAAGGACACAAACATAATTAGAGTTGAGCAGAAAAGATAAGTGAATTATTCCCACCTTACTTGACATCTAAATGAGACAAATGTTCAAAGCTATCAATAAGATTAAATGACTGGTAAATGACTGCTTCAGTTGTTAGGCAAAAAATGCCTACTGTTTTATGTTAAATTCTCTGCTATTGAGTTAGCTTTTCTTTCTTTTTTAAATTAAACTGCATTTCTAAGTGATTCATTCAGAAATAACTGTATAAAGACCAAGCATGAGCCAGGCACAGTGGCCCACACTTGTAATCCCAGCACTTGGGAGGCAGAGGCAGGGAGATCTCTGTGAGTTCAAGGCCAGTCTGTTCTACAAAGTGAGTCCAAGACAGCTAAGGCTACACAGAAAACCTCTGATTCTGTGTTCTTTATTGTTTATCATTGAAAGAGGAGATCAAACTGGCCAACTTTGTCCTGTTTATTAATCAGACTTTGAAGCCGGTGTGATGGCACACACCTTTAGTCTCAGTACTTGGAAGGCAGGGGCAGGCAGATCTCTGTGAGTTCGAGGCCAGCCTGGCCTACAAAATGAGTCCAGGACAGCCAGGGCTTGTTACACAGAGAAACTCTGTCTGGAGAAACAATACATCAAACAAACAAACAAAAAAATCAGACTTTGATAAGAAAGGTAAACAATGTAATAAAAATATTCAAAAGGTCACAACTAATTCCTGATTGTTTTGTGGTTCTTGCTATTGGTAGTTTGTTGTATATATGTAATAATATAAATATATATGTAAAAAAAGAAATCCTTTTTAAAATAGTCACAACTGTGTTATACTTTTATTATTTGCAGCACCACAATCATACTGCCATACAGGCAGCACTCAACAGTAATCCTGCCTGACCCAGAACCTCCGCTTAGCTGTGGAGAGCAGGAAATAAAGATATCTATACTCAATGTTGTCATTCCTATGTTTATATATAAAAAGGAGACATAAAGTAAACACGGGACTCAACATTTTAAGACAAAAGGAAGATAACAGGAAAAAGAAAGCTGAATGTGGCAGTATATGACTGCAATCCCAGCATTAGGATTAAAACAGAAGAATCATTATGAATTCAAAGACAGCCTAGGCTATATGGTGAGTTCCAGGGTAGCCAAGGCTACATACATAATCAAGCCCCATCTTAAAAATTAAGCAGGCAACTACAGCTAAAAAAAAAAAAAAGTCTACAAACTTTAGCAAGAATGCTTGGGCAGATAACTTACTTAGAAAAACATTTCAATCTTTTATCATATACTGCATAAATTCCATGTAAATTAAAATTTTAAATATGCTACAAAACTCCCAAAGGAAAAATGTGATAGAACAGGGCCCTTTCTTTAATGAAGAAAGCATTAAGTACAATCTAAAAATCAAAGACTTTTTTTTTTTTTTTTTTTTTTGAGAAAGGGTTTCTCTGTGTAGCCCTGGCTGTCCTAGACTCTGTAGACCAGGCTGGCCTCAAACTTACAGACATCCACTTGCCTCTGCTATAATTAAGGGCATGAGTCACTATGTGCTACCACTGCCTGTCTTCAATGGTATTTTGATGAGTCAAAATAGCAAGACATTTAAATAAAAATAAAAGGACCCATAATAATATAAATTTTGTTTTCAGCAATATTGGATTTATAATCCAATAATGAATCTGAAATGAGAGCCAAGTGGATCTCTGAGTTTGAGGCCGGCCTGGTCTACAGACTGAGTTCCAGGACAGCCAGGGCTACACAGAGAAACCCTATCTTGAAAATCCAAAAGACAATACAAAAAGCTCCTAATATCAATAAAAATATATCATCTTAAAAATGGGACCCAGCTTAAAGAAGTATATAAAATACAATAGTGGCATAAAAAAAAATCACTCTACACAGTAAAAAGAAAAATCCAAAATATTGTGTCCTTATTAGATTCAGAAAGATTTAAAATGATATATAACAGGCCACTGGCCAGTGAGTACATGTTTATTATATGTATAATACAATTTGGAAAGGTATTAAAAACATGTACCCTTTTTCATTCACTAGGCACTCCAGAGCTGCTGTACAGGAATCAGACAACTGTGCAAATATGTGAGTGTCGTGCTGGTTCTAGTTAAAAAAATAATTAGAAAGGATTTAAGATCCAAACAAAGGAGCCGACTAACATTAAAGGATGAGAAAGAGTCACAATGCATGGACAAGAGGTTCACACTATGTATGGTTAAGTTTCACAACAATGAAAAGGGCTCAATGACATACAAGAAAACACTGTCTCAGTCTCATGTTGGCATAATGTTCTTGTGGACTGTGTATAGTTTACCCTGTTCATTCAAATGCTCATTTCTCCACCCCACTATCTGGTTTCAATTGGTCATGGCATTGTGATGCCTATTTTATCTATCTCCTGTCTCCAGTTTGTGTTCTCCATGTTCTCTGTATTGCCAATAAAAGCCAACTAGCCAATGCTGAACAATAACAGAGACATCCTGGTCCACTGAGGGGAGCAGAAAGAGCAGGAAGGACAGGATGGAGCCAGTGGAGAGGACCAGGAAACAGCAGCAGCAACAAACCTAGGATACGAGTAAAAATCAAGTGTAATGTGGGAAATCTGAATGGGAGGAAACAATACTAGCTTGGAGGTTTAGGATAAAGTAATTATTACACAGCACTATGCTATAGGTTAATTACATAGATCCTAGTCTCTCTGTGTAGTTATTTAGGTATGAAGCTGGTTAAAGAGTAATGGCTGATTATATTAAAATTATAAATCAATATTAACAATCATTTCAACAGTCTCATTGTAGATCATTTTGCCTAAGATAAAGCAAAAAAGAAGGAAGTTATTGCCATCCAATCCTTCCCCTCCAGAGGTACAGACCTAATAATTGGCATATATTATTCTACAATTTCATCTACACACACATTTTGGCAAGAGAAGATATTAAACACACAGTTGGATGATCTTTCTCCCTATGTATGTTTTAAATTATGAAAACTATGGTTTTCTTTATAAATTATTATTTAACAATGCACAAAGATATTTCCACTTAGGGAACAAGTTTTGCATGAAGCCACCATTCCCTTTCCTCCCACCATCTCTGTACATTACTGTACCTCAACATTTGTCTATTGTACTTTTATTATACATCTATGAATATATGTATGTGCTACATGTATATGTTTGTGTGTATACACACATGTACGCAAACATATCTGTAGAGGCCAGAGGTTGATGTCATGTTTCTTCCTCAATCATACTCCACCTTACTTTTTGAGATATGGTCTCTCCTCACTAATTCAGCTAGGCTGGCTAGCCCCAAAGGTCTTCCCGTCTCCATCTCCCAGTGCTGAAATCACAGGCATGAGCTGCCACAGCCATCTCTGTAAGAGTGCTGGGGATCTGGGTCAGGTTTTCACGTTTCTGGGGCAGATACCTTACAGAATGAGCCATCTCCCTGAACCCTGTCTGTTGTGCCTTTTTTAAAAAGTGAAGTTTTTTATTATGTGTTTCTGCATATGAGTGCAAGTATCTGTAGAGATCAGAAGAGGGTGCAGATCCCCTAGATCTAGAGTCACACATAGTTGTGAGCTGCCTTAAGTGGGTATTGGGAATAACTCAGGTCCTCTGCAAAGTTGTGCACACTCTTTAACCACTGAGCCATCTTTCCAGTACCAAACTTCTTTAAAGCATGTGTGTGCGTGTGCACGTGTGTATGTGTGTGATTGGAGTGTCAGGGAGACTCATGCTATCCAGCTTGTGTAGCAAGCTCTTTGGTCCCGAACTCACAGAGATCCACCTGCCTCTGCCTCCCGAGGGCTGGGATTAAAGCCTGCACCACCACGCCCAGCCCAGTAAAGGTATTAGAACAGAGATTTGTAAACAAGGAAATGAGATGGAAAACTTGTAATCAAAGGTAGTCGGTATAAATTGTAAAAAGGAACCCCTTCCCATATATTCTATTCATTCATTCATAGATAGATATACGTACACACATGCTCAGGATGAGCTCAAATTAAAAACCCTCCAGCTCCAGCCTACCAAGTGCTAGAATCATAAGCACATGCCGCCACACTCTGCTTTTTTTTTTTTTACATGTTTGTTTATTTTTTCATTTTATGTGTACTGGTGTTTTGCCTGCATCTATCTGTGTGGAGTTACAGACAGTTGTGGGCTGCCATGTGGGTGCTGGCACTGAACCTCTAAAAGAGTAGCCAGTGCTCTGAACTGCTGAGCCATCTCTCCAGCCCATTTTTCTTTGATTTTAATGTTACACATTTTCCTTTTATTTCCTTAAAGAGAGCATCTTTTTAGAAGATTGGACCAGAAGAACATTTTAAATCTACTTCAGCTGCACTGTACTTTCTATTATTAATGTAACTTATGTAATCACCACCACTGTTCCCAAAGAGTATCAAACATTGCAGCCAATGGCAAAGCCTGGGACTAACTCACTGTTGTGTTTGAAGATTCGAATGGTTGCTCCTGACAGTCTGGCTCCTAGAACCAGTGATGCATGGTTCAGCTCATCACTCAGAATCAGGCAACCCTGCAAAATCACAAGCACAGGAAGGTAAAATGCTAACAAATACTGGTGATAACTGTTTTTCAAAGACGCGTTAGAAGCAGATGCAGAGTCCTAGCCTATATATAATAGTTTCTTCACCCTGTCAAGTTAATATCCAGATATAGAGCAACAGGTTCTTACTTACTTATAGCCTAAAAGGTTCTCTTATCTTTGACTTGAGAGAATTCTGATGTGTTATTTTGTGAGAAAAGGCAGCTGTAGAAAAGGTGCTTTTCCTCTCACATTAACATGTCTTGAGTTCAAGAAAAGACCTACTTATAAACCCCAAACCACATGGCATGCAGAATGTGGTTTAGCCTCTTAAGATCTCTGAACACACTTTAACACATACGTTAAGCAGTGCAAAGCCCGATGCTGCTCGTGCTTTACTCTCCCAGCCTCTTCCTCTCCCATCTCTCATGGGACCCCTTGACCTGATAAAACAAACACAGAAACAGGTTTTTATCTTTCAAAATTGGTCCCAGCAGGGACTGAGGGTATGAAGCTCAGTGGTAGAGAGCATTTGCCTAGCATGTACAAGGGTTGTATCCTCGTACAATAGATAAATAAATGAAGGAATGAATGAATAAATAAAGAAGTAAATTTCCATATGAAAATCATCTCAAAATACCCCAATGGCCAAAACAAAAACAAGTTAAGTAACAAAAACAGGTACTCACAGCCGGATATGGGTGGCACAGGCCTTTAACAGAGGTCTTGTGTGGCAGAGGCAGGTGGATCTCTGAGTTTGAGGCCAGCCTAGTCTACAAAGTGAATCCCAGGACTGCCAGAGCTGTCCTGGTTTTGAGAAACACAAATAAAACAAATCCCAAAAATAAATTTAAAAGAAAAGAGGTACTAATATTGGATAATTAAACAAATAATGAGATATTCATGAGTCCATACTCATATAAAATGGAGAAGAAACACTTCTTCCACAAAACTCCAATAAATAAATATAGAAGGAATGAGAAAAATCGAAGAATACCAAAGCTTAACTGTCATTGGCTATGCAAATCCACACTAAAATTAGTGTATGAAAGTTTAATTTAAAAAATACTATTTATACGCCAGGTGTGGTGGCACACACCTTTAATCCCAGCATTTGGGAGGCAGAGGCAGGTGGATCACTGTGAGTTCGAGGCCAGCCTGGTCTACAAAGAAAGCCCAGGTCAGGCAAGGGTACACAGAGAGACCCTGTCTTGAAAAACAAACAAACAAAAATTTATGTTGGATAGTGACAGTGATGGTGCACACCTTTAATCCCAGCACTTGGGAGGCAGAGGCAGGTGGATTGTTTGTCTACAAAACAAGTCAAGGACAGCCAAGGCTACACAGAGAAACCCTGTCTCGAAAAAAACCAAAACCAAAACCAAACCAAACCAAAACCACCAACAACAACAACATAAAAAACCCAAAACAAAACAAAACATAAAAAAACTGGGAGAAGAGGGGTAGGATCTCAGAGTCCTCAGTCTGTACTTAGCAGGCCTGGCTCTAGTGTACTTTAAAAACATTCTCTCAACAGACATAATTCAATTTCCTTCTCTTTCCAGATAATTTATTTTTCAGGCAAAATCTGCAAATCTGTTTTTTCAGATCCTCTAGTCAACATTTTTAAGTATCAGCCTGGCTTTTTCTTATAATCTACTGTCAGTTTCTATTACATCATTGGTTCAAAAATAAAATTAATGTGAAATACTAGGAGGTAACATCTAGGCGTATACCCCTTAGGCAGTATGTTAAGGAATTTTAAGGCATATAACATATGAAAGAGAACTATTACCATACTCAGTTTACTGAAGAAAGTCATTCTTATCCAAGCACAGGCACAAGAAAGACTCAGCACAAAGGCCTGGATTTTAGAATATGTGGTGTATCATCCTTGAACAGTCTACCAGCTCAAAGAGATTCAGCATCACAAAGCATTGCCATCATTAAGAGATCAGGTAATAGCCACTACAATTTCACTATACTATACCATAATTAGGAAAATTTATCTTTAAGGTAGTACCTCTCATGTTAGTACAGGAAGTCTAACTCTAAACAATGATTTGTTAGCATTTATAAGCATATAGGGAGATGCAAAGTGAGGTCATTTAATCTTCTAGAGTAGAAAACCCTAAGAAAGTCTGAGTCAGAATTTCAGGTTTATGTTGCCAAAATGCAGAATAGCAGTGTACTGTAATCAATGTAAGGAAATACATACTGTATCTTCCAAAGAACTTTCCCGTGCTATACAAGCTGCTGAGCACACTGTGTTCTAACACATCCTTCTCATCCTTTAAGTCCATAGGTGTACAGAGTCCCTGCTTTTACTCCTGCCACTAGTAACTTGGCCTCCTCTCTTTTTATCCTGATGGATCTAGTTACATTTGGATTTTTTTGTTTTATTTCTGACCTTTTTGAGACAGTGTGTGTGTGTGTGTGTGTGTAGCTCTGGCTGTCCTGGACTCGCTTTGTAGACCAGACTGGCCTCAAACTCAGATATCCATCTGCCTACCTCTGCCTCCTTGAGCGCTGGGATTACAGGTGTACGCCACTGTGCCTGGTTCCAGCTCTATGATTTTTTTTTTTGAGACAGGGTTTTTCTGTGTAACGGCCTTAGCTGTCCTAGACTCAATTTGTAGACCAGGCTGGCCTCAGACTCAGAGATGCACCTGCCTCTGACTGGGATTAAAAGTGTACACCACCAGGCCTAGCAAAATGTGTAACCCAGGCTGGCCTCAAACTCTCTGCCTCGGCCTCCTTCAGCAAAGTCTACTGGCATGCACCACCACAACCAGCATGATTTCTTAAGCTGGAAAAGCTCCCTCTTCCCCCAAATAAGCATTTACTATACACTGAGTGTGTAACTCAGGGAGAAGGCACATGCAATCAACTCTAACCACATTTAGTGTTATATAGGTCTGCCTGTATATTGCTTTAGCTTTATCCTGTAATTTGTGATGTTACATTTTATTGATTACTTTTTGTTTTGCCTTTTTTCCCACTTTGATTTAACTTCCAAAATCTGTGTGAATAATTTCTGATTAAACTTCACTGTGGCCAAAAACCATACTTTAGTAATTTTAATATTTCCAAATATATTAAAATTTATTTAAACCCTAATAAAAAGTGATGGCCTGTTAGCTGAGGTAGGAAATAAGGTGGTTGGGCGGCAGGGGAACGGACTCTGGGAGATAGTCAGAGGCACAAGATTTGCCCAGGATTCTGAAGAAGGTATGAAACAGAGCAGAGGTAACCAGCCTCCTAGCAGAACTTAGACTAGAATAAACAGGATATTAGTTATGAGCACAGGCCTGGGAACATGCCTAGCTACATTGGCCTAGGCCTTTGTAAATATATTTAAGTCTTAGAGTTGTTATTTTGGGAGCTGGAGTGAGGGAGGAAAGTATGTGTTTACAATGTATCCTGGGAAATAATATTCTGCTGCTGCTGGGAAGTGTTTGGTAGGTGTCTAGGAGGTTGGCAAGTTGACACTGTTTTCTCAGTGTTCTGTACCCATAATAGTTCTGTTCTAGAACACTAACTGTAGTGCTTTCTCTACTCTCCTCTGAGTTTCATCAGTTCTGCTTCCTGTTATCAGGGCCCTAATACATCTTGATTAATCAATTCTTTGCATTATCCCATATTCTTTATCTTCACAATATTCCTTGGTCTTTATCATCAATATAGTAACTTCAAATTTTTTTATTAGTTTGCATGCTACATCTTCATCTTTTTTTTCCCCCTTTGAAGGCTAGAGATCAAACCAAGGATATGTACATGCTAAGCAAGCAATCTACCACTGACTTGCAATCTCAGACATTCTTCATCCAGTTATTTCTGACTCAGTCTCGCTCCTCATCTCTATGTTGATCTCAATTCCCTGGGTTTGAGAAGTCTTCTCGCTTCAGGCTCTCAAGTGGCGAGGACGGCAGGTGCATGCCACTGTGCTATCTTTGTCCTTTTACTTTTAATGTTCACACCTTTATATTTCAAATATGTTCATTTAGTATTTGGAAACTTACTAGTTTCATCTCATCTGAGAAAGTCTGCCTTCTACTTCAGTGCACAAGTGAAGTAGTTACATTGTTATGGTATCAATACACTTGGGTTAGCCTCTTACATTGCTATTTGTTTACTGTTTGTACCATCTGTTCCTTATAGAATCATACAGTTATACCTGAATTAAACTTACACTAATCCACTATAAAGGAAACTTTGAGGAAAAGAAAAACTGTGTGACATGTTCACAGTCATAGATAAATTGGATCATATAATCAGCAGACAAGCAAACTCAAGTCTGAAGTAATCCACTGCTTTTGTCAATGTGTCATCTCTAAACATAAAAGCTAAGATAAAAAAAACAAACAAATGGGGGCTGGAGAAATAGCTCAGAGGTTAAGAGCCCTAGCTCTTCTTCCAAAGGTCCCGAGTTCAATTCCCAGTAACCACATGATGGCTCACAACCACCTATAATAAGATCTGGTGCCCTCTTCTGGCCTGCAAGCACACATGCAGGCAGAATACTGTATGAAAAAATAAATCCTTAAAAACAACAAACAAGCAAGCAAGGGAACAAAGAAGAAAACAAACTCAGCCCACAATGCTATGCAGCAACATTTAGAAAGCACCTGGCCATCTTTCTTTAACCCTCACAAGTGGTATCATAGGATGAACATGGCGAGATGTAGATATATTCACATATACATACATGTATGTTATATTTAGTATGATTTACCTAACTATCAAGGGAAATGCATTTTCATATTTTTCTACTTAGGCAAAATAATTAATTTTCTGAATTAAACTTTTCTTTCATAATTTGAGTCTTTTGTGGTTTATTCTCATCAAAATCCCTTCAAAATTGTATCGGAAGAAGGAAGGACCACAGTTTCTAAAAGGAAAACTCTAACTGCTATCAGCTTTGCAAGATAATGCTTGTCAAAAATCTATGATGGAGTATCTTTGCAAAATAGTCTAATAGCTCTTGACTGGGAATGTTTATCAAAACAGAAGAACGTATTGTAAGTATAAGAGAACTGCCACAAATGGCGCCATCTTACTTTGCCAACAAGAGCAGGAATGTTCATTGAATTTGTTGCAAATCCCATGCCATAGGTCACAGCAGCTTCCACGCCTAAGAACCTTGCTACCAGTCTCTCCAGTTCTTCATGCTTGTCCAGGTTTCCTGTATAAAGTCAAGTAATAAAATCAGTATCATAAAATCCTCAATTTTAAAAGCACTACTTTATTAAGAGAAAACAGGGCCAGCAAGATAGAACATGGATAAAGACATTTGCTGCCAAGCCTGACCACCTGAGCTCCATCCCTGGAACCAACACTATGGATGGAAGAAAACCAATTCCTTTGAGTTGTTCTCTGACTCACACCACCTACATACATCCATGCACACACATGCACACAAATGTAATAAAAATATTTTTAAGCAGGGGGTGGTAGTATACACCTTAATCCCCACAACTCAGGAGGCAGACCAGGCGGCTTTGAATTCCAAGCCACCCTGGTATATAGAGTGAGTTTCAGGACAGCCAGGGTTACACAGAGAAGCCCAATCATGAAAAAGCAAAATAATTAGTTAGTTATATATTTTCTGTTGAAAAGCGACAGACAGACAGACAGACAGACACACACACACACACATGCACGCACGCACGCACGCACCCCAGAACACTGGAAAGACAAGAACTAAAATCCTACTTACGGATACCTGTAATCCTTAATACAATCAGTGAAAAATAAGAACTAAATGCATGAGTAATATAATTAAAAGGTAAGCTGTGGTTCATTAAGAAGACACTCTGAGGGGCTGAGGGGCAGCTCTGTGGTAGAGCAGAAACACAGCAAGTGTAAAGCCCAGAGTCACGTTCTAGCACCAAAACAGCATTGTAACTGTTCCATCTAAGAACGTAGCCAGTTTGGAAGTCCTCACAAAAATAATCAGTAAAATAAGGCCAATAGGACTGGGCTAACACCACCCTGGACAAATAAATAGACATACACAGAGGAGGCACAGAGGAAGACAGGTCACCATATGGACAGGCCTCCTCGTCAACTCAGTTACAGAAGAAAAACGCCAAAGAACAGGAACAGGAAAGGACCACAATTAGGTGAGAAGTACTGAGTTTGTACATGAACCTGAGACTGTCATGAAATCAAAAGGATCCAGAGCACCATCACAGTAATGCTTGTGAGAAGAGATTCACAACAGGGGACAATTGGAATTTGATACACTTAAAAGAAATAAAGGTCTCAAAAACTCAGAAAAATTTTCAAAAGAGGAAAGATTCTCATATGCAGAACCTAAATTTAAACACGTTTATCACGTGAAAGCGCAATGGGGTCACTTAGGGGAAGGAGGGGATGGAAAAGGGGAGGGAAGACAAGGATGGTAGCAGAGGCCCCAGATATGAACAACATACAAGCATGTGTGTACTCAGATATAAGAATGAAAAACATAGCTGGTTGGTAGTGGTGCGCGCCCTTAATCCCAGCACTTGGGAGGCAGAGGCAGGAGGATCACTGTGAGTTCGAGGCCAGCCAGGTCTACAAAGTAAGTCCAGGACAGTCAAGGTTACATAGAGAAACCCTGTCTTAAAAAACAAAAACAAAAACAAACAAAGAAGAATGAAAAACATTTAGTTTTCATGTTAACTAAAAGTATCGTGTAAAAAAATTTAAAGCTTCCATGGGGGCTGGAGAGATGGCTCAGTGGTTAAGAGCACTGTCTGCTCTTCCAGAGGTCCTGAGTTCAATTCCCAGCAACCACACGGTGGCTCACAACCATCATGAGATCTGGTTCTTTCTTCTGGTATGCAGGTGTACATGCAGGCAGAACACTGTATATGTAATAAATAACTTAAAGATTCCAAGAATATGAAAAACAAATGCCCAGAAAAAAACAAACAAAATAAAACAAAACAAAAAACCAGCAGAATTCATTACTGCAGAAAGAGGAACAAGGCTGGACCACATGCAGCAAGCAGAGTTTTCATCACATGTGTCTGAGTACTTTAGAGATTATTAACTATATTTATATATTATCTATCACCATCACAGATTTTTAAACAAGTCTTTTTGGTTAGCAGACTGGAGAGGAGGAATGGCACAAAACACCTGGGAATAACATCGCATCTGACTGATGGACCAAAGAACAAGGGGCCAACAGTCTCTCTCCTCACAGGATAGTTCCAACTTCAAATGAGACGGTGGCAGAACTATTAGTCAAGTAATACATTATACAAAAGACAGTTTCATCAGATTTCAGTCCCCTACACGCCCAGGGATGCATGCACTCTACCAATGAAGGAATTCATTACTGAAAGGAAGATACAGGTAACAAAGATACAAAATGGACAAGGGAAGTAATCCATCTCAACCCCCAAATAAATACCAGAATGTAATTGTCAAGCAGTCCTGAGAGGAACCATTCCAAAGTAAAGCAGCAGACAGGATGGCATTATATCAAAGAAACAGCTAAGAGTGTTCGTTAGACTACAGTAAAAAAGAAATGTTTCTCAAAACTCCTCCTCTTGGGTTTAATTGGTAAATTTAGAATTTAAGGCTCCTCCAGCACTAAACTGGCACGGGATGCAGGAAATGAAACATACATGATGTAGCTACAAAGCAAAAGACTAAACCAGTTTTTACTTTACTGAGCTATTTTTAAATAACTTAAACACTTGGGACTTTTACATGAAAAATGTTCATTTTCTTAAGAACAAAGCCAAACAAAATAACAGCCAATGCAGACATGGTGCACACCTTTAATCTCAGCACTTAGAAGGCAGAGACAGGCAGATCTGAGTGCCAAGGCAGCTGATCTACACAGTGAGTTCCAAGATAGCCAAAGCTAATTAGTGAGACCCTGATCCCAAAAAAGAAAAGAGACAGACAGACAGACAGCTAAGGTTCCTTACAGAGCTAAGATGGCACAGACCAGACTTCCAGTGTCTGAAAGAAGAACATAGAACCTCTGAAAATTTAGAGGGGAAACCAATAAGACATAGTTTAACATATTCTAGGTCTTTGCTAGGAAGAAATATTTATGTGTCTTGGCCCACAGCAATGACATGCACACTTGAGAGTTGGGGATAAATCAAAACCTAAATAACTATGGAAGCGACCTAAGAGGCTTTATTAACAGTAGTAATGGTGCTCTAAAGACGAGTAGTGTGGATGTAGAGTCTGAAAAGCACTTGTGAATAAGGCAGGACACATGAGAAGGCTCCTAATTCTGTTTTACTTTCTCTTTATTTCACTTTAAATGTAGTATGTTGAGTGAGGTACTGTAGCAGCTCCAAGTTGATGGGAATCCCTTTATTCTCTTTGTACTGAGAGGTAGAGAGCCATTCCCTCAGCCCTTGAACCAGGCTGGGTCAGTGATTGGCATTGACAAATGCACAGCAGTGGTTACGCTGGGAAAAGTCTGCTGCAAAGAAGCCCAAAACAGTGACAGGAAGAAATGACAGAACTCTTGTCACTTAAGCCAAAGGCAGTGGCTTCATAAGACTTGAGACTGAGCAGCCACTGCCTGCAGCCATGTCAGGGATCCTGCACGCGAACCACCCAAATGGACTGGCACCCCAGTTCTTAGACCTTGTCCACTCTAGTGAACTGTTGATTCAACTTTCTCAGTTTTAAATGTTGAAAAGGCCACTTTATAACTTTAATAGTTAGCAGTTCTCTACAAGAAGAAGAAGAAGAGGAAGAAGAAGAAAGAAGGAGGAGGAGGCGGCAGCAGCCGGGCGTGGTGGCGCACACCTTTAATCCCAGCACTTGGGAGGCAGAGGCAGGCGGATCTCTGTAAGTCCAAGGCCAGCCTGGTCTACAAAGCGAGTCCAGGACAGCCAGGGCTACACAGAGAAACCCTGTCTCGAAAAACTAAAAAAGGAAAAAAAAAAAAAAAAAAAAAAAAAAAAAGAGAGAGAGAGAGAAGAAGAAGAAATTTCTTTACATAAGATCGCTAATCCTAGGCTGGAGAGATGGCTTAGAGGGCTTGCTATTCTTCCAGAGGTCCTGAGTTCAATTCTCAACAGCCACATGGAGACTCACAGCCATCTATAATAGGATCTGATGCCTTCTTTGGGCCTGCAAGTGTACATGCAGATAGAGCACTCATCTACATAAAATAAATAAACCTTAAAAAAAGAAAATTGAGCCAGGTATGGTGGCGCATGCCTTTAATCCCAGCACTCATTAGGAGGCAGAGGCAGGTGAGTCACTGTGAATTTGAGGACAGCCTGGTCTACAAAGCGAGTCCTGGACAGCCAAGGCTACACAGAGAGACTGTCTCAACCCCCCCCCCCCCAAAAAAATTGCTAGACCTTCTCATTTTACAGACTTACAGCAGTAGTTTACATTTACTGAGTCTGTTCAAAGGTTCCAAGTGCTTTACAAGAATTCATGGTTATTATCAGCCGTAGTTTACCAGTATGATAGTACATTAACTCTTATAGTACCCGTGTAATAAGTGGCACTTCTAAGATTTACAAGTCAATAAAACCAATAGAGCTAAGTGTGGTAGAGCATGCCTTTAGTCCCAGCACTCTTTGGGAGGCAGAGGCAGGGAGGATCTTTGTGAGTTCAAGGCCAGCCTGGTCTTGGCTGTCCAGGACAGCCAAGGATACAGAGAAGCTGTCTTGAAAAACAAACCCTCCTCCCCGCCCTCAAAAAAATCCAACACAGAAACAAATAAAAAACTTCACTATGAACATTATGTATATGAAACACATGTTGGAAACCATCTCAAAATATAAAAGAAAGTATCTGTTGGACCTGAGCTAAGGCAAAAGGCCAAGTGTCTGTGTATTTGTTACTCTAGCATTGTGCGAGTATTACTCCTTAGCTCACACTTACCAATCTCCTGGCGAGTGCTGCACACTCCAGCTCCATACTCCTTGAGAACTTCGGCAGCTGCTTCCTGACATGATCCAGTGTTCCTCGCAAATCCAAGATAGTTGTAGGAGCCCATGTTTATAACACCTTTAATTATATTCCCAGTGTACCTGTGTTTCAATGACATAAGCATACACATACTTAATTGTGACACACACGGATAACAGAACAGGAAGCACCATGCGCAGAAGTGAAGAGGATGCAGGATAGCAGCACAAACTCACCACTAACAAGGGTGAAGAATACAGCAAAACCCAATGTGTGTTGTGCAGATGTATTAAATTGTCAAAAAATAAAAATTACTTAAAAAAAACCAATGTCAATTTTTTAATGTGACAGCTAATGTTGGCTTAGAACAGTCTTATAAACTTACATCATTCAGTGTTTCCTTCTGGAGGTCAATTTGGTACTTGGTCACTGAAAGGCACATATGTGATGACTCAGCAATTCTGCGTGTGTGCACATAAGTACACATAAGGTCCTTAAGAGCCCCTGCCCTGGCCTTCTGTAGGCCCAGAGGCCTGTGACATTCCCTATGATGGGAGCTCAGTCAGAGTGCACATCATGATCCACGAACCAACCAAGGCTGATGGTTCCCCATCAACCCAAGGAGAAGTAAGTGCTGAAGCTTTCAGTGCCTAGGATCTGGGACTTACAGGTGGCTGGAGCTGGAACTTCTATACTGCAGAATACTATTAGCCACTACAAACAATGAACTTGTAGTGAATTCACATGTAGGCAACATGTTACCAGCACATTAGTAAATAAAAAGAACAAAAGCATAATTTATGACATAGGATCCATTTTTACGTATCATTAACTACCTGTGCAAGCGATACACACATCCCCATAAAACACCTGAAGGGACAATTCTGACAAAGGGAGCATGACAAAAACCAGGTGAAAGCAATGGGCACCTCTGCAAAGGGAAGGCTCTGTGATCTAGTGGATTTATACAAGGGCCAAGGTTAGCTGTTCTTGGGAACTATCAAGTTATTTACATTATTTACCCTCAAAAAAAAAAAAAAAAAGATGGCATATAATATTCATGCAATCTAAATAATAAAAATTTAAGAATATAAACCATTTTTCAAACTAGTACATTTATGAAAAATATTAGTTTGTTTTTTTAAGGCTCCATTTATCCTTAAGTCATTTATCCTAATCAAAATACCTAACAATCAATTCAGATATACACAGAATTTTTCTTTTAAAAACATAGTATAAGAGAGAAGTGTCTTGTCTGACACCTGGTTGAACAAGAGATTTTTGAGCCTGTCTCTCCTGAGCCTGTAAGGAAGATAAGGCAGAGGAATTGTAAATTCGAGGCCAACTTAGGCAACATAATGAGAGTCTAAAAAAACAGGAAAATAAATAAATAGTATGAATTTTGTTTTCAACAATGTTGGATTTACAATCCAATAAAGAATAAAATGAGAGAAAAAAAAAAGAATAAAATGAGAGGCAAGCTTGATGGCTCATGTCTTTAATCTCAGCATTCAGGAGGTAGAGGCAGGTGAGTCTGAGTTCACGGCCAGACTGGCCTACAGAGCAGCCCAGGACAGCCAAGACTACACGGAGGAATCTTGTCTCAAAAAAACCAATGAACAGGCTGGGCATGGTGGTGCATGCCTGTAATCCCAGCAGAGGAGGCAGAGGCAGGAGGATCGTTGTTACACAGAGAAACTCTGTCTCAAAAAAGCCAACAAACAAAAGAGAGAAAGAGAGATAGAGAGAGAGAGAGAGAGAGAGAGAGAGAGAGAGAGAGACAGACAGACAGACAGACAGACAGAGAATAAAATGAAACAGAAAAAGATTTTAAACTTCAGTGGGGGCTATGGACATATAGCTCACTGGTACAGCACTTGCCCAGCATGTGTAAGGTTTAAATCCCAGGGCTCCCTCCAAAAAACATTCCAAGAACAATGAACAGTATTGCCAATTGGTTCCCAGAAAATCATATTGCATCTTCAGCTGCTACATTTGCTTTGAGAGAATACTCTTGTTGCTGAGAAATACTTTGCAAACATCACTCACTTGAATGACCAGTTGTAGTCATGGGATTTCCTCTCCATGATATCCACCCTGGCTCCAGGCACACTACAGATAGGGCGATTCCAGTTGTCTCTGATCCTCATGTACAGGTTCCTTGTATAAAAGTTTTCAAAATCCTGATACAATGACACAAAGTCCTGCCAACAAATAGTGAAACAGAATAAATTTAACTGATGTACCTAAAGAAAAGTTTTACAATATTTCTCTTCATACCTCAGAATGATGTCAATCAAATTTAATTAACTGACATATTAAAAAAACATTTAGCTGGGTGTGGTGGCACATGCCTTTAATCCCAGCACTTGGGAGGCAGAGGCAGGTGGATCACTGTGAGTTCGAGGCCAGCCTGCTCTGTACTACAGAGCCAGTCTGGGATAGCCAAGGCTACAGAGAGACTCTGTCTTGAAACCACCCTACCCCCCCCCCCCGCAAAAAAAAAAAAAAATTTAAGGAACCATTAATTCTATATTTATTTGAAGTCTTTTTGATCAGGTAAATGTCGTTTAGCTTGGATGTTTGGCCTGTATTTCATTATGTCAATAAGTAAAATGCACAAAGGCAGAACTAATAGATTTAACTTGAGGTTAGACCCGTAAAATGTAACCCAGTCATATAATTCTGCGATTAAATAGTTTCCCTTCCTGACAATCTGGGAAAAACTACCCTCCCACCTGCCCTTCCAGTAATAATGTAGAGGAAGATGCCAGAAAAAACATTATAATCCCAGTAGCAAAGAAAAAATTTTTCTAAAGTCAACATTTTTTTGTCCTTTGCATATGCTCAAGGATCAAAATCAAATACCCACTCAACAACAACAACAAAATGATTTTTTAAAAAACCCAAAAGCCCAAAAACCTAAAATTTAGGTTAGAATAAGTCTTCCACTTGGATGTTAGGTACGTCCTGGGCTGGAGAGATGCCTCATTGGTAAGAGCACTCGGTCCACTTGCAGGACCCAGGTTCAGTTCCCAGAACCTCCTTCAGGCAGTTCACCCACCACCTGTAAGTCCAACTTCAGGGGATCCAAGGCTCTGCACTGACATGCATATACCTACACGTAAGCACACATATAATTCAAAAGATAAAAACAGTTGCAAACAAACAAACAAACAAACCAAAACAATAGTAATCCTCTGGAGGCAGTGGCAGGTGGATCTCTGACTCTGAGGCCAGCATGTTCTATATAGTTCCAGGTTAGCCAGAGCCACAGTGGGAGACCCTATCTCAAAACAAAAATGGATTCCCTGGCCCACAGATTTAGTCAACCTTTCCTCTAAAACTAAACTAAAATTTAAATCTGTAAAAAGTGAAGTCACAGTAGAGCCAAAATGAATACACAGTACTACACCTAGTGTCATATGAACCCTTCCTGGAACACACATGATCAGTCCCCATGAGATTACTTCAACTCTCAACTCTCTAAGAGCGAACCAAACAGAAAGAAAACGCAAGTGTGCTTTACTGTAACTGGCACGTGACTGAGCTTGTTATCAAACTATGTTAAACTGTTAAGTAAACCTATCAAAAACATTTTTGAAACCACATAGTTCATACTAAAAAGACTATATAAAATTCTAAAGTAGCCATATTGACTAGGACTTTGGAGTGAGTAGCCTCCCTATAGTTATCATTTATTTAGATAGTACCAGAGAACTGGAAAGGATTCTTTGAATACGAAAACCAGACTAATCTCTCATAACTCTTTCTAACATTTACCTTTCCGTAAGGCAAAATAAGCCACCTCACATCCTATCATCTCTATCATTTTTCTAAGAAAAAAAAGGATATTGGAAAAAAAAGAATATTGGGGCTGGAGAGATGGTTCAGCATTTGCTATTTTTGCAAGGACCCAAGGCAATTCCCAGAAGTTAAAACTATCTATAACTCCAATTCCAGGAAAACATTGCACTCTGAACTTACGCACAGACATTTGCAGGCAAGGAACTCATCATATTTAAAAACTTCTTCCCTTTGATGCTCTCGCTTCCATCAAGAATACCAGCTAAGTAAAAGATACAGAGATACTCAAAGTCTAACTAAATATTTTATTTTGGCTATTATTCACCATGTATTTATTTCCCAAAGGAAACTTAAAAAAATAAAATAAGTAAGTAGATTTCCACCCTCTGACAAGAGTAACAACACCAACTCATTTTGTTGTTTTGGAGACACAGCCTCATGTAGCCCAGACAGGTCTCAAATTGATCACATAGCCAATGATGACCTCAATCCTGCTTTCATAAGTGTGAGATTACAGCATGCCCAGTTTAAGTGGGGTGGGGACTGAACTAAGGGCTCTTGTGCATGTCAAGTGAGCCCTCTATCAACTGAGCCACACCCCCAGTTCCTGACCTCTTCAACTGAAACTGAAGTACTGATCATCTCAGTTCTTTTTTAAAAATTTTACTTTTGGGGGGCTGGAGAGATGGCTCAGAGGTTAAGAGCACTGTCTGTTCTTCCATCCTGAGTTCAATTCCCAGCACCCACATGGCGGCTCACAGCCATCTATAGTGAGATCTAGTGCCCCCTTCTGGTGCACAAATATACATGCAGACAAAAACACTGTATACAATAAATAAATAAATCTTTAAAAATTTGTTTTTACTTTTATTATTAGTGTGTATACATGCATGTGTACATATGCATACAAGTGGTGTGTGTGCCACAGAATTTGTGGAGGGAGAAGACAGCTTCTTGGAGTTGGTTCTCTCCAAACACCTTTAATGGGTTCAATGGTCCCAATTCAGAGGCTTGCATGACAAGTGCCTTCTGCACTAAGCCATCTCCCCAGACTCTAGACACAGTACTCTTGGACATTTTCTGCCCTATGAAGACGGGAAATATTAGAAGAAATTATTATGAGGGAGATGGTGCTGTGCCTTTCACATTTGAAAAATTCTTTTTGATTCTGCTCAGTTATTTTAAAGTTTCATTCAACTGTCTTCTAAATGTTGTACATTAATGTTCAAGTATGAACTTTTTTTTTCGGAGACAGGGTTTCTCTGCGTAGTCTTGGCTGTCCGAGACTCACTTTGTAGACCAGGCTGGCCTTGAAATCACAGTGATCCACCTGTCTCTGCCTTCTGAATGCTGGGATTAAAGGCGTGAACCACCACTCCTGGCTCAAGTATGAACTTTAGATACCTTAAGGAACTATTTCCTCACAGGCAAATTTTTATTAGCAACAAAAAATAATGTTTTAGCTATATCAACATGGAATAAAAGAAAACAACAAAATCAAAACAACCGTCCTAGTTCTTCAGATACCAGAAAGGTTACCAAAAGCCAAAAGCCAAGATAGAAAAAGGGTTGCTGGCTACAGCATGGCAGAGCTAAACATAGGCAACTGCTTAGTCTGTTATGCAAGATTAAGAAAGAAGGAGTGGCGGGGCGTGGTGGAGCACGCCTTTAATCCCAGCACTCGGGAGGCAGAAGCAGGTGGATCTCTGTGAGTTCGAGGCCAGCCTGGTCTACAAACCGAGTCCAGGACAGCCAAGACTACACAAAGAAACGCTGTTTCTGAAAAAACAAAAAACAAACAAAAAAAAGAGAAGGAGTGAGTTCAAATCTCCCAACAGAGAACGTCATGGTCGTGTATTTCCTTACAGAGGCAGGAGTGCACAGCAAATCCCTGAGAGATGGGACACACCAGCAAAGAGGAAAAGAGAGACAGTGAGAGATGTCAGGTCTACCACAGTGGAACACAGTGGCAATAGAGGGACTCAAGCTACATTTAACTTCTCTTGACCCTTTACCTAAGTTCTACTGTCTTTAGTGACAGTAAGATGTGGAAGCAGATCCAAGGACAGCTTAGCCCAGAAGAGAAACTGCTCCTGACAACTAGAATATCTACTGTCCCAAACGTCTGATGCCTTTGATATTCTAGGAGTAAGGTTAAAATAGGAGTCTTGGGTCACCAAGATGGCTCAGCAGGTGAAGGCACTTGCTGCTAAGCCTCAGTTCAGTCCTCAGAAGTCACATGGAAGGAGAGAATGGACTCCTACATGCTGTTCTCCTGACCTCCACACACATGCTAAACATGCTCTTCCCCAATAAACAAATGAGTGTAACTTTTTAAAACTTAATATAGCACATTGTTGAATTCTTTGACAGACTTTCAGGATGCATTAAGGAACAAAGTGGGTCTCTCTTCAAAGAATGAAATAATTTCTATCTCTATTTCACCATCTCCCTACCTCTTTCCTTGTCCTGGCCTAGTCACTGTGGAATGACTTTTGTCAGGGCTGACCTACAGCCACGATACACAGTCACTGAACAAACATTTACAGAGCAGTTCCTTCTAGGCACTACCTGGGCATGAAGGACAAGGAAAGTAAACACAACTTCTACCTTCCCTAAGGTCTCAGCATGGCAGACAGGTACATAGGCACAGGCGATGGCTGGTTAGAGCGTATGTGTTCTGTGAAGGGATAGGGACAACAGATAACCAATGAAACAAGTCCAAGCAGCCTTTAGGCGTGTATTCTTCATAAACTTCTCACAAGCACAAACAAAGAATCAGCACGCCCTTGAGACTGTGTGCTAGACTGTTAGGCTTGATGCTCTCATCAGTTAAGAGATTCCTTTACTCCCTGTGAGTGATGGCGCACACCTTTGATTCCAGCAAGATGTCTGATTTCAAGGCCAGCCTGGTCTACAGAGAAAGTTCCAGGACAGCCAGGGCAACACAGAGAAACCCTGTTTCAAAGCAAACAAACAAACAAACAAACAAAAAAAAAAAAAAAAAAAAAAAAAAAAAGAGAGAGAGAGAGATTTCTTAGAGAAAAACTCAAATTCATGGACTTGTTAACTAGGGATCACTGTAAATACTACCAACAGTAATTTGAGGTCATCTTATTAACTAGCCAGTAAATATCCTTCATTAGTCTATTTAAGGTGAACCTTTGAGAAAACACACTATATTGTTTAAAACTAACATCTCACCTAGTCCAGTCTATGCAGGCCTCCTTCCTTACGGTCACAGAGGAAAAAATGGACACTACCTTCTTTCTTTCTTTCTTTCTTTCTTTCTTTCTTTCTTTCTTTCTTTCTTTCTTTCTTTCTTTCTTT
>OU015742.1:180249437-180345414 GCA_907169655.1 Acomys percivali
TTTCTTTCTTTCTTTCTTTCTTTCTTTCTTTCTTTCTTTCTTTCTTTTTTCAAGACAGGGTTTCTCTGTGTAGTCTTGGCTGTCCTGGACTCACTCTGTAGACTAGGCTGGCCTCAAACTCACACCAATCTGCCTGCCTTTGCCTCCTGAGTGCTGGGATTAAAGGCGTGCGCCACTAAGCCTGGCACTACCACTTTTATACAGGAGACTTTCCAACAACTGTTCATGTGCATCATGTGCAATTCTGTCCCAACAAAGATGTCTACATATTGTTGCATGACAATGAGATGCAAAGATGAATAATTATAACAGCAGCAAAAATTTCTTGGGCACATGCCAACTGCTTTATATATACATGTGTTTCTACATACTTCGGATATCTCTGAACCCTCTTGCACAGAAGACATCATTTCTCCAGCTTTTAGAGAGACAAAATTTTTTTTTGCTGTTAAGGATGCAGCTAGACCCAGAACCAGAATCTAAACTGGATTTCCTAGTTCCAAACTATGACCCTAATCCCAATGCCATACTCTCATTGTGAGAGGTGGGTACGCAATCACACACGTACCTGCTGATACACACACACACACACACACACACACACACACAGAGTTACCACCACCACTCTTCCCCCACCCCCACTGAATTTCCAGGTACTCTTGAGAGCAAGGTATGGAAGTGGTATGGTAAGTAGAAATAAAATTTGGAAGGCAGAGCCACTGTTTTTCTTTTTGTACAGTATATATAGGCTCCATGCAAACCCATAGCAGACCTTCACACTGGCAATACTCCACATTCCATGGCATGATCCCTGTGGCACCAGCATTTTACTAGTCTGGGGTGGCTTCTTAGCTGGAAGAAGAGGGCCTGAGCCGCCCCGCCCCCAGACCTTTGAGATATTACAAACACTTGATTTCCTCTTCACTTCAGTGGCCTACAGGAATTTGAGGGCTAATTCCGCTGCAACTTTCAACTATATAAACACATTCTCTGTAATCACTAGTTGAAACATATTTAGTAAGTTGTCAGTATTTATAGACTGAAAGAACAAAATTTAAATAATTTGTTGTCCAATGACCACCAAATGACATGGCTGAAATGGAAATCCTAGCAGCATCCCAAACCAGCACCACTGGTGATAAGCCAGACCCAAGAAAAGTCTTCAGGGCCAGTCCTAGCTCAACAATTTTCATTTATTTTAGAGTCCAGGTATTGTGGTTTGGATCCCAAGTGCCCATAGCAACCTGAGCACTACTGGGAGGTTGTGCACCCTCAAAGAAGGATCTTGGGGGTCTGACCTGGAAGGGGATGGTGAGACCCTGACCTCAGTTCTCCCTCTGCTTTCTGGCTGCCATAAAATGAGGAGCTTTGCTCCGCATGGGCTCTGCTCTGTGCCTCATCATAGGCTCATAAGCAACAGACCTGAAATCTCCTCAATCACTGTCTTCACAAACAGTTCTTTCTTCCTTTGACGTTGTTTGGTTCAGGTTTTCTTGTAATCACAGTGAAGGACATTCTAGAGTTCAGATTTCAATATATCAAAGGACAAACTTTCCCTCAAATTTGAGCATGTGAAGCAAACAACACTACTTTGATGTTGGGGTAACATGTGCAGAAATATGCCAACATCAAGACAATTTAGAGTTCTATCCTTGACTTTTTGTAAAGTGTCGGAGATAAAAAGGGAACACATAAAGCTACTCCAGCAGTCAATACATGGTTCTTAAAGAACAAATTTGTTGGAATCATGAAATACTTTATGTCTATTAAAATCTTGGGTAAGATATATATATTTGAAAAGATAAAATATCTAGGGGGCTGGAGAGATGGCTCAGGGGTTAGGAACACTGATTGGTTTTCCAAAGGTCCTGAGTTCAATTCCCAGAAACCACATGGTGGCTCACAACCATCTGTAATGTCATCAGATGCCCTCTTATGGCCTACAGGCATACATGCAGGCAGAGCACTGTATACTTAATAATAAATAAATAAATAAATAAATATACTTTTTTAATCTATAAAAGCAGGCAGATCTCTGGGTCTGAGGCTACATAATGAGTCCCAGGCAGCCAGAGCAACTTAGTGAAACCCTGTCTTAAAAAAAAAAATAGTAAGGGCCAGGAGGTGATGGCACACGCCTTTAATCCCAGCACTTGGGAGGCAGAGGCAGGTGGACCACTATGAGTTTGAGGCCAGCCTAGTCTACAAAGTGAGTCCAGGACAGTCAAGGCTACACAGAGAAACCTTGTCTCAAAAAAATAATAATAATAACAACAACAACAATAACAATAATAATAATAGCTAGACAGATGCAGTGGCACATGCTTGTAATCCCAGCACTCAGTAGGCAGAATCAGGTTATCCCTGTTAGTTTAAAGTCAGTTTGGTCTATAAAGTGAATCCAGGTCAGCCAAAGCTACACAGAGAAATCCTGTGTCAAAAGTCAACAGAACGTGACAGGAAAAAAAAAATGCTGGCTGCTCATCCACAGGATCTGGGTTTGATTGCTCGTAATCACTTGGCAGCTGACTGCAGTTTCAAAAAACTCAATGCCCTCTTCTGGTCGCTAAGGGCACTGCAAACATGTGATAGTTACAACATGCATGTAAAACACCCATACACATAAAGTAAAAATACACAAAAAGTCTAGATTATTTTTAAAGGCCATTCTTGTACTCCAGCTCCAGGGTTCTGACACTCTTTCTGGCCTCTGAGGCTACCACACACACAAAGCATACAAACACAGAGAAACACAACAATACAAATAAAAAATAAAGCCTAAAAAAGTAAAGAAAAACTGCAATTCTCAGAAAAAACAAAAACATAAACCCATAACCTTATTATCATGTTGGTGGAAATACACAATGGTGGAGCAGAAGCTAGGGACTCTGGCTTATGCCAACAACATAAACATCCCCTATGATCAAGCAGTCTCATTCTTTCCAGTATCCCAAAAGAGCTGATGCATATGCAGACAAGTGCTTGAACAAGAATGCTCACAGAAGGACTGTCCCTAAGAAACAACAGTAGTAGCAAAATGTGGTAATGCCCACACAATGGAACAGTATCCAGTAGTTAAAAGGGATGAAATGAAGATTCAAAAGCCCTTAGCCAAAATGTTTGAGACCAGAACTTGGAGTGTTCTGGGGTTTGGGAATTATTTGTATAGACTTTACTGGTTGAGAATACAAATATTCTAATTATAAATGTTCGCGTGCATTATTACATGCTGCGATGCTGGGTGAGCCTTGAACACATGCTAAAGGTGTCAAACACAGAAGGCCACACCTTATATCATTCTTTTTTGAAATATCAAGGATAGGTTTTTTAGAAAGCAGGTTAGAGGTTGCCAGGTGGCTCACAACTGCTATTAACTCTAGCTCCAAGGGATCTAACATCCTCCTCTGGCCTTTAGAGGAATTTGTAGACAGGAACACACACTCTCAAACAGACACATACAAATGTGAACAAAAATAAAATCTACTTAAATATATATTCTACAATAATTAGGAATAGTTTTTAAAAAGCCATTAAGAAAAAGACAGAAACCGGGCATGGTGACGCAGCCTTTAATCCCAGCACTCAGAAGGCAGATAGCTGTGAGTTCGAGGCCAGTCTGGTCTATAAAGAGAGTTCCAGGGCAGCCAGGGCTATTATACAGAGAAACCCTGTCTTGAAAAACCAAAAAAAGACAGATATGAAGGAAGGAAGGAAGGAAGGAAGGAAGGAAGGAAGGAAGGAAGGAAGGAAGGGAGGGAGGGAGGAAGGAAGGAAAAAGAAAGACAGAAATCTAACCAGAGAGAGAGAGAGAGAGAAGATACAGACATGTCCTTCATGAAACTGGAACTCCCAGCGGTCAGCAGCCACATGAACATTAGTCCCCACTCAGCATGCTGTATGGCTGGGACATCTGCCGTGATATCAAGGTGGTGTTCTCATGTCATAGCTGTTCTTCCATTTAATATTCATCATACTCAGCACCTAACTGTCCAACAGCATTTCCAGGTAAGAGTCCATGTGGTTTTTTATTTATTATAAATAACCAACAAAAAGGTTCAAAAAATAACCGGAAGACTATTGCAATTAAGCAAATTCCAAACTTTCTACATAAAAGAGAAAATATTTTCTTTGGCATAAGTTAATTTTGAACACTTCAAATAAGTGACTGTTTTGTTTGGTTTTGTTTCCGAGAGAGGTTTTCTCTGTGTAGCCTTGGCCGTCCTGGAACTAGGTCTATAGATCAGATTAGCCTTAAACTCAGAGATCTACCTGCTTCTGTGCTGGGATTCAAGGTCTCTGCTTTTTTTGAAATGGAATGAGGAAGACACTGGATTATAGCTATAGATGTAGCTACCTCAGTCAAAAGAAAAATGGCAACATGGCATCTGCTCCCAGCAGTCACTTTCCCATGTAACTGGTAAATTCACATGCTATTTTCACCAGCGCTCACCTGAAGGAGAAAATAAGTGTCACCTGCCCTCAGAACAAATGATGCTTTCCCTCAAGATGCAGAATTTGTGTAAGTGAATGGAAGAGTCCAAAGATTTAAACTGCTGTTTTCAACAGAAAAGAATCCTATTGAAATAAATTTGATTACTTTAAAACAATCCTTTTCACAAGCTTTAGAGACAAATGTCATCTCCGCTGACTCCCCAACTATTTCCTTTTACTAATTCCTCTAAGAATTATTTCCTGACTAATCTCAATGATACACAAAACTTTCTGTTCTGCATTTTAATATAATCCAAGCACTATCTATGTTTTTGCAAAGGTAAGCTGTGTGTGTATGTGTTTCCTCAACAAAAATAGAATCTACTTAAGAATAAACCTGTCGTAATTTTATCTCATAAGAGTAAGTATATACAAGGAGCCCTGAATAATTAAACTAGAAACCTATCTTCCAGAAATACCAAACAAGATCCAAAGATAACCCAGATACATCACCATCACTGTATTATCTCGTCAGCCATCACAGTCTGAGTAACCAGCTCCACAAGCACATGATGGTTCTCCTGCTCAAAAACTGCCCAGGCCTCTCCACTGCCTCCTCATTTCTCATTAAAAATGTATATATCCAAAGCATTCTAAACTCGTGTATCGTATATAAATGACACTTCAGCTACCATCACCCACAACCACCTTCAGTTTGGTCCAACATGAGGCGAATACACAAACGAGCCACTGTACAGCACAGGAAGTGGCTAACACTGTAACTGAGGTGAACAAAGCCAGCATTCTGTGGATTCTCTCTGGGTAGATGCTCTCAGCTGGAGCAGAAGGACAATCAAATACGTGATCAAGTTTCCAAACATGAAAATTGATTTGTCTGTTGGATTAAGTTATGAATAAAGGTCTTTACTTGTGTTGCTTTTTTAAAAAACAAGGAAAAAAAAAAAAAAGACCATAAAAGTCTTTTAAAATAGTTTTTGTTCAAAGATTTATTTATTTACACTTTATGTGTATGATGTGCTGTCTGCATGTGTCTGCGCACATGACCACATATGTGGCCTGTGGAGGCCAGAAGAGGGTATTTGATGCCTAGAGCTGGAGTTATAGACGGTTGTGAACAATCCTACAGGTGCTGGAGTTGAACTCAAGTCCCTGGAAGAGCAGCCAGTGAGTGGTCTTAACCACTGAGCCATTTCGCTACTTCTAAAAAACACATTTAAAAAAAAACTGTTTAAGACAGGTCTCTCTTTATATGTATAGTTCTAGAACTCTATGTAGACCAAACTGGCTGTTAAAGCAGAAATCCGCCTCTCTAAGTGGTCTGTAACACCACACCAGGCCTAAAAAAAACATTTTTAATGAAATTATCTTGTAGGCATGTAGGATAATTTGTAGGAAGGCTAACTTGTGAGTCTGGAGTGAAATGTAGGTACAAAATGGTTGAGATGAAAAAGAAAGAAACAGTGTTGGGCGGTGGTGGCACATGCCTTTACTCCCAGCACTCAGGAGGCGGAGGCAGGCAGATCGCTGTTGAGTTCCAGGCCAGCCTGGGTTACAGAGAGAGTTCCAGGACACCCAAGGCTACACAGAGAAACCCTGTCTTGGGGGGAAAAAAAAGAAAGAAAAGAAAAAAAAATCTGAAGACAGAAAGAGAAGTGCACACCTGTAATCCCAGCACTTGGGGAGGCAGAGGCAGGTGGGAGTTCAAGGCCAGCCTGGTCTATATAAATCAAGTCCAAGACAGCCAAGGCTACACTGAGAAACTCCGTCTTGAAAACAAAACCAACAACCAAAGCAAACAAACAAAAGAAAGAGATACCTGATTCTGAGTTTTCAGCAATCTGAATTCTCTTTTCTTTTTTAAAATTTTGTTTATGTGTAGAGGTGTTTTGTCTGCAAGCTATGGGTATCCCATGTGTGCCTGGTGCCCTTAGAGGTCAGAAAATGGTCTGCTTTGAATTCCAGCACTAATGGATCTCTCTGAGTTCCAGGACTCTGGTCTATATACAGAGTTCCGAGACAGTCAGGGCTATTTCCGAGACAGTCAGGGCTATGTAGAGACCCCCCTCTCAAAAACCAAAACCAAATAAACAACCAAAAAGCAACAACAAATCCCAGCACTCAGGGCAGCAGAAGCAGGCGGATCTCTGTAAGTTCGAGGCCAGCCTGGTCTACAAAGGTTTCACAGAGAAACCTTGTCTCAAAAAAACAAAAACGAAAACAAACAAAAAACCAGATGGCCACACTGGCTTTGGATCCACGAGGGTGCTGGGGTTCAAACCAGGTTCCTCTCTAAAAGAGCAATTGAGCCATTTCTATGATCCCAAAGAATATATATAGACTAGTTCTGTTTTCCTAATAACTGACAAATTGATATTCCACAAGGTCTTGTTATGTTGCCCAGATTGAACTCCTGATCTCATGCAATCCTACTTCAACCTCCCAAATATCTGAGATTAAACGCACCAGCCACCAGGGCTATACTTGCCCTTATTTATTTTATTTTATTTTATTTCTGAGTCAGGGTGTCATTTAATAGTCCAGTCTGGCCTGAAACCCACAATGTAGCCAAGGATATCTTTGAACTCACAGCAATCCTCCTGCTTCAGCCTGCCAAGAGCTGGCATTATTGGCATGAGCCATCATGCCTATCTTTTTCTTAGTGTACTCTCTCTTTACGGGCTCCTCTCTCAGATACTCATATATCTGACTTTCTCCTCTATGCCTCAGAAGACTCAGAACAATATAAACAATAAAATAACTGATGAGGGGGAAAGGCTCAGTTAGCCACTAGTAGGTTGCCATGCTCCAGTGGATGTCCCACTCAGGCATATACAGGATGCAGTGGAATACTGGAAAAAAAACAAAACATGAGGTTGGGACGGACCCAGGGAGAATGAATGCAGAGGGAGAAATGAGGATGGGTGCATGGATATGATCATAACACACTATATGAAGTTCTCAAAGAATAGTTTTAAGTTTCTTCAACCCTGGGTGTCTATTAGGAGTAGTTAAAACATGTGAAGCTGTAAAGGTATATAGGAATAATCTGAGAAGAGTGGCCTGAAGTGAATCTGGTCTTCCACACTGCAGACAGCCACTACCACTCTATCATCTCTAAAACTAGAGCCTCTGCTGCTGTAAACAGCTGGCCTGGCCACTCCGCTTGGGGACATGTTTGGGGACAAGCACTGATCTGTGAACTGGACAGCTTTGTCTAATGTGTCCAAGAGAATCCAGTCTCTGCAGATCACAGTAACACAATGCAGGAATCCAGTGTTGGAATAGCCCTGCTGTTTGAGGCTGCAGTCCTCCCCATCTGGACAGCCATTCTGAGCTCAGTGTTAGGTGCAGGACTCCCTCTCCCCAGCAGGGCCTCTGGCTCTCTGCCTGCCTCTATCTAGAGAGTGTCTTTAGACATAGACGCCCTAACCATATCTCATATACGGCCCTTGACACAGCTCCATGCTAGCTCTCTCCCTGCACCTACAGCGTAGTTAGGTGCTGTGTTCCCGTTCATATGATAGGAGCGTGCTGCCAAATGCAAAACAAGCATCCTAAAAGCGCCTGGTTTCACCAGTTATGAACACCTAGCCTGGAAACCCCCCATCCACTCCCCAAGGACTGTACAGCCTTTGTTCTCCCTGAGTAAAGTTGAACTCACTCCTGAAGTGGTTCCCGAAGTGTTTGATCTCTGTTGTGTCTACGGCCTTCTAGGCCCTGCGCTTCCCTCCTGCCTTGGTCAGCTGGTGGGCAACAGCCACCCAGGGAAGAGAACCACAATCCGGAAGGAAGGATGGACACAACGTTTTATATTTATTTTGCACCACATACATTGTAACACTAGGGACCTTAGATACACTGCTTATGATTTTTAGCTTTCTGATCAATAAAATAAGAATACTATTGTCAGCTTTATTAGGTTCTAGTAGTATAGGTTAAAAATGTTAAATGTTGCACGGTGACAGTAGCACACATGTTTAATCGCAGTACTCAGGAAGAGGCAGATGCATCTCTGAGTTTGACTGAGTTCCAGGACAGCCAGAGTTACACAGAGAAACCCTATCTCAAAAAACAGTAAAATGTTTTGCTGTTTTTGTTTTAGATATTTATTTTATCTATATATGAGTACTTTGCCAGCATGTTTGAATGGGGATGAGAAGGTACAAGATCCCCTGGAACAGATAGTTGCGAGCCACACCATGTGGATGCTGGGAACTGAACTCAGGTCCTCAGGAAAAACATTGTTCCTAGCCACTGAGACATCTCTCTACCCCAAAGGCTTTTCTCTTTCCACGCCTTCAACCTTGTCTTCAGCTCTCCTTGTGGAATATTTTCACCAAGTTTTTGCTACAGTTGTTGTTTTCTGCTTTGTTTTGAGACAAAATCTCACTCTGTAGGCCAGATTGGCCTCAAAGTCACAGCAATCCTCCTGCCTCAAAATATAACTCCACGTGCCCAAATTTCTCCTGGGGGCTGGAGGTGAGGGTTGGTGGGAGGCTGTGTGTCAATGACAACATTCCTGTGAACAGAGTCTACTTACAGAACCAAGAGCTCCCTGACAATTACCTTCTGTTCTTCTCGTTCTGTTGCATGGTGGCACTTTTCAATTCTCCAATGCCTCAAGAAATCTCGAAGATATCCAAAGAGGGTGAGTACACCGTACCCCACATATGTGAGCACGGCAACCAGCATGGGTGTTTCTTCAAAAGCTTCATTAAACGGTCTTTTATACAGTCCTCCATTTTCTGTAACATGATGAATCTAAGAGAGCAATTAAAAATGTTTATTGCAATCACAGCAAGAAAAAGTTTTCTCCTTAAAAGCTAAGTCTTCAGAGAGTTGTAGAACTAGGCCTTGGGAACTAAACAATAGATGGATGAAATGAAATGCTAAGGCCACGATGCATGAACAACAGAGGGGTGCGCAGGCATGAAAAGACAGGGTCAACAACGCCTAACACTAATCTTTATCAAAATTTGCTTTCCTGAAACAGATTCTAAATGCACTATGAGGATTAAAATATATTGTATGAAAAAAAAATACTATGATTTCAAGGAGTATGATTTCCTTTGTTCTAATACAGAAAAAAATATATAAAGAGAAAGCCTAGTTTAAAAGTACTGTATTAGCTTACTATCAAAGTGATCACATGTTCAAATGTAAATTCCATTTTTTGTTTGTTTTTGTTTTTATTTTTCGAGACAAGGTTTCTCTGTGTAGCACTGGCTGTCATAGACTCACTTTGTAGACCAGGCTGGCCTTGAGCTCACAGCCTCCCAAGTACTGGGATTAAAGGCATGTGTCATCATGCCTGGCTATAAATTCTGTTTTCTAATATAAGACACATGTAAATGTTTTACTACCAGCCATTATTTATTTATTTATTTTTTTTGGTTTTCCGAGACAGGGTCTCTCTGTGTATCCTTGGCTGTCCTGGACTCACTTTGTAGACCAGGCTGGTCTCGAACTCACAGAGATCCTCCTGCCTCTGCCTCCCGAGTGCTGGGATTAAAGGCGTGCGCCACCACGCCCGGCTGACAGCCAGGTTGGAAGTCAGTAGTCCTTCCCCACTGAGCTCCCAATGCCTCTAGCACCCTTGCAAGTTGAGAACGCTTTGGGCATGACCCTGACTGACCCTCATACCCCACCATGGTAGGATGCTCCCCGACAGCTTTTCTTTTTTTCCTTTTTTTTGGTTTTTCCGAGACAAGGTTACTCTATGTTATCTTGGCTGTCCTGGATTCGCTTTGTAGACCAGGCTGGCCTTGAACGCACAGCAATATGCCTGCCTGCCTCTGCCTCCTGAGTGCTGGCAGGAAGGACGGCTCTCTCAGATTCTTCCCTTCCACTGGGGGCCATTTCATGCCCCTGCCACCTTTCTCCCCATGGGATTGGTGCCCTTGTGGTTTCTCCATCTCTGTACCCAATTGCTGTCCTCTCTTGCCTCTCTCTATGGTATCTTAGGAACACTTGACGTTGTGCCCCACAGGGTAGGCCCTTACTCAGGAGTTGATGGCCTCTGTCTTGATACCTCAAAGTTCCCCCTTTTGTTGTGGTGCTGGTACCAGGGATGCCACCTACCAAGGGTACCAGGTGAGTGCCCCACCCATATTATAGCCACACCCCCTCAAACCTGCTGCTTTGACAATAGGATCTGATGCCCTCTTATGGCATGCAGGTGTGCATGAAGACAGAACACTCATATACATAAAATAAATCTTTTTTTGTTTGTTTGTTTGTTTGTTTTTTTAGACAGGGTTTCTCTGTGTAGCCTTGGCTGTCCTGAACTCCCTTTGTAGACCAGGCTGGCTTCGAACTCACAGCGATCCGCCTGCCTCTGCCTCCCGAGTGCTGGGATTAAAGGTGTGCGCCACCACCGTCCGGCTCATAAAATAAATCTTAAAAAAAAAAATCCCCTAGCACCTACACAGAGGCTCATAAAAGTCCAGTCCCAGGGAATCTGACACCCTCTTCTGGACTCAGAGCACTAGGCACACATATGGTACACAGACATGTATACGCAGGCAAAACACTCAAAAGACATTGGATAAAAGTTTGATGAGAGGAAGACTAGGTAGAGAGAATGGACAATTCTATAGCATTTTGTTTGTTTGTTTTTCAAGACAGGGTTTCTCTGAGTAGGCTTGGCTGTCCTTGAGTGTGTGCATGCGCCTGTGGGTGTTGGGCCCCATTCATAGCTATCCTGGGGCACAGGCTGAACACACCTGAGCCCTAGAGCCTCTAAGGAACCTCCATCTGCTTTATTAGTTCTCAACAGATCTCGGATGCTGGCGAGCAAACAAATCTACGTTGCAATCCTGATTTCCCCCCACAACTCAAGTTTCCATTTCCAATTGTCTCTTATCTTTTGGATTCCATGACATCCCAAACTCAACAAAAGTAATACTGAACTTATCTCCCCACCCAACACCTCCCTCCATCAAAATCTGACCTCTTTTGGTCACCCTATTACCATCCAGTCTGCCCAGTCTCCCAAGTTTGCAGTCATCTTTAACTCCACCTTATTTTCTGGCTTCCACCCAGAGTTAGTTCCAGACCTTCTTGTTTGGCACCAGGGGGGTGTGTTCTGTTTTTGTCTTTCCAGACAGGGTCTCATGCAGTCCAGGCAGGTCTGGAAATCACTACATAGCCAAGGATTACCTCAAACTCCTGATCCTCCTGTCTCCATATCCCAAATCCTAGCTAGGGCTACAGGCCTGTCACCACACCCAATTGGCATCAAGGAATTGGGTGTGTGGGAGTGGGTGTGAAAATGCTGCATATCTGGACAGGTACAGGATGCAAACAGAGAGGTTACAGCACTCTAACTAGTTTGGGGGTTATAGTATTCTATTTTGTACTATACAGCACTAGTATCTAGTCTACAACATGATTAAAATTTTTCCAACTGCTCTTATGATATCCTTTATAGTAAAAGAAAATCTCAAGGTATGCAATTCTATCTTTGGTCTCAGGAAAACACAAACAAAACTACACTGTAAAATGACTAAGGATTGATTCCTGACTCTAAAGAAGTTTTCAAGAATCCCATGAAAGGATGCAGACTTAACCATATAATGACTCAAATAGCAAAATAATTATTGGGGAAATTGGGCATACATTTCTGTTTGTTTTGTTTTGTTTTGTTTTTTGAGGCATGGTTTCTCTGTGTAACAGTTCTGACTGTCCTGGACTCACTTTTGTAGACCAGGTTGGCCTCAAACTCACATCGATCCGCCTGCCTCTGCCTCCTGAGTGCTAGGATTAAAGGTGTGCACCACCATGCCCATTGGGCATACATTTCTGATATGAACACAAGTTCATACGATTTCATCAAGCAGAAGAATCCATGCCAGCTACATGCTAGAGGTCAAGGTCTGAGCACCTAGTGGATATTTTGTAATATTTTTGAGTCTTGATGTCTGGTTGCTGGAGGGGACTTGAATTCCATTCCCAGTACTCACACAAAAAGCCAGGCAAGGCAACCTGTGCCTTTAATCTCAGAGCTAGGGAGGAAGGGACAGGTGGATCCCTGGGGCTCACTGGCTGGCCAGCCTAACCTACTTAGCAAGCTCCAAGCTTGTGAGAGACCCTCTCTCAAAAAATAAGGCGAGGGCCAAGCATGGCAGCATGTGCTTTTCATCCCAGCCCTCAGGAGGCAGAGACTGGTGAATCTCTGAGTTTAAGGCTAGCCCAAGCTACAGAGACTTCTAGGCCAGCCAAGGATACATAGTGAGACCTTATCTTATATAGTGATGATAAATATTATATAATAATGTAAAATAATAAAGCAAATGTACCTGAGGAACAACCCTGGGTGTCTTCTAGCCTCTATATACACATGTGCAAGTGTGCACAAACACACACACACACATACACACACATACACACACACACACACACACACACACACACACACACACACGCGCGCTTTCTGCATATAACAAAGTAAAACAAATCAACCTAACGTCCAATACAAGCCACCCATTACTCTTTCAGCAATCCAAGAACCGTTATCTTGCCTTCTGCAGTAAGGGAACCCTGCCCGTGTCTGCTGTTCTTTAAAATCAGTACTGTTGCCGGGCGTGGTGGCGCACGCCTTTAATCCCAGCACTCGGGAGGCAGAGGCAATCGGATCACTGTGAGTTTGAGGTTAGCCTGGTCTACAAAGCGAGTCCAGGACAGGTAAGGCTACAAAGAAAAACCCTGTCTCGAAAAACAAAAACAAACCAATAAACAAAAAATCTTGCAGTTTTGAAAACATTATTTAAAAAACTGAGCATGAGAGGGCTGCAATGTTGCTCAATTGTTAAAGCGTTTGCTCTGCAATCATAAGGTCTAGTTCTAATCTCCAGCACACATAAAACTTGTCCTCTTCTGCTTCACCTGCAACTAGTCCACTTCATCTGCATGACAGTCCACAGAAAGGCGGCGAGAAGGAGGATAAAGGAGGACATGCACACCTCACTTCCCACTGGCCAGAAGGTATCACATGGGTGTCCCCTAACTGGGAGAGACTTGGAAATACAGACTACTTAGGTTGCCACATGACACTGAGAACCTGAGATTCAATTCCTGAAATGAAAATAGGGAGAATGCATAGTGGAATGCAGTTAGTAGTCTCTGCCACAACATTATTAAGAAAAGCCCTAACTGGTCAATTTTCCCAAAAGCCTGCATTAAGTAATCTATTGCTTTCTTTGTTTTGTGTGTTGCTCTTGCTTAGGGGTGGTTTTAAATAGTTTGACAAATATAGTAGACAAATATAAATATTTTTAAAAAGATGTATTTACTATGTATACAGTGTTCTGCCTGCATGTATGCCTTCACACCAGAAGAGGGCACCAGATCTCATTATAGAGGGCTATGAGCCACCATGTGATTGCTGGGAATTGAACTCAAGCCTTTGGAAGAGCAGCCAATGCTCTTAACCACTGAGCCATCTCTCCAGCCCAAATATGGAGTTTTAATTGAGGTCTTCTGGAGTTTTGAGGTTATCTTTATATATATTAAGAAGAATGTGGCAAATTGGTAATTATAGCAAGCCAGTAAAACCTTATGTTCCCAAATACAGAATGTATTCTAGTTTGCTTTCCTATTGCTGTGATAAAACACTGACCAAAAGCAAATTAGAAAAAAAAGGTTTATTTGGCTTACATGTTCCACTCACAGTCCATCACTGAATACAGGGCAGAAATTCAAGCAGGAGCAGAGACAGATACCATAAAGAAAAACTGCTGACTGGCCTGCTTTAAGGCTCACAGTTAGCTACCACTCGTATTCATCTCTGGACCACGTGCCCAGTGGTGGCATCATCCACAGTGAACTGGGTCCTCCAACATCCATCAATAATAAAGGAAATGCCACACTGACAAGCCTACAGGCCAATCTGATGGTGGTGTTTTCTCAATTGAGGTTCCCTCTGCCCAGGTGACTCTAGTTTGAATGAAGTTGTATAAAACGACAAAAGCAGAAACACACACACATCTTGAAGCCCTAAAGAGTTTATAAGGTATGCGAACCCAAAATATATCACAGTATAGAAAACTGTAAGAGCTTTTAATAGAGAAATTGTACTAGTTACATTTCAGTTGAGAGTAATGAAGCTCTGGCTAAACTAAATGAAAAGGTGACTTATTGAAAGGATGGTAGTATGCAATAAGGGAGGAAACTGATAAGGATAGCTTTAAAAGGCATTAAAAAAAAAAAAAAAAAGTCCTAGGCCTCAGCAATAGAGATGTCCTAACCTTTTCTCCTGACAGCCTGCCACCTTTCAGACTTTCTCATCAGAAACTCCAATCTCTGCCGGGTTGTGTTGGCACACACCTTTGATCCAAATACTCAGAGGCAGAGTTAGGTGGATCTCTGTGCGTTCAAGGCCAGCCTGGTCTACAGAGCTAGCTCTAGAACAGCCAAGCAACACAAGGAAACCCAGTCTCTTAAGCCAGGCTTGGTGGTAGACACCTTTAATCCCAGCACTGGGGGTGGAGGTGTGGCAGAGGCAGGCAGATCACTGTGAGCTCGAGGCCAGCCTGATCTACAAAGCAAGTCCAGGACAGCCAGGGCTGCACAGAGAGACCCTGTCTCAAAAACAAACAAACAAAACCCAGTCTGTGAGAAAGAGTTTGTTGGGCTCCTTTTGGTAATAAAAATGCTAACATTATTACGAAGGAGATACGCTCAAATCACAGATGTGGCCAAAGGAGCCCACCCCATATGTCAAAAAGTGTTCTCAGGAAAGAAAATTGGGCACAGGCTGCCACACTCAACTAGCCTGTGTAAGGGACCAAGCACAGAGGTTGGCGCGACAGAATCAGCACATTAGAGATGTGTAAGAGCTGAGACAAAGAGCAGGATATGTGACAGAGCTGCATTGTTCAGCCTCCTGCTCGAGCTTGTCTGTCGCTTGCCTGAGACAGAAACTGCTACAGTGAGCATGGGTAGCAGGTCAGGGTAGTGTAAGACTCAAAAGTCCCCACAAGATCATACTGTTGAACACTTGGTCCCAAGCTGGGGTGCTGTTGTGGAGCCTTTGGGAGCAGAGCCCTAGCTGTCAGCAATGGGTCACTGGGAGAAGACCTTGAAGGTTATATAGCGGGGCCTGATCCTAATCTAGAGTACTGGGTTTCCTGGTCCCCAGTCACAAGGTCAGCATGTTCCTGCCACACATTCCTGCCTGCATGGAACTGCTGCTAAGGCCGTCACAGCAGTGATGGACTGAACCTCTGAAACAGCTTCTGGCTGTGAGAAACATGAGCACTCCCTCTTGCCGACATACTTGCCCAGTGCGCCTCTCAATGGACACCTTCCAGTCCACATAAAGCTGAAGGCCCCTGTCATGGGTTTGCAGTGGGATAATAAAATCATGTTGAATGATGTTTTCCAGGAAGCCCTGGGAGCTAGTCTCAGTCCATTTCACATGAGAAAGATACTGCCAAATATTAGAGATTTTATCTGATAAAATGAGATAGGGTGACTACTTTGCAAATGTTTCCTGCTGATAAAACCATGGGCAGCTTTGGCATAGCTTATGTGATTTACACAAAGGCTCACACTATTCTCTCTAGTATGTGTGGTATGCAGTAGGAGAGGCTAGTGCACTTCAGTAAAATTCCAAGAAAAGGCCAGCCTCCGTTTTCATGGCTTTTTCTCATACCACTTCCTCCCAACTATGTTCTTGAACATTCAAACGTGTGTGTGTGTGTGTGTGTGTGTGTGTGTGTGTGTGTGTGTGAGATCTGAGAAGCATTATGGTTGTCTAGTATTCTATCTTTGGTGCCTCCTCTTCTAGCTCAATGCCCTTTTACACACTTTACCAACCCCATGGCTTCAGCTACTATCCATCCCCTTTAACCAATTCTTAACTGCTAATGGATTCTGAATTATCGTGTGGGTATTGGGAATCAAACCAAGGCCCTCTGGAAGGGTAGCCAGTACTCTCTAACAGCTGAGCCATCTCTCCGGCTCCTACTAACGTATTCTGAATTCAATGGTCAAGAGTCAGACAAACTGAATACAACCGAGACTCTTCCAACTCAGTAACTTAAATGTCTTCTTATCTGCAAAAGGAAGATACTATTTATGTAGAGAGGCTGGTCGGCCCATCCCTCCTATGCATGTAAACAGCACATTCATTCTACTTACTCTCATCTTGCACCTTCTCTTACTTTCCTCCCACCGTTTTCATTCTTCTCCCTACAGGTCCTTTCCCCATATTTAAGTCTTCTGTGATTTTAAGCACCATAGTCTGCGTGGTCATAGGTTTAGCCTCTGTATTTTACACACAACTGAAAACAACAATTGTCTCTTCCACAGAGTCTATCAATAGTCAGTAAGTAGTTCAGTAGGGAGATGGAGTCCTCCTGAACTGCTTCCCATCCGTCCATGGTTGATCTGTGCAGGCCCAGTGCAGGCAGTTGCAGCTGTTTTGAGACCAGTTTGCAAGGGTTGTGTCACACTCAGTTCTATGCAGCTCTAGAGCTGGAACGCAGGGTTTGTATGCTAGGCAAGCGCTCTACAACTGAGCCACACCTAGATCTCTCTATTACTCTTATTATTCTTACTTTCTCACTGCTTGAAAACATTGCTTATCCTCCTTAAATGAAAAAGCCACCATCTGCCTAGGTTTTTTTCAAGCTATTTTCTCTCAATTGTGTTTTGCATGCCTGTTCTTCAACTCTGCGTGTATCTTTTCCAAGGAGCGTTATGATCCTTAAGTTTTACGACCCTTGGTACCTTCTTTTCTAGCTTAAAGATATTTTGTATATATATACTTTGCCAATGCCATAGTTTCAAAGACTACTCATCCCTTCAAATAACATCGAAGGCATATAATAAAAACAATAAAATCTCAAATGTTTGCTTTTGGGTTTCCAAATTAGGAAACAAAAGGCTTATTTAAACTGATACAAGATCATCACTTCTGGGGCTGGAGAGATGGCTCAGCGGTCCAGACCACCAGCTGCTCTTCCTGACGTCCTGAGTTCAATTCCCAGCAAAGACATGGTGGCTCACAACCATCTATAATGTGATCTGATGCCCTCCTTTGGCTTGCAGATATACATGCAGGCAGAGCACTGTACACATAATAATAAATAAATAAATCTTTAAAAAAAAAAAAGATTATCACTTCTGAGCTAAGGACAAAGCTCATTTGGTAAGGTGCTTGTTCAGAATGCATGAAGCCACAGGTTAGATTCCCAATATCACGGTGCTATACACCTATGATTCCAGCATTTGGGAGGAAAAAAACAAAAGGATCAGAAGTTCAAAGTCATCTTTAACATAGCAAGTTTGAAATGTTCACCTTAAAGAAATGATAAATGGGAAGAGGGGGGAGTGGTGGCATACGCCTCTAACCCCAGCACTTGGGAGGTAGAAGCAGGTGAATCTCTGTGAGTTCAAGGCTGGCCTGGACTACAGAGGGAGTTCCAGGACAGCCAGAGCTGTTACACAGAGAAACCCTGTCTCAAAAAACCAAAACCAAAACCAAAATGATAAATGATTCAAGAGATAGACATGTTTAACACAGCTTAAACATTATACAATGTACCCGTATATATATTTTTCTGTCAACCGATTTAAAAAAAAACTGAACACAAAACAATTGCTCCAAAGCTTTCAGATCTTACAGCAAATGTGCACTATTTCTACAACAAAAAATAACAACTGAAAGAAAAAAAGAAAGATAGCCTTAACTTCATTAGGGGTCTTGAAAATAGTATTAAAAATAACGAATGCAAAACAAAATTTCTGAGATTAAGTAGGTCAAGAGTAAAGGGGGGAAAAAAGAGCAAAGGGCTTTCTTATATTCACAAACCACAAATTATATTATAGAAGCTTCTGAGAAACTACTCAGAAGTGACTTGTGGCCACTAACCATTTATTTAATCAAGTAATGCACACCCACTCATAACGCAAACACTGCCTCTACCCATCTCCCTCTAAATTGCCCATTCTACCAATAAACACTGCTTCTTTCTTTCAACAACTGAATCAAGCAATTAGCTCTCTTGCTTAGAGGACAGACTTCTAGTGCACCTGAGTCCACCTAAAACACGACATGGCTGCCCTCCTTGAACATCCACCTTAAATACTATCTTAGAAATCAAATTGTTTATAATTTCCTGAGAATTCATATTAAAGAGACTTCTTGAGGGGGCTAGAGAGAGGGCTCAAAGGTTAAGAACACTGGCTGTTCTTCCAAAGGTCCTGAGTTCAATTCCTAGCAACCACATGGTGGCTCAGAACCATCTAAAAATGAGATCTGGTGCCCTCTTCTGGCCTGTTGGCTCAAAGCAGGCAGAATACTGTATAAATAATAAATAAATAAATGAATAAATGAATCTTTTAAAAAGAGAGAGACAGAGACAGACAGACAGAGACACACACACTTCTTGGATCCCACAAATGACTGGAATCTCTCAGATTCAGCTAGTAAAAACCAAATGTTCTTCCTCTTGAGACAAAATGTACTTGAAACAAACAAACAAACAAACCTTATCTCACAGGTTACTAGTAGTTAAAACACTTTTTCTGTTAAGGACTGCAACCTAAGATGTCTCATCCTGCCAAATCCAATATATATAACAGCTACTATTCCAGTCCCTACTATCTTATAAACCAATCCACAAATACACACGCACAGTGAGCGGCCAGATGTGTGGTGGCTTGTTTCCACCATCCTTGATTTCTACTTAACATAACTTACATCCCAGTGCCTCTTTCTGATTGAATTCTACTGACTTGGGCAATGAGAAGTCTTTCGTCCCTCCACATTTTTCATCAAACCCACTCCCAAATAGAAGAAAGTTAGATTTAAAACTGTCCCCATGACAATATCTTTTCTCTTTTCATACTTCTAATTGGTTTAAGAAAGCAAAATCTGCAAGGTGGTGGTGGCACATACCGTTAATCCCAGCACCTGGGAGGCAGAGACAGGTGGATTGCTATGAGTTCGAGGCCAGCCTGGTCTACAAAGTGGGTCCAGGACAGCCAAGGCTACACAGAGAAACCCTGTCTCGAACAAAAACAAAAACAAAAGGGCCCGACCTGGTGACACAGCCTTTAATCCCAGCATTTGAGAGGCAGAGGCAGGCAGATCACTGTGAGTTGGAGGCCAGTCTGGTCTACAAAGTGAGTCTAGGACAGCCAAGGCTACACAGGGAAACCCTGTCTCAAACAAACAAATAAAAAGCAAAATCTGGGAAAAAGAAAAAAAAAGCAAAATCTGAGTCCAAATCAAAACTTTTATAAAGAATAGGTCCTTTAGCCGGGAGGTGGTGGCGCAGCCTTTAATCCTAGCATTTGGGAAGCAGAGGCAGGTGGATCACTGTGAGTTTGAGGCCAGCCTAGTCTAGAAAGTGAGGGCAGGACAGCCAAGGCTAAACAGAGAAATCCTGTCTCAAAAAACCAGAAAAAAAAAAGAAAAAGAAAAAAGAATAGGTCTTTTTAAAAGTGCTAATAACACACACAACCAAATGTGTGTTTTGCTTATTAATCGACTGTTAAGTTAAAGCCACAGAAACCAACCCCTGGTGATTAATCTTGTGAAAATTCACCACAAAAGGAATCCTGTTAAACTCTGGGAATTCCCAGCACCTGGGAGGTTAAGGTAAGGGGTTGGAGCAGACAGCAGTGAGAGCTAAAAGGGACCCAGCCTCAAACAAACAAACAAACAACGAACCAGTAAGCATGCACACAAAGAGACTGGTTTTAATAAAGTCTTGTAAAGAGATAGAAGGACTGAATTACAAAGACATAAAGACATCCTGCAGGTTCTTTCCAATTGTGATGTGGCCAAATCTTCCTCAGGCTGCAAGTCACCTTTAACCTTTAATAGGGCTGACAGTCCTCCCACACCTTTTTCCTCGTTCAACTGCTCCGCCTGTCACCACTGAACAGCAGTAACCTCTGTTTTGTAATACTTCCTTAGCACATTGTCTACTTATCAAACCCAGCCCAGGAGTTGCTGTTACACAGGCAGTAATCTCTTCAAACACACCCTGTAGAGTGTGTAGACAAATGTCAGAAGTGGCTGCTTCCTCTAGAAAAGAAAGCCTACAAGTTTAATTTCTCTCCTGTCCACTTAAAAGCAATGTTTAGACAACGCAAAGAAACAATTTTACATTCAGCCATGAGCTTTTTAGTACTTTAGTGAAGCATGACCCTTGTGTACCTAGTATCTTATTGTGTATTTTCAGATAAAATTGGCAGTATCCTCCCCACTGGATTCAAGGAAAGACAGGTAGAAGTTAGAGCACATACATTTAACTTAACATAACCAACTTCAAAAGTTACTTTAAGATATTCTCGGCCGGGCGTGGTGGCGCACGCCTTTAATCTTAGCACTGGGAGGCGGAGGCAGGCGGATCACTGTGAGTTTGAGGCCAGCCTGGTCTACAAAGCAAGTCTAGCCAAGATTACACAGAGAAACCTTGTCTCAAAACACCAAAAAACAAAAACAAACAAACAAACAAAAACCAAACTTTTTCTCATAAACTTAGAGATCTTATTCCTCATAAATGTGCTACCTGCTTTAAAGTAATTTGTGAAAATTGGTTATCTGGAAAAGATAGTGCAGCCCTTAGAACATTCCACCACAACATCCTTCTAAATGCCATTGTGCCTTGATTGAAAATGTTCAACAAAATAGGTTAAAAGAGCCAACCAGAGCCGGGCGTGGTGGTGCACGCCTTTAATCCCAGCACTCGGGAGGCAGAGGCAGGCGGATCACTGTTAGTTCGAGGCCAGCCTGGTCTATAAAGTGAGTCCAGGACGGCCAAGGCTACACAGAGAAACCCTGTCTCGAAAAACAAAACAAAACAACAACAAAAAGCCAACCAGATGTAACAAGTACAGACCTGGGGTGGGGGTCAACTATACACCTCAGGCTGGCTTTGAACTCTCCTTCTAGCCTCAGCTTCCCCAGTGTTAGGATTACAGGTGTTTGACACCACACCCAGCTGCAGCCACAGGTTTTTATATTTCATTTTAATAACCTGGTACTTCTTCATCTTAATAGTTGGCAACCTCTGGAGAAATACCATGCCTACAAAATGCTAAATTGTTGGGATTCCAGGAGGTCAGAATTCGATTTACTATTTAGTTGGAATGCAATCCCTAGTGACTGAAAGCAACATTCAGATAGATCGCACCCCTAACACACGACCAACTTTGTCTGGACTTCCTTTTTCCTTAAAAAAAAAAAAAAAAAAACCTCACCCATTTGCCTATAATCTTCTAACTCCAACAGTTCAATTTCTCTGATATATTCTACACCTTTACAATGTCTCATTAGCCATTTTGCACTGGAAAGCAACAATTCTTCCAGGCTCATAACATGTTCAGTGCCCCCCCCCAACACACACACACCTTTTTTGGAGACAGGGTCTCTCTACATAACCCTGGCTGTCCTCTTAACACACTACGCAGATGAGACCAGCCTGAGCTCACAGAGATCCCCCTGTGTCTGCTTCTCTAGTGCCAAGATTAAAGGCAACAACTTCAAGCCCAGACTACATACTGACTTTTATCACATCTTTTCTCACACAATTATTTCTTTTTTTTTTTTTTTGGTTTTTTGAGACAGGGTTTCTCTGTGTAGCCTTGGCTGTCCTGGACTCCCTTTGTAGACCAGGCTGGCTTCGAACTCACAGCGATCCACCTGCCTCTGCCTCCCGAGTGCTGGGATTAAAGGCGTGCGCCACCACCGCCCGGTTCACACAATTATTTCTTGAAAACCAATCTTTTGGGAGGTCAAGTCTTTTCTATGCACTAACCCTCAACTCTTTCCTAGAGTTGCAATAACTCAACCTAACCTGGAGATAACCCCTTCCTAGCACAGGGTTAACAGGGCTATCCAAGTGAGTAATTCAGGGGACAGTTGCTTTTGCTTACTATCTGTGTTGAAGTCAAAGTAGAGCCATTATCTTATCAAAACTGCACTCATCACACTCCTGCTAAGAGGGACAGGCAACTTTAAAAACTATTATTCCTTATATCTGCACAAGACTCATAAGTGCTAAATTCAAAACCATTGCAGCACACTCTCTCAGCAACATAAATCTTGCATCTTTTTAAGAAGCCTGGTCTTTAAAAACACATTTCAAGCTGGGTGTGATGGCACACGCCTTTAATCCCAGCACTCAGGAGGCAGAGGCTGGTGAGTCGATGTGAATTTGAGGCCAGCCTGGTCTACAAAGTGAGGCCAAGGCTACACAGAGAAACCCTGTCTTGAAAAACAAAACAAAACAAAACAAAAAACCGCAAACAAACAAAGCAACACATTTCAGTAGAAGAGTCAGTAGAGATCCTTGAAAGTCTGGTTTAAAAAAAATACTGCCAGGAGCCAGGCGGTGGTGAGCTGGCCTTTAACCCCAGGAGGCAGAGGCAGGTCTGTGAGTTTGAGACCAGCCTGGTCTATAGAGTGAGTTCCAGGACATCCAGGGCTACACACACACAAAAACTTTGTTTCGAAAATAAAATAAAAATACTGTCAGGAAAACCGGGTGTGATGGCACACTGCCTTGGTCGCACTTGGAAGGCAGACGCAGGGGGATCTCTGTGAGTTCGAGGCCAGCCTGGTCTACAAAGCAGGACAGCCAGGGCTGTTACACAGAGACATCGTGTCTCAAAAACAAACAAAACGCTGTCATGGATTCAAAACTCTGTAAAGTATTTAGAACTCCTTGAATATTGTTGATGATTCAACTTCAGTTAATTAGTATAAGGACTCATGACAGTTTACCAGTGGATTAAGCAATACCTCTATCATAACTCTATTGAGGCCACCTAACCCAACCTGGATGGTGGGTCTCATCAAATGCACAACAGGACAACGTTTAAGACACCCGAGGGGGGGTCCCTGCCAAATGCACAGTCAAGGTTTTCCTTGTAATGTGGTTTAGGAAATTCCGGGCTGTCTGGCTTATACTTCCACAACTGCACTGTCTAACTTTCTCGGAACGTCATCTCTTCCTCTCGAGGGCTGCAAGCCTCTACAGGAAGCATATACTTTTGGGGGGACCTGAGGAGGAACCCTGCAGAAGGAACCACCAAGCTCCAAGGGTAAGAGTTCCTCTGCTTCCCTCTGGGAGAGGCCTGCACTTTTTTTTTTTTTTTTTTTTTTTGCGGGTTCGACATGTGATAGAACCAGGGGGCTTGAAGAGGAAACCCAGCCTCCAACCAGGGCTCTTCAGAAGAGCAAATGCAGGAGAGCTCCGCACAGCTGAGGAGCCGGGGCAGACCAAAAGGAGTCCCGCGTGGCTGGGAAGCCAGGCAGAACTCGGGAATGTCGCACACCTAAGAAGCCAGGTAAATCTGGGGGAGTCCCACATGGTTGGAAGCCCCCCACCTCTCTTCGCAGGGGAGGCAGAGGCCAGAGGGCTGGGGAGAAGGATAGAACTGGGGGAGCCTCGCATGGTTAGGAAGATCCACATGGTTGTTGAGTCCCGCTCTGTCCTTGAGTCTCCCTCCCGCTCCCGGGGGTAGGGATGGAGTCCGGTCAGAGCCGGGTCCCCGTCGCCCAGCACACCTGAGCCGCGCCCAGCCGCCAGCCGGCCGCTGTGACCCGCCCGCGCGGCTGCCCCTCGGCCCCCGGCCCGGGCTTCGGCTCGCGGGGAGTCCCGGCCCACCCTCCCCGGCCCCGCCCGGCCTCTCCGTCCCATCGTACCTGGCCGGCAGCCGCGGCGGTGCTACTCCTCACGTACCCGTTCCTCACCTCCCCGTTCTTCACGCAGCCGTTCGCCCTTAGCGGGCGGCGGCAGCAGCAGCCTCCGAGCTCTGGCCGCATCGTCCCGGCAGCAGGGAAGGCTCTGGAGGCGGCGGCGGCGCCAACTCCCGCTCCCGCACCGCACCCACCTCCCTAAAACCGGAAATGGATGCAGCACCGCTGCCAATTCCCGGTCCGGCCGTCACGCGAGGGCGGGGCCAGCCGAAAAGACAGGGCTAGCTGAAGCCCAGCAGCCGGAGGGAACATGGGGCGGAGGCTATTGCCGTCTAACCAATTAGAAGGCGAGAGAGGCGGACCTCAGGCTGCTTCTGGCCAATCAAGAGATAGAGAAAAAAAGCAGCTTGCTGGCGTCAAGGGAACTTTTTCGGAAAAACTCGAGAGCTGGGCATTTGATTGGAGCCCTAGCCAGGTCGTAGGTGGAGTCTTGCTTCCTAATGGTCCAGACTGGAGAGGAGGCGGAGCCCTGAAAGAAGTAGCCAATTAGCATGTGGAGAAAGAAACAGGGGCTGAGCCCATTTCCAGAGCGAGTTCCCGGTTCTCCAGCACAGGTGGTGATTGCCCTCTGTGCCCTTCCTCCCTAGAGGTTCTAGGATTGAATCCAAGTACGAGACAGGCAGTTCCCTTATTTCATTAGCAAATTCCTCTGTGAGTGTTAATAGAATAGCCTTTTTGACTGTCTCTCCCCGTTCTTCTCCGTACGCTACGCTAACGTCGCGTGCTCACCACTTGTTTCTATCCGGGTTTTCCCTGTGCAATTTCCTTTGAAGACTTTCCTTGAAAGTCAGGAGACCGGATCTGTTTCCAGATCTTCTGATAACTGAAACTTGAGGAGTAAATTACTTTAGGAACCAAATTCTTTTCCTTCCTTGCTTCATAGATTTATTTGCAAGAATTACATTAGTAAAAGCGTTGGACACCTATCAATACCTAATCCAGATCAGTAGCAAAAGAAAGGAAATCGATCTACGTCACAGAGACCTTTAGTTACCTATTTAAAAAAGAAATTTATTAGGCCGGGCGGTGGCGGCGCACGCCTTTAATCCCAGCACTCAGGAGGCAGAGGCAGGCGGATCGCTGCGAGTTTGAGGCCAGCCTGGTCTACAGAGTGAGTCCAGGACAGCCAAGGCTACACAGAGAAACCCTGTCTCCAAAAACCAATAAAATAAAATAAAAATAAAAATAAATTTATTGTCATAATAAAAAGTATGACTCAGACTAGGTTTGAATCGTGGCTGCCTCGCCTGCTAGCTGAGTGACCTCTATGTGCCTTCCTCTGTGCAGGGACATAATAATAGTTGCCATAAGAGAATCTAATGAGTTAATGCCTGTGATGTATTCGGTGTAGCAATTAGTAACTATTCATTAAGTGCTGGTTATTATTAATTGCTGAGTGCATCGGTGTGAATCCCTACATCACATAAACCCTACCTCCCTGGAGCTTTAGAAATGAGATGGCAAGGTATTTGTTTTGCTCGATTTATCAGAAGACCAGTCAAACAGCAAATGGAGAGAGGACAGAGCTACTTTTGAGTCACAAACATTCTCATCCCGAAGTAAACAAGAGAATCAGAAATAACTGTATGGGGCCTGGAGAGATGGTTCAGCAGTTAAGAGCACTCACTGCTTGTACAGAGGCCCTGGATTTGATTAGCACCTACATGGTGGCTCACAACTATCTGAAACTCCAGTGTCAGAGGATCCAAAGCCTTTATTCTGATTTCTGAAGGCCCCAGGCACAAACTTGGAGCACTCGCATAGATACAGGCAAAACACTCATAGACAAAAGATAAAATAAATAAACCTCTTTTTAAAACCTTAGGTGTTTCTGCTTTTCTTTTAAAGCTCTGTATGCCTTTAAACCAATCACGGGGGTAATGTACGGGTATAATACCAGCACTCTTGAAACGGACACAGGAAGATTGGGAGTTCAAGACAAACTTTGGCTATGTAGCCAGTTCCAGGGCAGTCTGGGGTGCAGGAGTCCCTGTCTTTTTTTTTTTTTTTTTTTTTTGAGACAAGGTCTCTCTGTGATAGCCTTGGCTGTCCTGGACTCACTTTGTAGACCAGGCTGGCCTCGAACTCATAGCGATCCACCTGCCTCTGCCTCCCAAGTGCTGGGATTACAGGTGTGCGCCACCACGTCCAGCTAGGAGTCCCTGTCTTAAGCATGATGGAAATGAGATAATTCGATCAATGAAATAACTGCCAGGAAAACATGAAGACTTAAGTGCAGACTCTAAGCATCCAGTTAAAATCCCAGTGCTGGGCACACAGAGATGGGAGGATTCCTAGCGTTATCCTGCTAGCCAGTCTAACCGAATTCGTGGGCTCCAAGTTCAGTAAAAAGTTCCTGTTTCAAAAATAAGGTAGAGCCGGGTGTGGCAGCGCACGCCTTTAATCCCAGCACTCGGGAGGCAGAGGCAGGCGGATTGCTGTGAGTTCGAGGCCAGCCAGGTCTACAAAGTGAGTCTAGGACAGCCAAGGCTACACAGAGAGACCCTGTCTCAAAAAACCAAAAAAAAAAAAAAAAAAAAAGCCAGAACTGGCCGTGGTGGCCACATCCCAGGACTAGGGAGACAGAGGCAGGTGCATCTCTGTGAGATCAAGGCCAGCCTGGTCTAAAACAGGGCGTCTAGGACAGCCAGGAACTGGCTCCGAGTGGGCAGGGGAGTGTGTTCTGGACAGTGTGATCCGCAGCAGCACATGTACAGAGCTGGGCAGAGCAGATTCTGGCCTGGGTCCTGTGAAGAGCCTGTCCCTTCCTCCTGAGGCCGGAACAACAGCAGTTCCTTCTCATGTTCTGCCACTTACCACTTGTCTTAAAGGAGTCATTACACACACACACACAGCCCTGATTTCCTCACTCACCATTTGAGGTTAATTCCCTGCACTTTGTCCTCAGTAGACTGTCATGTGCATCTATGATATACTACACAAATGATCCGGTTACTCAATAGGCCATTGCTAAATCACACACACACACACACACACACACACACACACACACACACAAAGATACCTCACTAGGAAACACGCCAGGCTCCACAAACACAGTGGAGTAGTTCCTTCCAGATGCACGCACCATCTTCTTCTCTTCAACTGTGAAGCTTTTCTTCAAGTTCATCATCCCCATAAAATTAGACAGAGCCTCTGTCACATGGCTTTGGGAGTCTGTGAAAGGGAGTGACACACAAGAACTCTGTTGTCAAATCCAGAGGCATTAAAGGCCCTGCTCCAACACTTACAAACCTTGTGACCTTGCAAAGCAATCTGCCTTCTCTGTGACTCAGTTACTGTGTGTGTATAAAACAGAATACATGTGCTGCAAGGGGATCTAATTCTTTCTTTTAGTCCCCCCCTTACACACACACACACACACACACACACACACACACACACACACCCCTAGGTTTTTGTTTCATCCCGAGTGTAGGGTCGGAAACAGACTTGTGAGACAACAGGTGATGTTTGTCCACTACAAGAGGAACTGTCCCTTTTGGGGGCATGGTCTTTGACAGCTGATAAACATATTAGTTTGGACTCTTGAGGAGAGATATGTATATGAGGCCAAAGCAAGAGGCTGGGTCTTTTGGTCTTGGCAAGGCTTCCTATTGTTTGACTGTTCGAAGCTCAACTTTGGTATGCTCCTAGAGAGAACCACTCCAGAGAATGCCTGAGGTTCCGGGTTCCGGCTGCTGCTCTGTGTTCTGGCTGCTGTAGTTGCTGTCACCTTTGCTGAATTGTTGGTTTGCTGTTTAACACAGAGAAACCTCGTTTCAAACAAACACATGAATAAAAACTTTTTTTTTGGTTTTTCGAGACAGGGTTTCTCTGTGTAGCCTTGGCTGTCATGGACCCGCTTTGTAGACCAGGCTGGCCTCGAACTCACAGCGATCCACCTGCCTCTGCCTCCCGAGTGCTGGGATTACAGGCGTGCACCACCACTCCCGGCCCTGAATAAAAATTTTTTAAAAAAGATTTCTTTATTATGTATACAACATTCTGCCTGCATGTGTGCCTATCTGCCAGAAGAAGGCACCAGATCCTAGTATAAATGGTTGTGAGCCACCATGTGGTTGCTGGGAATTGAACTCAGGACCTCTGGAAGAGCAAACAGTGCTCTTAACCTCTGAGCCATCTCTCCAGCCTGAATAAAAACATTTTAAAATATTATTTTGTAACAGAGAGACCCTGTCTCAAAAAACCTTAAAAAAATATTTTGTAAAATAAAATTGTAAAGTGGTCTCCTGAGGCATCCTGTTTACATTTAGGGATGGAAAGAATGCTAATACAGTAAGATTCAAGGTTATAAATATTCTGAACACAGCTTATTTCTTGGCTTGTTTTTGTTTTTTCTTTTCTTTTTTCTTTTTTTTTCCCCAAGACAGGGTTTCTCTGTGTAGCCTTGGCTGTCCTAGACTCGCGTTATAGACCAGGCTGGCCTCGAACTCACAGTGATCCGCCTGCCTCTGCCTCCCGAGTGCTGGGTGTTTTTGTTTTTTCAAGACAGGGTTTCTTTGTGCAGCACTGTCTATCCTGGAACTCACTCTGTAGCCCAGGCTCGCCTTGAACTCACAAAGATCTGCCTATCTCTGCCCCCTGAGCACTGGGATTAAAGACCTGTGCCATCACTGTCCATCTCATTTGTTGTTTTTAACATGCGTGTTTGAGATGTCCTTCGGAAAATCTGTATTATGCCTACAAGCAATTCTATCTTGACTGTTGGTGAATGAGAAAAATGAATTAGGTTCCAGAGCAAGGATTTTTGTCTGTTTTTTGTTGGGGTGTTTTTCCCCGTTTCCCATGTCATTTAATTTTACCTGCCTTTCTATCTTGCCTCATCAGTGAAACCATATTAGACCCACTGGACAGAAAGGACGCTTTGGAAGTCACTTACTTCTGTATAAGACAGAACAAAACCACAAAGACGGATAACTCAGAGCTATGATGCAATCCTGACATTAAGAGCTTATTTAGCCTTCCCTTTCCAAATTCCCCATGCTTCATTCATTCATTCATTCATTCATTCTTGCTTTGCTAGCTCTTGTATTAGGTATCACAATGATAGGAAGAAAGAGCATAGACTCTGCCCTCAGCAAACTTTCAGGGTGATGTGTGTGTGTGAACTCATGTGGTGTTCCTGTGTGTGTGTGTGTTCACACATGTGCTAGTGCACATGTGTATGGAGAGGGTAACTTCGGGCACCGTCCTCATGAACATTGCCCACCTCCCTTAAGACAGGGTCTTTCATTGTTCTGTATTGTTTAAAAATTATCTGTATTATCAGTATTATCTGTAGGCCTGGCTAGTGATCAATTAAGAGACAGATACTTATTATATTTTAAAATAGCCTTAGTTAACCTGGGGCAGGGCAGATATCAATCCTCTATACTACCTCCCATAGTGGGGCCTCAGGCATGGGATCCCTGTCTCAGTCCCATGCCATCTGCTTCTACTAACTTCTGTCAAGCTACCTCCCAGCTATAATCCCAAATACTTGCTAATGTTCTTCATCTGGGCCGGATTCTCCATCCACGCCAGCCATGTGCTTCTCCTGCATCTAACCCATGGCAGCCTTCCTCTTCTCCCTTCAGATCTCTCTCCTTTCTTCTCATGGAGGTCTCTCTTCTTCCCAGAATTCCTCTCTCTCCTAGACCCACCTATCTCCTTTGCCCTGCCCAGATGGCATGGCTTTTTATTAGCAAAAGTTGGGTCACACAGACAGCAAGCAGTAATTAGCATCAAAATACATCAGGCCATCCCCCAACAGTTCTGGAGGTCACAATTGGGCTAAATGAGTTGGGCACTGACCCTCAGGAGTCTTCCCAGCTTCCCAGTGCTGGCATTATGAGGACTCACAGCCTTGTTGGGCGTTCTGAAAGAATTCTGAAGAAAGAAGTCAGTTTGTTGTGCATGCTAGTAAACTGAAATATCTCTCCAACCTTTTATTTATTTACTTACCTACTTACTATTCATTTATTTTAAATGCTGTTATAGAGCCCAACCAAGCCTTGAATTCATTTTATAACCTAAGATTTTTATAGTCAAAGAGTATAGGTCTTGAACTCTTAACCTTGCCTCCACTCCCCAAATGCTGGGATTACAGAGATATGACAGCATGTCTGTCTTCAGGCGATTTGTAAGGGATAGGCTGGCCATTTCCCTTTCCATTATCCTTACCTAATATAATACAGCCAAGGAAAGAGACTATTAATCTCCCTGGGTTTCTGACCCCACTCTCAGTGCCATATTTGCATCTCCAAAAGCAAGACAAGAGCCAGGTGTAGTGGAGCACACCTTTAATCTCAGCTCTTGGGAGGCAGAGGCAGGAGGACCTCCGTGAGTTCTAGGCCAGCCTCGTCTACAAAGTGAGTCCAGGACAGCCAAGGCCACACAGAGAATCCTTGTCTTGCAAAACCAGAAAACATGAGTCTGGAGGGATGGCTCAGACATTAAGAGCACTGGCTGCAGGCCGGGCGTAGTGGCGCATGTCTTTAATCCTAGCACTCAGGAGGGAGGCAGAAGCAGGCAGATCTATGTGTGTTCAAGGCCAGCCTGGTCTACAAAGGGAGTCCAGGACAGCCAAGGCTACATAGAGAAACCCTGTCTCGGGAAAAAAAAAAAAAAAAAAGGAGCACTGGCTGCTTGCCAGGTGGTGGTGGCACTTGCCTTTAATCCCAGGCAGAGGCAGGTAGATCCCTGTGAGTTCGAGGCTAGCCTGGTCTACAGTGTGAATCCAGGACAGCCAAGGCTACATAGAGAAACCCTGTCTCGAAAAAAACAAAAAAACAAAACAACAACAACAAAACAAAAACAAGAGCACTGGCTGCTCTTCCAGAGGCCCTGAATTCAATTCTCAGCAACCACATGGTGGCTCACAACCATCTAGGCTGTGATCTGATGCCCTCTTCTGTCATGCAGATGTACATGCAGATAGAGCACTCATATACCAAAATAAATAAATAAATCTTAAAAAAAAAAAAAAAGAAAAGGAAAGAAAAGAAAAGAAAAAGCAAGCAAACAACAAACCCAAAACCAAACAAAAAAGCAAAACCAAAGCAGGACAAGAATCATCGTGCCTTCCGGCCTCCTCAAGAGCATCCTTAACAGAAAGACTGGGCCATGTAAAGGAACGACTGCATGTAAAGGAATGACTGCATGTAAGTTTGAGGCTTTGGGAAGAGTAACGGTCCCTGATTACACACCTACAGGCTGCCCACTGAACATGCAGTAGCGTGATCTTAGTCTGTGTCTTATAAAGCATTGACATAGGAATTCTGAGGTAAGAGATGAGCTCTGGAAAGGAGCCAGAGCTTGGCTCAATAGCAGATCTCTGCTTTTATGTTTCCTTTGCTCTAGAAGCACCCCAGAGTTTCCTCTCCAACCGCCACACCCCTGAGGTGCCAGCCGGGGCTTCCTGTGGGCACTCAGCTGGATAAATGTTGCAATCATCTGAGTTCAACTTCAGGAAGTAGACTTTTGCTTCAGAGTAGTGAGCTTTGCAACGGAATTCAATTTGGATTAAGTATAGGAGAGATATATTGGCTTATCCTACTAGACTGGATCCAGGTGCTCTTATAATGTCATTAGGCATGTGTTTCTACCCTTGGCTTGGCATCTGTATTAAGTACTTTCTCTTGCTGTGATTAAAAAAAAATAAAAATAGCTGACATCAACTTTGGAGCAAAGGGTTTATTTCATCTTAACACTTCTCTGTACCAGTCCGTCTCCAAGGGAAGTCAAGAGAGGAACTTAAGACAGGAAACTGCTGTAGGCAGGAACTGAAGCCAATCCCATGTAAAACACTACTTACTGACTTACTCTCCATGGCTGGCTCAGCTCCCTTTCTTACCCAGGAGTCCTTGCGCAGAAGTAGCACTCCCCACAGAACACTGGGATTTCCTCATCAATCATTAATCCAGAAAATGTTCCACAAGGCATGCCTAACAGGTCAGTCTGATAGTGAGCATGGCTCCTGAAAGACAAGGTCTCTCGGTGTCTTGGACTTGCTTTTGTAGACCAGGCCGGCCTCGAACTCACAGAGATCCACCTGCTTTTGCCTCCTGAGTGCTAGGACTAAAGGCGGGGGACACCACCAACCAGTGGTATTGTTACTTTTATGAAGCATCACACTTGTCTCAGTGTTTTGTAAACATCTTTTCTATCACCTTCTGATTGGTTTAATAAAGAGCTGACCAGCCTACAGCAAAACAAGAAAAGATAGTTGGGACTTCCTGAGAGATTGGAATGCTGGGGGAAAAAAATCAAAGGGATGGGGGATTCCCAGATAGAAGAAGAAACCAGTGCTGGTACTGAAGAGAGGTAACGATCCATATGGCAGAATGTAGATTAGTATAAACAAGTTAATTTAAGTTATTTAAGCTAGTTGGGAACATGCCTAAGCTAAAGTCAAGCTTTCATGTTTTTAAAAAAGATTTATTTATTTATTTATTATGTATACAGAGCTCTGCCTGCATTTACAATTGTGAGCTTTTATATTAATAAAAGGTCTCCATGTCATTATTTGGGTGGCTGGAGGGTTGAGACAGTCTGACGATAGACCTTGTTGGGATTTTTCTTCTTTCCTCAAAGCATTCCATTTTTTCAAATTTCTTCTTCTCCTCCTCCTCCTCCTTCTTCTTCTTCAAAACAAGGTTTCTCTGTGTTATCTTAGCTGTCCTGGACTCACTTTGTAGGCCAGGATGGCCTCGAACTCACAGTGATCTACCTGCCTCTGCCTCCCAAGTGCTGGGATTAAAGGTGCGCACCACCACCACCCGGCTAGTATGTCCCATTTTTGCTGCTCTGGTTAGGAGTCATTTATTAAGTGACTTAAAGATTGCTCAAATACAGAAGAGGGATATTGTTGACTCACTCATGGCTCAGGGAAGCAAACTTGTTTTCTCTGAGAGGCGAGGCAGGTAAATGTGAGGCTCGCATGAGCTGCTGCCATTTGGCTACCACAGGAAACACCTAGGAAAGCCAACACCAGGAAGTGGGGCAAGCGGCTGCCTTGTGATGTTTCTAGGAAAGATATGATCAAAAGCCTGTTCTCTAGTCAGAATACCAACTACCAGTCAAGTGACCAAATACAGTCGAGTCTAACTTACTGAACCTTGAGTTTACTGGGGCAACTCACAGAAGCACAAGTGACTCAAGGCAGCAGCATCACCGGAAAAAGCCCAGCCCGCCCCGCCCACTGGACGGTTCCGCCCTCAGCAGCTGTTCACTGCTTCCTATACTTTGGGAACTGGGGACTTGTGAATCTGGCCAACTTCTGAGTTTTGTAAATTTTGTTAGCTTCCAGAGAGTGTGAGAGGCCTGCCTGCTAGGCGTGGTTGCGCACGCCTTTAATCTCCTGCACTGAAGAGGCAGGCAGATCACTGTGAGTTCAAGGCCAACCTGGTCTACAAAGTGAGTCCAGGACAGCCAAGGCTACACAGAGAAATCCTGTTTCGACAAAAAGATTATATATATGGAGAGAGAGAGAGAGACAGAGAGACAGAGACAGAGTGTCTCCAGCGAGGACTCTTTCAACACGGAGGAAGTAAACAGGGGCTCACAGGCAGGTGAAGAGGCTGCTGTGAGTGAAGGATGCCCGCAGTGTGCGTTAAACATGTCAGTTCTGCTGTACCAAAAGAAGCAGGTTGAAGTGTGTGTGTGTGTAATTGAGACTGAAAACACACAACTATCACAATTATTCAACAGAATCCTGTTATTTGTTTGTTTTTGTTTTTCCAGACAGGATTTCTCTGTGTAGCCCTGGCTGTCCTGGAACTCACTCTGTAGACCAGGCTGGCTTGAAACTCACAGATCTACCTGTCTCTGCCTTCTGAGTTCTGGGCCACCACCACCACTACCCAGCTTCCTTTTTTGTTTTTAATGAAACAGGGTGTAATGCAGCCGAGGATGACCTTGAACGTCTCATTCTCCTGCCTCTACCTTCCAAATGCTGAGTTCACTAGCATAAGCCGCCATACCCAGCTTATGCAGTTCTATGGATTGAACTCAGGCTCCGTGCACACTGAACAACAAAACAAAACAAAACCAAAAACCTACTAATTGGGCTGGAGAGATGGCTCAGAGGTTAAGAGCACTGCCTGCTCTTCCAAAGGTCCTGAGTTCAATTCCCAGCACCCACATGGTGGCTCACAGCCATCCATAATGAGATCTGGCACCCTCTTCTGGTGTACAGGTGCACATGCAAGCAAAACATTGTATACTTTAAAATTTTTTAAAAATGTTTAAAAATTTAAAAAAAAAACCTACTAATTGAGGTCTAATGAGGTGCTGGAGAGATGGCTCAGCAGTTATGAGGCCTAATGAATCTTAAGTAAACTACAAATATTCAAATGCATAACTTGATGACTTTTGATATATGTACTACTCTTAACCAAGGTGGGTATTATTGTGTGCTAGGTGGTTGCGTTCTGTGGGGATTGTGGTAGTGATGCATGCCTGTGTACTCATGTGTGAGTCTGGTTATGCCTGTGTGCACTTGTGTGGACGCAGAAGGGTGTTCTTCTCTTCCACCCTTTGCTCGTGGTCGCAGACTGTCTCAGTTGGGTATCAGTTTTTGGGTCGGGAGTTCTCGAAGTATTGCTGGACAAAGATAGGTGAGTGACAAACAGAAAAACAAACACAGAGGTGTTGTTTGATTATGAGTGTATTTTGGAGACTAGCAAGCCAGGTTTGTATACACATTTTAAAATGGGGGCATTCAGACATGGTTACATTACTTTTTTATATAAAGCAAAACACAGGATGTGGTGTAATTATGTTATTGTCAATCTTGAACAATAATTCATTCATCATTAGATTGGTATCAACGTATGTGTTCTCTTTATCAAAGGTCAACGTTCTCTCATTATGTCAAACATCTGTGAGTCAAGACTGTTTTCTTAGCTCATCCATCACTATCTGGAGTCATACTCAAAACTTTTTTGTAAGTCACAATATCAACTATTCATTGGTGACTAAGTTTTAGGCATGTTTACATTAATAAGTGGAATGGAACTTAGTGGTAAGCTTGACTGAATGGCAGTTGGCTGTAGTTTTAAGTAAAGGGTCATCTAGCAGCACAGTTACTCTGAAAAGTTCTTTGGTAAGACAAATGGAAAAAAAAAAAAAAAAAGCAAAATGTTCCCAAAACAAATGAGTGAGAAGAGAAGGAGGGGGCTGTAATGACCACTCCTGGCAAGAACACAGAACATCAGTTTTTCAGGAGGATCTTCTAAATGAGTGAGGGTCATCGCCTCGGTTCTGTGATAACATTTTTGTCACACAGACTCCACTGGAGGGGTTGTGACAGTTTCCCTTTTTTTATCTTTTAATTGTAGTTCGTAAATATTTTTGTTTGACTGTAGAGATAGACTTAAAGACTAGTTTATAAACATAGGGAAGTCAGAACAATAAAAGGAACACCAGACCAGTTAGGACCCCGATAGAAATTAACCAGTACAGCCAATTGTCAGGATTTAAGTTGGCAAATCCCGTTGTAATGATTTTGTTAGGTTTTTTTTATTTTAAGAGAATCTATGTGAGCATGGCTGATAGCAATTTTTGTTTTTAACTTTTTATTTATATTTTTGTTGTTTAGTGAGGGCCTGGGAACCATTTCTGTTTAAGTTATTAACAAAATGAGTAGTTTGTACTTTTGAAGCTAATGTAATAGCTGACATTGTAAAAGTTGTAAGGATAGCTATTAAAGCATCAATTTTTAAGATATAGACTGTAACAAATTTTTTAGGCCTAATGAGTTCATTGACCTTTTTTAAAGTTTGTAGAGCCGCATTATCAAACCATGGATCTTCTTTAAGATCCATTGGCAGCATAACGTATTTTGGTCTTTTAAAAAGCATCATGACATAAAGAGATATGTCTAAAGAAGAATCTAGACAATTAGTAAGAATACAGTTAGAACAATGTATATGAAAAGATTTTACTTTTTATCTGTAATATTGTTTTTTGAAGTTTTTTTTGTTTTTGTTTTTTCTTTTTCTTTTTGTTTGTTTGTTTTTTCCTTTGGATGAAGGACTTTTGATTGATAGGTTGGACCAGCTGGTCTGGGTGGGATCTAGATGAGTGATTCTGTATTTTGTGGAAACACAAAAGCACATCCTCTCCACGATGTGATTAAGATACCTGGCCTTTTTTTTAGGTGTCAATTAATAGTTCTTTTTATATTACCATAGGCATAACAGTAGATTGGAGAGATGTCCAATGTTTTGTATGGGAGTCAGACCTTTGTTATCCTTATTAAGCTGATTAATAGTAAATAAGGCATGGTTAAGTAATTGATGTGGGGAATAGTAATGACCATTTTCTTTGAGTCTCTGAAGTTGTATTTTTATATTTTGATGAGTCTTTTTAATAATTGTCTGACCTTGTGGATTACAGGGAATACCTGTTATATGTTTAATTTTTCATTGTGTACAGAACTTAGAAAAAGCTTGTGAGGTATAAGTTGGGCCATTGTTAGGTTTTTTGGGTTTTTTTTGTTTTTTTGTTTTTGGTAGTCCCAATATAGAAAAACAAGTTAAAAGATGTTGGATTGCATCTTTTACAGCTTTACCAGTTCTAGCTGTAGCCATCACTGTATGAGAATAAGTATCTACTGTTACATGTACATAAGCCAACTTTTTAAATTCAGGGATATGGGTAACATCTATCTGTTAGAGGATCTCAGCGTTTAATCCTCTAGGATTAATTTCCATATTTAGTGGATGATAGACAACAGGGCATTGTTCACAGTTTTTTACAATCTGTCTAGCTTGTTTCCTGGTGATATTAAACATTCTTTTTAAAGTTAGAGCATTTTGATGGTGTAGAGCATAGCTCTTAATAGCCTGTTCTAACAGTCCTATAATAATATATATATTTTGTGAGCATATCTGTCATATGATTACCTAAAGATAATGGTCCTGGAAGGTTAGTATTTTTTTTTTTATATGTCTAATGTAGATCTTTTTTTGATTGTTTTTGTAACAACTTTTGTAGTTTTTGTAACAGCAGAATGATTTTTGAGATTTTAGACAATAAGCTAGTTTCAATGTCTAGAAGATGATGAACTATATATTTGAATCTGTATAAAGATTAAATGTCTCATGTAAATTTTTAAAGCAGTGATGACTGTAATAATCTCTGTTTGTTGGGCAGAATTTTGTTGTGACTTTTTTTATAATTGGAGGTTTATCTTTAATATATATTGTTGAAGTTTTATTTGAGGATCTGTCAGTAAAAACCAAAAGCGGTCCTGCTATAGGATCTTTTGTTATTTTTGAAAGAAATATAATATCTGTCTCTTTTACAAATTTTAATGTAGGATATTGAGGTACATGAAATTTTATTTGATTAGTATAATATGATAGAGCAACTTCTCAATTGTCACATGTTTTTTTTTTTTTTTTTGGTTTTTCGAGACAGGGTTTCTCTGTGTAGCCTTGACTGTCCTGGACTCACTTTGTAGACCAGGCTGGCCTCGAACTCACAGCGATCCGCCTGCCTCTGCCTCCCGAGTGCTGGGATTAAAGGCATGTGCCACCACGCCCGGCTCTGTCACATGTTTGTAAAAGAGTATCTAATTGTTTTCTTATTATAAGGAATAATTATTTTTTGTATTTTTTCTCAAATAACTCTCTAGATCTTGATCTTTCTTTTATAATTAATTGACTGTATACATACAGATAGGAAGAAACCATTTTTACTTGTGTATGAGGCAAATATATCTATTCTAAGATTCTATCCTGCCAGAGGCAAGTAGAAGAGATATAGTTAGTTTTTAATATAATAAGAGATTAAGCTTAGTATAATTAATTTGTTGTACTTTGGCATCTTGTATTTTTTGTTTTATTAGTTTTAGTTGTGGTAAGACTTTTTGTCTTAACTGTCTGAGAGGTCTTGGATCTGGATTTCTTTTCAGAGTTTTAAACAAATGATGTAATTGTCCAGTAGTAATCTTTAAATAGGGTTTGAGGGCTGGAAAGATGGCTCAGAGGTTAAGAACACTGACTGTTCTTCCCAAGGTCCTGAGTTCAATTCCCAGCAACCACATGGTGGCCTCTTCTGGCATGCAGGTGCATATGTGGGCAGAGCAATGTATACATAATAAATAAATAAATCTTTAAAATAAATAAATAAATAAATAGGGTTTGATCCAATTTATATTTTTAAATACTTTTTTTAAATCATTAATCATTTTAAATTTATTAATCTTAAGTTGTAACTTTTGTGACATAATAAAATTGTCAAAGATAGTTCTTTCCAAGTAACTCATTGGCCTATTATGTTGTATTTTGTCAGAGGCAATAACTAATCCATATTGAGTTAAAGACTTAATCATATCTTTAAGGATGAATTTAGCTAAATTTTTTGTCTTTTTTGTTATAAGAATATCATCTATATAATGTAAAATAAAACCCTTTTTATATTTACTTTTAACAGATTTTAATGTTTGGTCCACAATTTTGTTTTGTTTTGTTTTTTGAGACAGGGTCTCTCTGTGTAGCCTTGGCTGTCCTAGACTCACTTTGTAGACCAGGCTGGCCTCGAACTCACAGCGATCCACCTGCCTCTGCCTCCCGAGTGCTGGGATTAAAGGCGTGCGCCACCACACCTGGCTTGGTCCACAAATTTTTGACGAAGAAAGTTTTGACAAATTTTCATTTCCTGAGGGAAAACTTGTTACTGCTATCTTTGCTAAGGTTTCTGAAAGTTAATTGAATGTATGTCAAATGTAAATTTATGAGAATTTTTAGGATGTAATTTAATAGTGAAAAAACAATCTTTTAGATCTATAAAAATAATAAAATGGTCTTTGGGAAGAGCTACAGGAGAAAGGAGGCCAAGTTGAAGGGCTCTCATATCATGTATAGTTTTATTTATAGCTCTTAAATTTTGTAAAAACCTCCATTTTCCTGAATTTTTTCTTAATAACAAACACAGGAATATTTTATGGACTATTTGATTTCTCTATATGTCCTGTATCTAATTGTTCTTTAACAAGTTGTTTTAATGTCTGTATCTTTTCTTGTGTTAGGGGGCCACTGCTTAATCTAAACAGATTCCTTTATTTATCTGTGAAATTTTATCTGTATATAATTTAATATTCCTAGCCGGGCGGTGGTGGCGCACGCCTTTAATCCCAGCACTCGGGAGGCAGAGGCAGGCAGATCGCTGCGAGTTCGAGGCCAGCCTGGTCTACAAAGCGAATCCAGGACAGCCAAGGCTACACAGAGAAACCTTGTCTTGAAAAACAAACCAAAAAAAATTAATATTCCTGGTATTTTTTTTTTTACTTTTATAGTTATTAGAGGACTTTGTTTTGGCTAATTGTATAGTTTTTAAAAAGGCTTAATCATATATATCTATATCTATATATATATATTTTTTACCAACTGTACTCCTTCATAAAGAGAAAGCAGATAATCTTTGCCTGCTGTAAGATTTAACCCTGTGTTTTTTGGTGTTGTTTTTGGCCAGTCTAAGATGTTAAATTTAGCGGTGAGAGGATTTAAGTTATTTTGTTCCTCCTCCTTATATCCTCTTTCTACTTCTGGGCTGTGGGCTTGCCCCTCATCCCATTTTCTGTCTCCCCAACTGTTACGGGGGTCCCATTTTTGTGAAACTTTGATTTACACTCTTTTTTTTTTTTTTTTTTTTTTTTTTTAGTGTTTTACTTTTCTACACTGAGGATATGACCCCGGAGGCATTTTATAGGAGGTTTGTCTTCCCTTGGTGTAGTTACTAATGTGACCCTGTTGACCACAAGAAAAGCATGAAATTCTCTGATTGTTACCTCTTTTTTAAGTTTTAAAGGCATGAAAATGTTTTCCTTGTATAGCTACAGCAAGAAGGCCATACCCTGGACCTCCCGCTGGCCGGGGCCTTATCTTGTATGGTCCCTGTTTTTTATAGTCTGATTAGTTCTTGGCAGAGAGTGCTGACATTTTTCCATGCCAGTTGTTTTAATAACTTAGAGGGAGTGAGCATCCTATCTAGTATCTCTTTTAGTAACGAAATTTCATAAAATTCTGTCAAACTTTTTTTTTTCAAGTCAGGGTTTCTTTGTGTAGCCTTGGCTGTCCTGGACTCGTTTTGTAGATCAGACTGTCCTCGAACTCACAGAGATCCCCCTGCCTCTGCCTCCCCAGTGATGGGATTATAGGCGTGTGCCACCATGCCTGGCCTGTCAAACTTTTTTTAGAGGCTTTAACACCTCTGTCTTAACATATGACTTAATGACTTAATATTGTCATGAATATACCCCTGTTGGACTGTGAATATCTCATAATCTTTGCCTCTTAGCTCAGCTTTCCTTTGCTGAAGAGCTTGTAGCACTCTTTGGCGAGGTCCTTATCTTTGTCTGAAAAAAGTATTTAAAAAGAGGAGAGATAGCCTACCTTACTTTGAGCCCCACGTTGGGCACCAAACTACCGCATACCGTCTCAGTCGGGTATCGGTCCTTGGGTCGGGAGTTCTCGAAGTGTTGCTGGACAAAGATAGGCGAGTGACAAACAGAAAAACAAACACAGAGATGTTGTTTGATTCTGAGTGTATTTTGGAGACTAGGAAGCCAGGTTTATATACACATTTTTAAATGGGGGCATTCAGACATGGTTACATTATTTTTCCGTACAAATAAAAATACGGATGCTGTGTAATTATGTTGTCATCAATCTTGAACAATAATTCATTCATAAGTCATTAGATTGGTATCAACGTATGTGTTCTCTTTATTAAAGGTCAACATTCTCTCATTATGTCAAACATCTGTGAGTCAAGACTGTTTTCTTAGCTCATCCATCACTATTTGGAGTCATACTCAAAACTTTTTTGTAAGTCACAATATCAACTATTCATTGGTGACTAAGTTTTAGCCATGTTTACATTAATAAGTGGAATGGAACTTAGTGGTAAGCTTGACTGAATGGCAGTTGGCTGTAGTTTTAAGTAAAGGGTCATCTAGCAACACAATTACTCTGAAAAGTTCTTTGGTCAGACAAGTGGAAAAAAAAAGCGAAATGTTCCCAAAACAAATGAGTAAGAAGAGAAGGAGGGGGCTGTAATGACCACTCCTGGCAAGAACATCAGACCCATTTTTCAGGAGGATCTTCTAAATGAGTGGGGGTCATCGCCTCGGTTCTGTGATAACATTTTTGTCACACAGACTCCACTGGAGGGGTTGTGACAGCTCATTCCCTTGAAATAGGTTCTCTCTCTGAACATGAAGCTTGCCCTTTAGGCTAGACCAGCTCACCTGTGAGCTCCTGGGTCTGTCAGTCTGGGCTCCTCAAAGTTGGGGTTACATATACGGCAGTCATGACTGACTTTATTTATTTTTTTTAATTTAAGGTTTTTTTTGCGACAGGGTTTCTCTGTGTAGCCTGAGCTATCCTAGACTCATTTTGTAGACCAGGCTGGCCTTGAACTTACAGTGATCCGCCTGCATCTGCCTCCTGAGTACAGGGATTAAAGACATGCGCCACCACAGCCCGGCCTCATGACTGACTTTTATGGGGACTTGAACTCAGGTCCTCATGCTCATATAGCAAGTGCTCTTTCCTATAGAGTCATCTCCCAGACCCATTAGTGTTTCTTAATCCAATTCAAGTTGACAATCTAAATTTACCACATTCAGTTGTCATGTGCTCATGTGGGGTTGTTTTATTCTGTTGCTTTGAGACAGTTTCACTATGTAGCTCAGGTTAGACTAGAACTCAAAAGTTTTCTGCCTGACTTAAGGTGGGATTATTTCTGTTCCTCTCTCTCTCTTTATTTTGTTTTTGTTTGTTTGTTTTGAGACAGGTTTTTATATCCATTTGGGCCAATTATAATGGGACTTTCTTAGACTGCCAATAATGACACAGAGGCTTTTATATTTATTATGAAAGCTTGGCTTGTTCCCTACTAGCTTTTAACTTAAATTGTCTGGTCTTTACTAATCTATGTCCTGCCATGTTGCCTGTTATTTCTCAGTCTTAGTCCTGGCACTGTTTCTTTCTCTGTGTCTGCCTGAGATTCTTTGGCCCTGCCTCCTTCTTCTCCTGCCTTTGCTACAGGCCTTTCAGCTCTTTATTAAACCAATCAGAAGTGGTGGAGGGAGTGTCTACAAAATAAGATGTAGCCAAAGAATAAAAGAGCTGACTTGTACGCAATTCTCTGCTGGCACAAAAATCAACACCCGAATAGTACAAAGATAACCTTTACACAGTGCACAAAAAAATCACCTCAACAGCTGGGCAGTGGTGGCCCATGCCTTTAATCCCAGCACTCACGAGGCAGGTGGATCCCTGTGAGTTCAAAGACAGCCTGGTCTACAGAGTGAGTCCAGGACAGCCAGGACTACACAAAGAAACCCTGTCTTGGAAAAAACCAAAAATAAATAAATAAATAAAATAAAATAAAATAAAAAAATATCACCCCAACAGGGTTTCTTTGTTATTCCTGGATGTCCTGGAACTTGCTCTGTAGACCAGGTTGGCCTTGAACTCAGAGATCAACCTGCCTCTGCCTCTGAGTGCTGGGATTAAAGGCATGCCTGGCTAGTTTTGTTTCTTTTTGTTGAGCCTTTACCATAACTGTAGTCATTTTGTCTTTAGCCTTCATTTTGATCATAAGGTGAACTTAAGTTTAAGTTCTCAGGCTTTGCCTGCCTGACATAAGAAATAGCCTTTAACTTACAAAATAATAGCAGAGATGATAAATATGTCCTGCTTGGATTAATGGTAAATGTATGTTCTACTTAAACAAAAACCACAATACCCTGCTATGTTCCTTTCCCCTAAAATGGTGGGGAACTGCAAAGTCCCCACGTTCTTTTACCCTAAACTCCAACCAATCAGTTTACAATGCTTTGTCTAGCTACATAGGCACAATGTACCTGGAATAGAATTGATTCTTCCTGCTTGGTTAACGGTATTTTTTTTTTTCCTTTAAAAACTCACTCTGAGCCAGACATGGTGATGCAAGCCTTTATTCGAAGCACTAGGGAGGCAGAGGCAGGAGGATCGCTGTGAGTTCAAAGCCAGCCTGGTCTACAAAGCAAGTCCAGGACAGCCAAGGCTGCACAGAGAAACCTGTCTTGAAAAATCAAACCTCACTCTGAGAATGGCTCAGGGTTACAACTTGGTTCCCAAATCCAGACTGTGTCCCTGACTGGTCAGACTTTGCTAAGTATTCAATAAGCTTACATTTATCTGAGTCTGGTGTTCGAGTGGTCAGTGTGTGGATATTCCTGAATAACATTTTTCATGCCTCTGTATAAATCATAAGACACAAAATCTTTTTTATTTTTTAATTGTTTTTGGTTTTTCGAGACAGGTTTTCTCTGTGTAGCCTTGACTGTCCTGGACTCACTTTGTAGACCAGGCTGGCCTCGAACTCACAGCGATCCGCCTGCCTCTGCCTCCCGAGTGCTGGGATTAAAGGTGTGCACCAGCATGCCCAGCTCAGAAATCTTGAATTTGTGACCCATATATTGCTCTCTTGCTGTCCTGGTGGAGAGGAAGGAAGGCAAGGGATCAGATCCTCCAGCTGAACCACTGACATGACCTGAAGAGATGAGGTTAGTGAGAAACAGGGAAGGATACATTCCTCCAACCTATTTGTGTCCTCTTTCACACACTTTTTAGACAGTCTCAGATATTTCAAGTTGGCCTCAGACTACTAAGTACTTGAAGTGATTTAAGTAACTTCTGCTTAGCCTGCCTTGCAAGTGTGGTGATTGCAGGCTTGCACAGCCATGACTGGTTTATGTAGTGCTGGGGATCGAACCTAGAGCTTGGGTTATGCTTTCCCGACTACGCTACACCCAGCTTCAGCCCTCCACTCGCCTCAATTGCTTCCCCCTTTCTTTTTTTTTTTTTTTTTTTTGGTTTTTTGAGACAGGGTTTCTCTATGTAGCCTTGGCTGTCCTGGACTCACTTTGTAGACCAGGCTGGCCTCGAACTCACAGCAATCCGCCTGCCTCTGCCTCCCGAGTGCTGGGATTAAAGGCGTGCGCCACCACGCCCGGCCACTTCCCCCTTTCTTGTCTCCTCTTCTTCCTCTTCCTCTAAGATAGGTCCTCAACTTCCTTAGCACTGGAAAGACAGTGTGAGCTTTCCTGTTTGTTTGAGAGAGAGAGAGAGAGAGAGATACTCACTATAAGGCCCAGCCTGGGAAGCTAGAGAGATGGCTCAGCGGTTAAGAGCACTAACTACCCTCATAGAGGTCCTGAGTTCAATTGCCAGCAACCACATGGTGGCTCACAGCCATCTATAATGAGATCTGATGTGCACTATATACATAATAAATAAACAAATCTTTTTTAAAAAGGCCCAGCCTGGCTCTGAGCTTATGGACACCAGATAGCTAGTCTCCTTAAGTCACTGTGGAACAGCTGGAGGTACTGGTGCATGCTGCTTTGTGAAGGCTGTCCCGTTTAGCGGACATCTTACTCAGGAGTCTTTTGGTAGGGTGGAGAGATAGTGCAGTCGTTAAGAACATTGGCTGCTTTTCCAGAGGAGCTGGGTTCAATTCCCAGGACCCACATGGCAGCTCAAAGCTGTATCTCCTGTTCCAGAGGATCCAACATCCTCACACAGACATACATGCAGTCAAAACACCAATACACATAAAATAAGAATTTTTTTATAAGAGCCTTTTGGCTACAAGCAGCAAATACAGCTGAGTTAGCTTTAGTGGAGCAGAAAGTCTGGGGAAGGTGTGACGGACACTGCTCTCTGCCCAACACCAGCCTCCCTCCCCTCTCCCTCCTGATTCTGTTTGGGTACAGGGAGGAAACCCTTGATCTCAGATCAGAGTCTTGCCAGCTCGTGACTCATAACTGGGCTCATAACCTTTGCCACACCTTCCCCCTTCCCAGCCTTCCTTATCTAGTGTCAGTGACCTAGCTCTGCAGGGCCTCTAAGAGAGATTTGTCATTAGGAACAAAAATGGAGTTCGTTCTGGTTCGCTTCGCTTCTTGCTGTGATGTGAGGACAAGTTGCCTGCAGCCATGGGAGCTATACTGAGACCACGAGAAGGCAGGTAGAGTGATAAATCACCATGCTGCATACCAATGATGGAGGGAGCCTTGGTCCTCAGTGATGTAGCTAAGCTAACCGAGGGAAACAACTCATCCTGGGGATTTACGTCATTCCTTAGGCTGCCTCTTACTTTTCCTCAAATTCGCCCAGATTCATACAGTTATATGCCACATTCACTGTGAGTCACAAGCCACCTGTGAGCAGCTACTCTTGAGCAGAGGACACAGGAACCGGAAAGCTGTCCCCACTGCTAGGCTCGGCTGCTCTTCCAGACTCGCCTCTCCATTGCATCAGTCTTCAGCTCTCTCTGCAGACCAGCTTCCACTGAGTCACCATTCTGAAGGCACAGCCCCGCTCTGTGTTTTCTGTCCCTAGTTCCCGTATCCTCGGCGCCTAGGTGTACAACTACTACAGGAGCCGCATTCCAAAGCCCAGAAAAGAGAAAAGAGAGCTCCCGCTTTGACTCAGCTACACAACACACAGGCCCACCTAAACAAGGTATGGGAGCAAAGGCACATGCTTAAACATGGCTGTGAAAGACCCATGCCAGGAGTGTGTATAAGACTTTAAAATTCTTGTTTGTTCGTTTGTTTGTCATAAGGTCTTGCTATAAGGCCCAGTTGGTCTCCAAGTTACAGTCCTTCCCCCTCCCCATATTTTGTTTTGTTTTTTAAAGATTTATTTATTATTATGTATACAGTGTTCTGCCTACATGTACATCTGCAGGCCAGAGGAAGGGAATCAGATCACATTAAAGATGTTTTTTTGGATACAGGGTTTCTCTATGTAGCCTTGCCTGTCCTGGAGCTAGCACTATAGACCAGGCTGGCCCCAAGACTTAGGCATTTCTCAGAGGAAGGCAGACACAGGGCAAAAGACCTCCCCAGAGTGTCTATTAGTCTGCATTGAGTGCTACAGAAAGGTTAGGCACAGGAGGAAGGGGTAGGAGGGACTCCAGCAGGTAGAAAAGCTGAGCCCAGTGAGAACCAACTTAGATGGGAAATTCCTCGGCTACTACGTCAGTTTCTTCCTTTCTTTTTAAAAACAGGCTGACCTCAAACTCTGCCTCCTGCCTCTGTCTTCAAAGGTCAAGGACTAAACACCCTAGCCACCCTACGAATTTACTCTAAGGCAGTGGTTTCTCAACCTTGGTAACGTTGTGACCCTTGTAATACAGTTCCTCGTGTTGTGCTGACCCCCAACCATAAGGTTATTTTCTTTGCAACTTCATAACTGTAATTTTGCTATTGTTACATAAATATCTGCGTCTTCCGATGGTCTTAGGCACGCAACCCCTAGAAAAAGATTGTTTGGTCCCCAAGGGGTCGTGACACACAGGTTGAGAAACACTGCTCTAACGGGACACTCTTTTTGAACAGGATTTCATTGTAGCCCAGGTTGAATATTGCTATGCAAGCCATGGATTACCCTCGAACTTCTAATCTTCCTGCTTCTAGCTGTTGCCGTGTGTGTGTGTGTGTGTGTGTGTGTGTGTGTGTGTGTGTGTGTGTCCATGGACCAGCTGAGGTCCTCTATTTCTAAGCCCTTAAGGATTTGAATAAGGAATGAGGAAGAACGTGATAAAATAGAAAGGAAAGAAATGGGTCCAGAGTGGAAAACGTTGTCACCAGGAAACCGAGGACCAAGTCTCTCCACCTGCAATGGTCCTCTGCTCCCTACAGAGAGTGAAAATCAGGCCAGCTTGTTATTTTAAGCTTCCATCTCAAAGAGACTGCCTGTTTTGTTTGCCTGTTCCCAGGCACTTAATGGCGACAACCTTTCTCTCTAGAAAGTTCACTGAAACAGATTGGGGTTAGCCTTGAGAGCAGTTTGTTCAGGGACCAGAATACTGCGCTAGGGGACAAGGTGGTAGATTCCTTCCGTGACCCTTTGAAGGGGGACCTGCCAAGGGAGAAGGGCACCACCTCCGAGTGCTAGGGAAATGAGAAGAGGATGCGCTTGGGGAAGGAAGTCGGGGAAGCCAGATCGCAGAGTAGCAGGCGTGGTTTCTGGGAACCGAGGCTGGCCTGCATCCCTCCCTCCTCCGCGGCATTCCTGCAGGTTGACGTCGCAGCCTTTGTGCAGAAAGGGCACTGCTCCTGGACAGGAGGCTCAGTAAACACTTCAGTCACAGCTTGTGGACTCGCGGTGCATACGCTCTTAAGAGGACCATGCAGGAGGAAGGAACGTGGGCACTGCTGTAGTGCCTTTATCACCCAGAATTGTTACTGACGGATTTGTTTTATGCTGGAAAGAACGAGGAAGGAAAGTGTTCCCACCACTGCACCAGTTAGGGACTGTATGTGCCTGGTCCTTTACGGGAATAACTTGCTGACTTTTGTTCTGAAGTTCTGAGCACTTCCTTTTGGGTCAGAGATCAGGTCAGACACTAGGGTGAACGTGGGGTATGTAAGAGTGGGGAGGAAAGACAAGAGCAATCCTGGAGTCCTTTGGAAAAAACCCAGAAACCAAAGGCAAGATCAGGGCTCACCTTGGACTCTGTTAAAAAAAAAAAAAAAAGGCCGGGGGGGGGGGGGGGGGGGGGGGGGTGGGGAGACAGGTTTTTTGCTTTTTGTTTTTGTTTGTTTTGTGGGGGTTTCTTTTTTCTTTCTTTTTTTTGGGGGGGGGGAGGTTAAGACAGAGTTTCTCTGAGTAACAGCTCTGGCTGTCCTGGAACTCCCTCTGTAGACCAGGCTGGCCTTGAACTCACAGAGATCCTCCTGCCTCTGCCTTCTGAGTGCTGGGATTAAAGGTGTGTGCCACCGAGCCTGGCTCCTTTCTCCTATTTTATTGGTTTACACCTAATGCAAACACTATTTGCTCTGTCAGATGGTTTTTGGCCTCGTCCCCATTTTGCAGAGGATTAGAAAAACAAATGCAACACAGCTGGGAGACGGATGGAATCTAGTGCAAACACGGGCCGGTCTAATTTTATCTTATTCTTGTGGTGCTGGGTTCTCGAACATACCAACCAAGTGCTGTACCACTCCTTGAGCTGGATCCCCAGCCCTAACTTAGAATTCATTCTCATGTGGCACATTGTATTTCTAATGACTACAGATATATCGCAGCCCATGCAAAGCCTGCAAAAATGATAAGGAGGGCTGGAGAGATGGCTCAGATGTTAAGAGCTCTGGCTGTTCTTCCAGAGGTTGTGAGTTCAATTCCCAGCAACTATATGGTGGCTCATAACCATCCATAATAAGATCTGGTGCCCTCTTCTGGCCTGCAGGCAGGTATACATGCAGGCAGAACATTGTATACATAATAAATAAATCATAAAAAAGAATGATAACGTAAACCGGGTGTGGTGGCACACACCTTTAATCCCAGCACTCGGGAGCCAGAGGCAGGTGGATTGCTGTGAGTTTGAGGCTAGCCTGGTCTACAAAGTGAGTCCAGGACAGCCAAGGTTACACAGAGAAATCCTGTCTTGAGGAGGCAGGGAAGAAAGAAAGAAAGAAAAAAAAAAGAAGTCCTGTTGCTAAAAGTAACATTTGCTCCTTCTTAGGCTCCAGTAAAAAAACTGGCCAGCCAGTAAGTTTACTGGGCTTCCTTAAAGGTGAGGAATGACTTACGGGGTGTGGCTGCTGCAATGGGCTACACCTGAACAGGCTACACCAGGAAAGGTTTTTATCCAGCAGAGATGAGGGCTCCTCCCATATACTCTAGCCACTCCCAGAAGTCATGTACAATTAAGGCACAGTTGTGTATAACAGTTGGTAGGGAGCAACTAGAGAGTCAAGGTGAGGGTCTTTGGCCCTCCCCCCTCCCCCCTTCCCCCCCTCCCCCCCCCAGCTACCCTCTACCAGCAAGCCCAGCTAGGGTGATTCTTGTACAAAAGGGCACAGCTGGAGTTTCCCCCACGATGGCAGTTGCTTGGCTCAGAGGACAGTCACTCACAACAGGTCCAACCAAGAAAAAGGATATTGCTCCAAAAAGGACACAAAACAGAGAGAGCTTAGTGCCGGGACCTAATGGTAGAAAAGCTGAGACGCCCACAGGACACTGTCCTAAAGTGTGAAACACCAGGTTCTGCCAGTACAGATGCAGTGCAAAGAGAGATCTTAGCCTCTCTGGGATACTGTAGTAAAATAAAATAAAATAAACACAAAGGGATTGGCTCAGACACTGGTGATTGACTTCTCAGAGCTTTGGAGGCTGGAAACTCAAGACCAACGGCCTGACAAGTTTGTATTCTGAGGCCTCTCCCCTTGGCTTCTAGGCAGTTCCACTGCACTGTGTGACTTCTCTGTATGCATACACAGAGATTGCTAATAAGATTTCTGCTATCTCTTATTTTTGTATGTATGTATGTATAGGGTTTCTTTGTATAGTCTTGATTGTCCTGGACTCACTTTGTAGACTAGGCTGGTCTCGAACTCACAGAGATCTGCCTGCCTCTACCTCCTTGAGTGCTGGGATTAAAGGCATCAGATCCCAATATAGAAAGTTGTGAGTTACCATTCCATTGCTGGAAATTGAACTCAAGACCCCTGGAAGAGCCATCTTTCCAGCTCTTGTTTTTAAAATTAAAAGGAAAATTCTCTTAGGTTTTTAGGTTTTGGAGTGCCATGCAGTCCACACTAGCCTCCAACTTAATATATTGCTGAGGATAGCCTTGAACTCCTGATCCTTGTGTTGGGTAACTTCATTCTATTTATGCTAAACCACCTCCAGGAGAACAGACTTTCAGCAATCCCAGCACTTAGAAAACTAAGACAGGAGGATTACTATAAATTTGACCTGCCTAGCTTATATAGTTCCCAGCCAACTGGGATGATGCAGCAAAACCATGTTTCAAAACAGGCCCCCAAGATAATTAAAATAAAACAGCCTGTTGGACAGCTCCAGGTTGGTGTTGCTATGTGATGCGCTCTCTCTGTCTCTGTCTCTGTCTCTGTCTCTGTCTCTGTCTCTCTGTCTCTGTCTCTGTCTCTGTCTCTGTCTCTGTCTCTCTCTCTCTGTGTATGTGTGTTGGGTTTAAGTAACAAGTCAACTTTTTATGTGAAATTTACTAGTTTTAAATACTGACAACAGGAAAGCCATTTTGGAGGCTGACTGGGGTTACCACCTGTCTGAAATCTCTGAGATAAGCAATGAGAGTAGGTAAAGGCCTTGGATAAGAGACAGGGTCTTTTGGAGGGGGTGAAAAAGGAAAACCTCCAAGAAGGAATGAGTGGGCTGAGGTGAATCGGGAGGAGGGCAGGCCTGCGGACAGCTGCCATTGGGAACAATGGAGACAGACATAGCAACGCAGGTGCTTTGGAGTTTTGTGTTCGGTGACTTCATTCTGTTTGTGCTAAACCACCTTCAGGAGAACAGACTTTCAGCCTGGATGCTTGGCTGCCAGATCTATGCTTTCCCTCTAGATACAGTTATGTGAGCTTGGCTCCCCTGAAACTGGGTCACACCCGAGTTGTACTGAGTCTCTCTGCCTTGTTCTGAGTCCAGATCCCAGTCCGGTTTGCTGGGTGGGGAGTCTGGAAAAGCAAGTAATTCAGGATACAGGTCTTAGTGGAAGGAAGAACTGGGCTTCAGTCTTTTTGTTTTGTTTTGTTTTTCCTTTCCAAGACAAAGTTTCACTGTGTAGCCTTGGTTGTCCTAGACTCACTTTGTAGACCACACTGGCCTCAAATTCACATAGATCCATCTGCCTCTGCCCTCAAGTGCTGGGATTAAATGTGTGCACCATCAAGTCTGGCTTTGGGTTTGAGTCTTGATCCCCTGTTTATGTGCTTTAAGCATTTCAAAGTGTCCATAAAACAATGCCCTCCACACAGTGTTGTAGAGACTTAGGTGAAAAAATGAATATAGCGGGGTGGTTTTGACGCCTGCCTTTAATCCCAACACTTGGGAGGCAGAGGCAGGCAGATCTCTGAGTTTGAGAGCAGCCTGGTCTACAGAGTGAGTTCCAGGACAGCTAGAGCTACACAGAGAAATTTGTTTCATCATTTTAAAAAAGGTTTATTAATTTACTTTATGTATATGAATGTACTGCCTGTGTGTATACCTGCAGGCCCGAAGACGGCATCAGATCACATTATATATGGTTGTGAGACACCTTGTGGTTTCTGGGAATTGAACTCAGGGCCTGTAGAAGAGAAGACGGTGCTCTTAACCACTGAGCCAGAGAAACAAACAAAAACAAAAGGGGGAACTGAATACAAGCTGTTTAGGTCTGTATTTAGTAACTAGTGCGCCTGGCACTTCAATCTGAGGACCCACAGGATGGAAGGAGAGAGCTGACTTCAGCAAGCTGTTGTCCGACTTCCACATGCACTCTGTGGCATATGTACACTCACACAAATAAGTTTGTATTTCTTGGGGCTGGAGAGCTTGCTCAGCAATTAACTGTGTATACTGTTTTTACAGAGGACCAGAGTGTGGTTCCCAGCCCCCATGTTGGGCTGCTCACAACTGCCCATAACTTGATCTCCAGCGGATCCAAAACTGCCTCTTAGCCTCTAATGGTTACTGCACTCACGTAAACACTGGCCCCCCCTTAGGCACACACACATATACATAAGTAAAAGTAATATAAATCACCAGTCAGTGGTGGCATACAGCTTTAAACCCAGCACCAAACAAATGAGTAAATAAATAAATAAAAATAAACAAATAAATCTTTAAAGTAGCTTATTTCTTATTAGAAAATGATAAAGCACCTGGGTGTGGTCGTGCACATCTGTAATCCCAACATTCAGGGAGGCAGAGGCAGGTGGATCACTGTGAATTTGGGGCCAGCCTGGTCTATAGACAGAGAGTTCCAGGACAGTCAGGGCTACACAGAGAAACCATGTTTTGAAAAACAAACAAGCAAACAAACAAACTAATTTATGAAGCTACTGTCCTGGTTTTTATGCATCAGTCTCTTGTAAGTTTTTTGTTTGTTGGTTGGTTTTTCAGTTTTTTGAGACAAGGCTTCTCTGCCTATCCCTGGCTGCTTGGAACTCTGCTCTGTAGACCAGGCTGGCCTCAAACTCAGAGATCCTCCTGCCTCTGCCTCCTGAGTGCTGGAATTAAAGGCATGTGCCACCACTGCCCAGTCTGGATTCTGGGCTTCTATTTCTTACTCTTACTGAGTGGTTTTTTAAAATTAATTAATTTATTATGTATACAGTGCTCTGCCTGCATGTATACCTGCATGCCAGAAGAGGGCATCAGATCTCATCATAGATGGTCGTGAACCACCATGTGGTTGCTGGGAATAGAACTCAGGACCTCTGGAAGATCAGCCGGTTCTCTTAACCTCTGAGCCATCTCTCCAGACCCTGGCTGAGTATTCTTTACAGTGCAGGTGAAGTCCAGAGCTTCTTCCTTACCAGTTAATTACATCTGATTGGCTTCATGTGGGGCAACAGGGTTTTCGTCTTGAGGTTCAAGGTTCAGACTAGACCAAAAGGATCTTTAAGAAATGAGAGATATCAGCCTGGTCTACAAAGAGAGTCCAGACCAACCAAGCCTACACAGAGAAACTCTGTCTCAAAAGGCATAATTAATTAACTAATTAATTAAAAATAATAAATGAGAGCCATTATAGCAGGCTGTGCCAGCTCTTCCCGTCTGCCATTTAGCTCAGGAAATGGACTACAAGCCTCCCAGGCCCCAGACCCAAGATCATGGAGTTTCTAGGCAGGGCACTCAGGGCCAGGGAACATAGCTCTCACTGGAGGTTCTGGTGGCAGCAAACAAAGAGCCTATGTTAAAGCTGTGGCTTAGGAGGCAGCAGTGTCAGTCAGCAGCTGGCAGTTGGCACCTCACTGCCGAGCAGCACCTGGCTTTTAGAGCTAGGGAAGGTCTTCAATGACAAAGTGCCCACAGGGCAGAGACAAGGTGGTTGTGCTCCATAAATGTCAGCAATTGTTCTGGTAAAAGAAAAAGGAAAAAAAAATCCCTGGGGTAAACCCAGTGAGAGGCAGCTATGCTCCCGAGGGGACTGGAGAAAGTCAACAAGAAGCTGTGACTTGAACCTTAATGGCAGAGTAAGGCTGGATGTGGAAGATTACAAGAGAGAGGTGCCTAAGCTGTGTTCCCTGAAAAGCATGACGTAAACATAGGGGTGCACAAGTAGAGGCAGTATGTTGTATACATTTGCATGTGTGTATATAACAAGGAAGTGTGTGTATGTGTGTGTGTGTGTTTGTGTGTGTGTGTGTGTGTGTGTGTGTGGTGTGAACATGTGTGGATGATGTTAACTCTGAGAGGTGTTGGAAATGTACATTTTGAAGGGCCTGTGTATGAGCCATGGGTATTGCTGTGCCCTGCACTCCTACTACAGTATTGACCAGGCTATAGGACCTTGGCTGGGTTTTTTCCTTGAAGGCCTATGGGGGAGAGAGAGAGAGAGAGAGAGAGAGAGAGAGAGAGAGAGAGAGAGAGGGAGAGAGGGAGAGAGGGAGAGAGGGAGAGAGGGAGAGAGGGAGAGAGAGAGAGAGAGAGAGAGAGAGAGAGAGAGAGAGAGAGCACGCGCTTGGGAGGGGTGTGAGTCCTTTTTAAAAAGGTTCTTAGCAAAAGATAGCAGGTAAGGTACGTGTTTTTGAAAGCTAATTCTAGGAAGGTTGTCCCTGCTGCAGAGGAGAAAGAAGCCTGCCTGCTGTCCCTTGAAGGACCACCAGAGGGAGACCTGGGCTCAGAAGTGGCACTGCATTGGCCTGCACTGGGGAAAGCGGTGTAAAGTTGGTGGCCCTAGTTACACAAGCAGAGGTGGACCTGCTGGACTATCCATGAGGGCGGGAAGGGGAGGGGGGTGCCCTGGTGCGCTGTGGAAACCTGGTCTTCGATGTGCTTGTAGCCTTTAAGCAAAGCTCCTTTCTTTTCATTGTATCATTGTGTTCCCGGCCCCGTGTATAGACATTCCCACTGAGGCTTGTGAGGACAAACATTGTCGGCCAGTACAGAGAGTGCCTCTCGGGCACATGGGGATGACTAGTGGAAAGATTAGCCTTAAGACAAGGCATGCCCAGGTGGGAGAAGCAAGATCAGGCCCCTTGGGAATAGAATACTGGGGTACTGGGGCCCAGAGGACATTTAGAGGGGGTGTCAAGGTCACTGAGTAAAAATTTCCATTGAAGCTGGCCATGGTGGTGCCCCTCTGTGATCTCAGCACTTGAGGAGGCAGAGGCAGGCAGGTCGCTGTGAGTTCGAGGCCAGCCTGGTCTACGATGCCAGTCTAGGACAGCCAAGGCTACACAGAGAAACCCTGCCTTGAAAAAAAAATATTCCATTGAGTCCATGGGGAGTCCATGGCTAGAGGAGGGGCATTTCCAAAGTGAGGACCTGAGGAGTGTAAGCGTCCCTTACACGCACTCTGAAGCAAAGGCAGATTGCGGTATCTCACTCTACCCTGTCCCATCACTTCTCTCCCCTCCTCTCCCCTCCCTCCTCCCTCCCCTGATCTTCCCTCTCCTCTTTTCTCCTTCTCTTTCTTTGCAACGCTGGGGGTTAAACCCAGGACCTCACCAAGCTAAGCAAGAACTCTACCACCGAGCCCTGGGATCGTGGCTCAAGGGATGACTGACAAATGCCGCTTCATGAGGACACTGAGGCTATCCTGTGGGGAGACCCACATGATGCAGAGCTAAGGCTTCTGCCGACAGCCAGGTTTTTTTTTGTTTTTTTTTTTTTGTTTGGTTTTTGTTTTTGTTTTTTTTTGAGACAGGGTTTCTCTGCGTAGCCTTGGCTGTCCTGGACTCACTTTGTAGACCAGGCTGGCCTCGAACTCACAGCGATCCGCCTGCCTCTGCCTCCCAAGTGCTGGGATTAAAGGCATGCGCCACCACTCCCGGTTGACAGCCAGGTTGGAAGTCAGTAGTCCTTCCCCACTGAGCTCCCAATGCCTCTAGCACCCTTGCAAGGTGAGAACGCTTTGGGCATGACCCTGACTCTCATACCCCACCTGGGTAGGATGCTCCCCGACAGCTTTTCTTTTTTTCCTTTTTTTTGGTTTTTCCGAGACAAGGTTTCTCTATGTTATCTTGGCTGTCCTGGATTCGCTTTGTAGACCAGGCTGGCCTTGAACGCACAGCAATATGCCTGCCTGCCTCTGCCTCCTGAGTGCTGGCAGGAAGGATGGCTCTCTCAGATTCTTCCCTTCCACTGGGGGCCATTTCATGCCCCTGCCACCTTTCTCCCCATGGGATTGGTGCCCTTGTGGTTTCTCCATCTCTGTACCCAATTGCTGTCCTCTCTTGCCTCTCTCTATGGTATCTTAGGAACACTTGACGTTATGCCCCACAGGGTAGGCCCTTACTCAGGAGTTGATGGCCTCTGTCTTGATACCTCAAAGTTCCCCCTTTTGTTGTGGTGCTGGTACCAGGGATGCCACCTACCAAGGGTACCAGGTGAGTGCCCCACCCATGTTATAGCCACGCCCCCTCAAACCTGCTGCTTTGACAATAGGGATTTTGTTTTCTGCCTGTCTTCTTTCCCCAAGCCTGAAGTTTTGTTAGCTCAGCCATGTGGATAGAACAGATCAGATTGCCTCTGCAGGAATAGCATACAAATGTAAAAATCAGTTTTAAAAACAAAGACCTTATCAGGGAGGCTCCTTTTATTTTATGGGTTCTGACACTTTCTTTCTTTTTCTTTTTTTTTTTCTTGCTTTTTTTACTTGGAAGCAGAATCTCTGTTTACAGCCCAGATTGCCTTGGAACTTGGAATCCTCCACCCTCAGCCTTCCGAGGGCTATGATTAAAGGCATGTACCACCACATCTGGCTTTTCTTAGAGTACACAACTGTACAAGCATTGGTAACTGGTTAGCAGAGAGTGAAAAAAATCCCATTACCTATCTGCTGTCGCCCAGTGACAACATACATGCATACACACCTATTCCTAAGGTAAAAATCATGCTAAAGGGCAGGCAGACCAAGCTAATGCCTACAGATTCCTCCCATCCCAATAGAATGTATCAGACAGGATGTGGGTGCTGATGCCTCTGTTTCATAGTCTTGGAATACTGTCCTGGGGTCCCAGAGAAGCTGGTCTCACCATGGCACGAAGGAGGGACCATGTGGAGACCCATGAAGCCCGCCCATGCAGCAGTGTGCATGAGCTCCCTCACTAGCTCCCAGGTTTGGAAAGATATTCCATTGTTGCTTCATGCCATTAAGTTTAAGGGTGGCTTGCTTCACAGCTGGCGTAGCTGAAAGTTCCCATCCCCCCCCCATGAATCTCAGGCTTCTCAGGCTCCTTCTTCTGCTTTGTATTTACATGCATGTACCCTCGTGCTGAAATATAGTTCTTGGCTCTTTAAGCCTCCTTAGCACGCAGCCTTGTACAGCTGAGGCACATCTATTTACCTTTTCCTTACTAACAGAGGCCTAGGCAATTGCTCACTTTTCATTATAATCAATCACACTGCAGTGACTATCGCTGGGCCTTCACGGGTCCCTGTGCCAATCTACCACTGCATGGCTTGGCTTGAGAGACCTAGGGCCTTCTGGGTAATTCTGCAGTTTTGATCTTCTGGACTACCCTGAGAAATTAACTCCTGTTCTCTTTTTCTTCTTCTCCTTCTCCTTTTTGGTTTTTTGAGACAAGGTTTCTCTGTGTAGCCTTGGATGTCCTGGACTCACTTTGTAGACCAGGCTGGCCTCAACCTCAGTGATCTACCTGCCTCTGCCTCCCGAGTACTGGGATTAAAGGCATGTGCCACCACACCCGGCAAAAAAAGATCTTATTTACTATCTATACAGTATTCTGCCTGCGTGTGAGCCAGTAGGCCACAAGAGGGCACCAGATCTCATTATAGATGGTTGTGAGCCACCATGTGGTTGCTGAGAATTGAACTCAGGACCTTTGGAACAGCAGCCAGCGCTTTTTTTTTTTTTTTTTCGAGACAGGGTCTCTCTGTGTTAGCCTTGGCTGTCCTGAACTTACTTTGTAGACCAGGCTGGCCTTGAACTCACCGCAATCCGCCTGCCTCTGCCTCCCGAATGCTGGGATTAAAGGCATAAAGGCGTGCGCCACCACACCCGGCACAGCCAGTGCTTTTAACCTCTGCACTCTCTCTAGCCCAATCCCTGTTCTCTTAAGAAATTAGAAAGACATTTGAACACAGCGACCACTGTACTCCTCTCCCTGGATGTTGTTCCGCTGGGCTTTATTAAGAAGCTGAAGAGGCAGGAAGTGGTGGCACACGCCTTTAAATCCCAGCACTCAGGAAGCAGAGGCAGGTGGATCTCTGTGAGTTCAAGGCCAGCTTGCTCTACAAAGCGTGAGTCCAGGACACCCTGGGGTATAAAGAGAAATCCTGTCTCAAAACAAAAACAAACAAACAACAACAAAACAACAAAGAAACTGAGACAATATACAAAGTAGAGTTCTGAGGGTAGTGACGCAGCCATGTTCCAGGGACACTGGAACATATGGACTCAGTGGCCTTCTCTGTGGCATAGGATAGTGAAGAGAATTTGCAAGTATGCCACTCTGCTGCCCCTAGAGTGCTCCATGCTGCTTGTGAGATGTGTGTGTGTGATTGGCTGATATCTTTCAGAAAAGGGTGAGAGGGAGTGTGGGTGTCTCTGATAGGGAAGAGGGGACTAGGCAGCCAGAGGTGTGTGCGTGCCACACAAGGGCTGCGACAGGGTGCTGTGTGCGCCGCAGTGTGGATGTGACCAAACTCAGGGATATGCTGCTGTTAAATGAAGCGAGGCATTTCCATGGCAACACATCTCTCTGCTCCCAGCCAGATGCCAAGCCTTTAAATTATATTTTTCTGGCTGAAAGCACCTCAATTGCTTCTAGTCTCCAAAGCAATGGGACTGTGGGGACACCAGATGCCTCAACCTCATTTCCAACCTTCAAACAGAGCCTAAGGGGTGCTATGTGGGGGCCTAGAGGGGCTTTGTGTGGGGGAAAGGCCTATAAGCAGCCATTAGTTAAGGGGCTGGACAGGCTCCGTGTCCATCATCTCCTGGACCAATGATCTGCGGTTAATGTCTCCCAGCACTTCAGTCTAAAAGGAGGATCTGTACAATGAATGTGGTCAGAGATGTCAATCGTTTCTCCCGGTAATCAGGCATACACAGCTGGGGCATACACAGCTGACCCCAAGGTGGCCAAGCTGATTGTCTTCTGTCAGGTCAGGTCCTAGCAGCCCCGGGGTAAGTAAAGTCATCAGAGTTAGACTAAGGCAGCTAAGACCACAGGAGGAAGCATAGGAAGGGAAGAGGACAATCACTGCGTTCTGACATCTTTTCCTGATTCTGCTTCCTGGTGGCTAGCATCTGCTTCCTGCAGCTGGCTGTTTTCTGTTTGACATGCTCTCTAACTAAAGGCATGAGTATTTGGATAAAGTTCTGCTGGCAATGCCCAAAGTGCCTTTTCTACCACAATCCTAGCCACAGTAACACCAAAGGAGGCTGCTTGAAAACGCAAACACAACATGATGCTGCTGTTCGCCCACAGCTACGTATGTGCAGTTTTGTGGGATCAATGTCTCCACAAGACTATGACCAAGGGGGCTTTCTTCGCTTAACAGTATTTTGTTGAGCAGCTACTATGGACTGTGTGACACTTCAGGTGTCAGGGAATCAGCTCCACAGGAGGGTGTGTTTTGAGAGTTTATTCTCTGCGTGAAGAAGTCAGAACAGGTAAGTGCTTTGGGCTATGATCACAACAAATGGTTCTCAGGATGAGTCAGGCATAATCTGTTACATCAAGGTTAAAAGTGTCTTCAAAGGTTGGGTGTGGTGGCACATACCTTTAATCCCAGCACTGGGGAGGCAGGATCTTTGTGAGTTCGAGGCCAGCCTGGTCTACAGAGAGTCCAGGACAGCCAAGGCTACACAGAGAAACCCTGTCGGGGGGGGGGGGGGGGCACACACGTGTCTTCAAATGTTGCTAGGTGCCCTTTGACCCAAATAGTAGCAGAGTGAAACCGAATTTTACTTGCTGTCAGCGTTTACATCATTTGCTCCAGGAATGTGGGCCTTCAGCTCTAGGTTAAAGGTCTTTCCTATTGAACCTTGTGCCTGGCTCATCACATATCCCTATGGTCACACAGTTGTCTTCCACACTCCCTCGGAGGCCAGAGGGTAGAAGTGATGCCTGCCAATCCTCAACTAACTCAGTGAGTGATCCCTTCACCAATAGTTCCATAGTTGCCAGAAGAATAAACACCAGGACTGGATGCCTGATTGGCAACACTGCTGTTTTTATACAGCTGTTTTTAAACAGCTGTTTCACATATGACCCTGCCTGAGATAGGATGAGGTGGTTAACGGCTCAGATAGAACATGACTGGTTTCAGAGACAAAGGAGCAGACTGTTCACTTTTTCTCCATGGCTGAGCCTGGGCCCCCTCTACTGAGTACTTTTGTTTGCTTGTTTTTCAAGACAGGGTTTCTCTGTGTAGCCTTGGCTGTCTTGGACTCATTCTGTAGACCAGGCTGGCCTCCCACGGAGATCCATCTGCTTCTACTTCCTGAGTGCTAGGATTAAAGGCATGCACCATCGATTTCCGTTGCTGAGTACCCCTTTAAAACCAAAGAAGCAGGGGCTGGAGAGATGGTTCAGTGGTTAAGAGCACTGTCTGCTCTTCCAGAGGTCCTGAGTTCAAATTCTGATAACCACACGGTGGCTCACAACCATCTATAATGAGATCTGGTACCCTCTTTTGGCATGCAGATGTACACAAAGACAGAGTACTCATACATAATAAATAAATCTTAAAAAAAAAAAAACAAAACAAAAACCCAAGCCAAACAAGTATGCCCACAGCAGAGAGTTTAACTTTTCCTCCCTTCTGTTATTAACATGGGGCTCACAGAGATGCAAAGTCTCACAGCTTTTCGGTCTTCAGTGCTACAGGCACTCATTTTCAGAGTAGTATATACAGAATGGCTCAACCTCAAAAACGACTTACTTGCTGTCCTACTAAGCAAAACCCAGTATTGGTACTTATATAGGGGAGGGTGGCGGAACAAAACTGGTGAGCGCAGCAAGATGCCCGATCTTGGGATGCAGAAAAGCAAGAGACTGTTCTCTTGTTGAGAATCAATAAAAGCATCCATCAATAAGACTTCCGTCGCTCTTCCCACTGTACACTGTGATGCCTGAAGCAGAGGAGGGGTCTTTCCTGCTCAGCTTCTCCAGCCTCTGGGGCCTGCTGAGATCAGTTGTCACTCCCAAGCTCCTTGCAGCCTCATTACCATTGGAATTTGCCTCAGTTGAGTCCACCTAGGGTATTAGGGCTTTTCTTTTTCTTTTCTCAACTCTAATAAACAGCCTTGAGATTAAGGGGAAAGGGATAAGACCAGTTTATCTCAGTGAAAAAGGAACGGAGAAAATTGGAACACGGTAAAGCTAAATCTTGCTGAGTCTGCCTGCTTTTGCAATATATCTGTGTCTCATAGAGGCCTTGGGACCCTTTTAGGAAAACCAGACATGGGCTGAACGTGGCAGCAGGCAAGAGGCTACACTGAAACAGGCAGAAAGCACAGAGGATCCAGTTAACCATGTTACCTTCCTAGTTGTTTTCAGAAGTTTTGACATACATTTCACTTTTAGGAACTGAGCAATTATCAGAACTGTTTAGCAAGGTTTTTGTGCTAAGATTCCAAGACCTGGAAAGGCACTGTCACACCGTGTAGGGAGGCTTTGGGAAGGACACCCTTCACAATAACACTGGTGCTGAGCTCAGCATATGCCTTGCTCAACCCCTTTATGCTGGAGAGAGAGAGAGAGAGAGAGAGAGAGAGAGAGAGAGAGAGAGAGAGAGAGAGAGAGAGAGAGAGAGAGAGAGAAAATATACCTTCCCTATGCACATACCCTCTTAAATGGCTCAGTGGTTAAGAGCACTGGTTGCTCTTCCAGAAGTCCTGAGTTCAATTCCCAGCAACTACATGGTGGCTCACAACCATCTCTATGGGGACCTGATGCCCTCTTCTGGCCTGCAGGTGTACATGTAGATAAAACACTCACATAAAATAAATATCCAAGGGCGGGGCGGTGGCAGCGCATGCCTTTAATCCCAGCCAGCACTTGGGAGGCAGAGGCAGGTGGATCTCTGTGAGTTCGAGGCCAGCCTGGCCTACAACATTAGCCCAGGACAGCCAAGGCTACACAGAGAAACCCTGTCTCGAAACCCCATGCCCCATCCCCAAAAAAATAAAAAAAAAAGAAAAGAAAAAGAATTCCTTTCATGTACACACCTGTAATCCTAGCACTTGGGAGGCAGAGGTAGGAACTCTGTGAGATTGAGGCCAGCCTATCTACAAGTGAATGCTAGGACAGCCAGGGATACAAAGAGAACCATCTCAAAAACCAACCAACCAACCAAAATTCCATGTTAAATATTCCCCACAAAAAGTTACTGGTACTTTCTGAGACAGGGTATAGGATTCACAATGTAGACCCTCTGCCCAGGCCTCCCATGTGCTGGGATTTAAAAAGGCATGGTTAACTATAGCAGGTATTTAAAAGGTAATTTCAGGGCTGGAGATATGGCTCAGTGGTTAAGAGTGCTGACTGCTCTTCCAGAGGTCATGAGTTCAATTCCCAGCAACCACATGGTGGCTCACAACCACTTTATGATCTGATGCCCTCCTCTGGCCTGCAGGTGTACATGCAGGCAGAGCACTGTATACATAATAATAAATTATTAAAAGGTAATTTCATTGCTGTTGTTCCTAGATTTTCATTCTAAATTTCAGACTGAGGTAGAAGTGCCAGGGAGAAGAACTATGCTTTTCAGGTTGTCTACAAGGCTCATCCATTAGAGCATTTTACTGAGCTGGACGTGGTAGAGCACACCTTTAATCGTAATGCTTGGGAGGCAGAGGCAGGCCAAACACCTGGTCTACTAAGTGAGCCCAGGACAGCCAGCAGGGTGACACAGAGAAACCCTGTCTCGAAGACTCAAAAAAAAAAAAAAAAAAAAAAGAGCATCTTGCTGCTCTTCTTGATTGCCAGCAGTCACATGGTGGCTCACAAACATCTCTAACTAAGCCAGGCGTGGTGGCGCACGCCTTTAATCCCAGCACTCGGGAGCCAGAGGCAGGCGGATCGCTGTGAGTTCGAGGCCAGCCTGGTCTACAAAGTGAGTCCAGGACGGCCAAGGCTACACCGAGAAACCCTGTCTCGAAAAACCAAAAAAAAAAAAAAATAAAAAAAAAAATCTCTAACTACAATTCCTGGGAGTCCAACACCCCCCCTCTGGCTTCCACAGGCACCAGACAAGGAAGTGACATATAGACATATATGCAGGCAAAACACCCACACAGGCAAAATAAGTAAAATTAAATTTCTATTTTTTAAAAGAATAAAATTTTTATTTTTATTTTTAAAAATAAGGACGGATTTAAAAAGATTCTCAATGTAAATTATAAGTACACAGAAACACAAAAATCATTCACATTTTGTTGAAGTTTCTTTTTTCAAAATATGTGAATAGGAATATCAGAACAGACATACACACAGGAAAAACACCCAACATAAAACTTAAATAATTAAGAAATAGGTAACATTCTGTACAAAACATTGCTCTGCATGGTTAGCGATCAGGCTTTCCCTTAAGTAACTGTAACTAGCTCCACATATTCCTGCTGTCCATGCACATGGGCCCAGCTGTCAGCAGGAGCCCCAGAGCCACTCACGAAGAAGTGAGATCTGAGCAGCCATTTCCGGCTTGCTGGACTCCGTCCGGGCTGGGTTCAAATCTTCCCTCTGATAACATTCCTCCACAAAGTCCTTCCTGAATGTCTCTGATGACTTCTGTAGACTCACTTCTCAGAAATGAAACTTAATGGGCCCAAGAACACGTCTCTGAAAACATTTAGAATGGTCATAACTTCTCAAACGACATCTGAGAGGAGACAAGAACACAATCTGGAACTTCGTTCCACAAAGCAAATACCCAAGAGGCAGCACTACATGGTGCCAGTTTCCCTAGACCTACTGTCTGAGCATCAATAGCATAGGGACTATGCTGCATTTTAATTATATCCTTTGATAAGTAGCAAATTTAAAAACAGTAATTCCTGTTGTTCTTTCCTTGATGCTAGGCTTGTTTCTGGGGTCTTCTAGTCAGAAGCAGGTTTGTTTGTTTGTTTTTAGGAGGCTAGACTTGTTCTGTCAAGATGCAAATCGTATCTTTTAGGCTCTGTGGCAACTTTCCAACCTTACGTTCACACATAATCTTTAAATTCCATTAAATGGAACTGTTCTCAGTCTCAAACACACACATACACACACACACACTTTTATGTGTTTTTGAGGTTTTTGCCTCAAGTATGAATGCATGTCACGTGTGCCTGGAGACCAGAGGCAAGAAAGAAGGTGTTGGCTCCCCTGAACTAGAGTTACAGATGGGTGCTAGAACTGAACCCCAGTCCTCTGCATGAGCTGCCCCTCCCCCAAGAAGTTAATCCTGGATGTTGGAACTTTACAGAAATTTTTGTGTCACAGTATATTTTTATAACCTCTCCCCACAACCCCGTCTCCTAGAAATGGCTAGCAAACAGCAAAAAACTGGTTGCCAGGTTGCAGTGTATTGACCTGTAACTTACTTACTTGATCATATTCCCTTCAGGAGCTTGGGAGAGAGACAGGTTCCTGCTCTTGGCTAGCCTATTCCCACCTGCTGGCAAACACAGGCCAATGCCTGTATCTGATACTCTAAGGAGTCTGTTTTTCTTTTTTTTTCTTTCTTTTGAGACCGTTTCTCTGTGTAGCCTTAGCTGTCCTGGACTCGCTTCGTAGACCAGGCTGGCCTCGAACTTAGTGATCCACCTGCCTCTGCCTCCCACAGGATGGGACTAAAGGTGTGCGTCACCATGCCTGGGAGGAGTCTGTTTTAAATGGTATTGATACACTTTCTGTTGGATTTACTAAATGACAGCTTGATGCTTTCAGATGGGTCACATTTAATGAACATTAAAAAAAAACACATGGAAAAATTCCCATAAAGCACTCATTTTAGAATCCAGTTCATGTAAGAGATTTGTGTTAATTTTTGTTCATGCCAAAAACCCCACCATACCTGCTGTTACCAAATGAACTCAATAATCAAGCTCAGGTAAGTAAGGAGAGGGAGGAAGAAGGGCAGCCAGCGGGCAGCAGGGGGTTTCTAGCCAGCCCCAGCCTCCCAAACCAACAGGCACACCCAGTGCCTAGAAAGGAGCACCCGTCCTGTGACAGGGACAATACCGAGAGAAGAAACACCCAGAGGCTTCTACAACAGAAGCAACATAAACATAGTATATAAAAAGGAGAAAGCAATCTCCAACACTAATCCTCAAAGACAGGTACGGATTTTTAATTTAAAATGGAGTAAGTTTATTCTCGGAGAAAACAGTTAACAAAACACCCTAGAGACTTTTAGTCCATTAAAACAAATACAAAAACACCATCAGGGAGTCTGGAGATCTAGGATGACCCTGAACTTCAGATCCTCTACCCTTGGAGAGGCTGAGAGAACTATCAGGCGCACCACACCAAACTTATGCGGGCCTGGGTACTGGGCTCAGTGCTCAGAGCTCTATCAATCAAGCGACAACTCTGGCTTCCTAGGAGATACTTCAGTTTTGTCTTCATGTGCTTAAGATTCCTCTGTGAGAGAAGAGTGAAGAGCTCAAAGCATTAGGAATTCTGGTGTACTTCACAGATCACACATAGCCTTGAGGAAGACGCTGTATTTCCAATACCAAAGGCTGAGGTGTTGACACACTGGGACACATGGACTCACTTCTTCCCTCTGAGATAACAACAGAGGCTGAGAATGTGCAGAGCATTATACCAACATGGTATTATAAACTTCCCAGAACAAACTGGAATCAGTTTACTCTCCAAGATAGGTCCAAGGCAGCAGTGTGATGGATAACGTCTTTCCTGCCCTAGTGTGCAGCTTGTCTGGGGCTAGAGGGCACGGCAGCAGCCTGCCTGAGTAACAGAATGTAGCCCCCAAGTCTTAGCTGTCAGGATTTAACCTTGCCCGTTTTACTGGGCTACTCTGGTCATCCAGATGGCACAAACCATCTGCAGTAATGTCTCTTTTGGCCTCCTCCACGGGTTCTAAAGGAAAGTCTTGGCCTGTGGCCAGTACCTGTCGAACAGTCATATTGACTCGAGCAGTTTTCAAGTAGGCGGCACACACCTGCCAGTCTTCCACAGAACATGGCTCAACCAGTGAGTCGCTGGGGAGGACAGCAGGGAGAGGAGTCTCCAGGCAGTGAGGCAGGCATTCCCCATCAGGATGTGGAAGGACTCGAGGGACTGCATGATTTAACAGGCGGCTGAAACCTGACATTACCATGATGTCACCACTGTGCATGAACATGGCTGTGGGGGCCTCGTCTCTCTTGAGGCCACCCAGGAGAAAGATGGCAGATTGTCCAAAGCTACAGGGGGAAAAAAAAAGAGGTAAATAGAGGCTTGCTATGCTATTAGTTATACTTGTGAAAACTACTGCCCGCTGCCTTCTTTTGTCACGTCAGACACTCTAAGTCCTTACATTTATTTACTCTGTGGCAGGGTGGAGGCCAAGTTAATGCTGATGTCTTCAAGAATTGCTCTTCCCTTAAAAAATGTGTAGGGGTGTTTTGCCCACATGCATGTCTGTGCATATGTGCCTAGTGGACTCAGAGCTAGAACAGGGAACTGGATCGCCTAGGGCTGGAGTTAGTCGTGAGCTACCATATAGACACTGAGAATCAAACCTCAGGAATCTAGAAGAGCAGCAAGTAGAGCTTTTAACCATGAAATCATCCCTCTAGCTCTGAATCTTTTTTTCCCGAGACAGGGTCTCTCTGTGTAGCCTTGGCTGTCCTGGACTCACTTTGTAGACCAGGCTGGCCTCGAACTCACAGAGATCCGCCTGACTCTGCCTCCCGAGTGCTGGGATTAAAGGCATGCGCCACCACTCCCGGCTAGCTCTGAATCTTTTAAATTTTATACTTTATATTATTTCTGTGTATGCATCTAACAGGTGTGTGAATGTGCTATGGAGCACACATGGTAGTCAGAGGACATTTAGGAGCTCTCTGCTTCTACGTGGGATCTGGTCATCAAACTCGGGCCATTGGGCTTGTTATGGAAGTGCTTTTGCCCACTAAGCCATCTTATTACATCTATTCATTCATTTATTCATTTTCTGTGTGGGTATGCTTGTGCTACAGTGCATGTGTGAAGTCAGGATAACTCCTGGAGGAACTGGTTCTGCCCTTTCACCATGTGGGTCTTGAGACTCAAGCTTAACAGCAAATGTCTTTCTCTGATGAGCCACCTCACAGATCTCACCTTAACTTTTTGGGGACAGCCTCTGACTGACTCTGGGGACAGGCTCTGGACCCCTGGGATTACAAGCACGTGCTGCTTATGTACGCCTGGATTTTCACATGGGTTGTGGAGCCCTGGACTCAGGTCCTTATGCCTGTGCAGGAAGTTACTTAACCAACTGACCTATCCTCAGCCCGCAACTCCCTTTCAAACTATTTTGGCTTGTGTTTCTGAGTGACCAACCTACGATCTGCTCCCCACACATCCCATACGTTACTATGACAGCCCACACACCTGCTGCAAAATGAGATACAGCAGATAAGCAAAGCAAGGAATTTCAACATTATCTAAATTCTACTGATGCATCTTTTTAAATTTCAGCATTTCTTAAAAAAAAAAAAAAAGTTTTGTTTTTAAGATTCATTTAGTTATTTTATGTATGTGAGTGCTCTATCTGGATGTACATCTGTATGCCAAAAGAGAACTTCAGATACCAGTACAAGCCGGGCGTGGTGGCGCACGCCTTTAATCCCAGCACTTGGGAGGCAGAGGCAGGTGGATCGATGTGAGTTCAAGGCCAGCCTGGTCTACAAAGTGAGTCCAGGACAGCCAAGGCAATACAGAGAGACCCTGTCTCGAAAAAAAAAAAAAAAAAAAAAACAAACAGATACCAGTACAGATGGTTATGAGCCACCATGTGGTTGCTGGGAATTGAACTCAGGACCTCTGGAAGAGCAGCCGGTGCTCTTAACTGCTGAGCCACCTCACCAGCCCAAAATATCAGTATTTCAATAAAATCAGGGGTCATTTACTATGTTTAAAATTCTTTTCTTTTCTTTCTTTCTTTTATTTTTGATACAGCTCTTGGCTTAGTTCCTTTATTTTCAAGACAACTAATGAAAGGTCCTTTTCCTGTTGAGATTCTGTGCACTCTTTGTATATCTTAAAACTTCAGTTAGGGGGATAGAGAAGTTAAACTACTTAGGCTTCCTGCTTTACTCTGTATTTTGCTCCACATTTCAAAAAAAGCTGCCTCAGCTTGCTTTATGGCGTTCGAAGGTGTTTACGACACACAGCGATGATAGCACTTCTCATTATAAAACTTAAATCTTTATTAATCTTAACTTTTATACTCCTTAGGAAAAACTTAACAAACAATCTGAAATTCCTGAAATGAAGTTACCTGAAGGACAGCAAGGGCTTAGAGTGATCTAGTTCAGATCGGTCCACATGGATCCCCAGTGTGGAGTCCAGGCGGTAGTAATTCAGGATGCCTGCTTCTGCTCGGAAACCCTGAAATCCACAGGCAGCGGCAACTTGCTCTGAGAGGAAAGCCAGGTCAGAAGGGAAAGGTGTATAATGATCTGCTGAGTATTTCTTTGGTAAAAGTAGAGAAAATAGGAAAAATAAACAATGATCTCAGAACATAGGAAACTGGCATAAAATCCTTTAACTTACTAACTACTATTAACAAAGGTGCCCATCTGTTAAGCTCCCCACCCCACTTCTTTCTGTTCTTTTGGTATTTTTGAGACATGGGTCTCTACATATCCCTGGCTGGCCTGGAACTCTGTAGACCAGGGATCCACCTGCCTCCACCTCCCTGAGTGCGGGATCATGGACATGTGGCCCCACTTGCCTTTTAAAGGCAGCTCAGGACCGTCATATTCAAGAGAACCTAAAGGAACAAGATGATCGATGGAACAGCACAGCGAATGACACCCTGGGACAGAAAAGGGACCCTAGAAGAACTGTTACTATAGATCACAGAGACAAAGAGCCTTATTGGTGGAAGATGTTAGAAACTATACCTCAAAATTTTGTATATGTCAAAACTTTCTATTAGGAAATATTAATTATAGACAATAATATTTCATTCTGATATTTCTAGAAATTTATATAATGTATTTTGATCATATTTGTGCCTTAAACCCTCTTGTCTGACTTCCTTGTCCCACCTCTCTCCTCCTTTCCTATCTTTCTTTCTGTGACCCAGTTTCAGCAGGGTCACTTTAGGCACACCAGCTACTACTGAAGGAAATGTCTCTTCCCTTTCCAGCAACCGTACAGGTCCACAGGGAGGGGTGGGTTTCTGTGAGGTCTTCCTCCTAAAGGTTATTTTTATTAAAAGGAAACCTTAAACCATAGCCAGCTTGAAACCTGGCTTCACGTCCATCTATCTGGCCAATCTGATGAGACATGCTCAAAATACCTGGATTAAGTCTGACTTAAATCCTGGCCAAGGTAGGATTTTGTTTTTATTTTATGATAGGGTTTCTCTGTGTAGGCCTGGCTGCCCTCAAACTCAGAGATCCACCTACTTCTGGTTCTGAGTACTCAGATTAAAGGTGCGTACCACTCCCAGCCGGCCTTATTTAATTCTTAACATGGAAGGTGTTGTTAAAGACACTAAGGTATCCTATTTGCGCTCTAGTCCTTTAGAAAATAAATCAGGGATGCCGTCCTAGTCTTGCCCCTTGGGAGCCTCCATGCACATCCACACTGCCTACACACTAGTCTCTTCTTGGCCTACTAAAGTCTGACAAACTTCCCCCCATATTCATCTTTCTGTTTTTGTTCTTCTTTGAATATTCACATAGTTCTTGATAATTCTTTGGTTGTTTGTTTTTTGAGACAGAGTTTCTCTGTGTAGCCTTGGCTGTTCTAGACTCGCTTTGTAGACCAGGCTGGTCTTGAACTCAGAGATCCACCTGCCTCTGCCTCCCAAGTGCTGGGGTTTAAAGGTGTGCGCCACCACAGCCCAGCTAAGAAAGGGTAATTTTGAGGTAGAGAAACCCTGTCTTGAAAGCGAAAACCAAACCAATCCAACCAAACAAAACAGTAAGAGCAAATGAAAATATCATTATAATCACTAACCAGGTTTTTGGTGTCAGAGTACTAACTACTTAGAACAATGGGGTACTGCTGGAAAGACTTCACGAGCATTAGTCAATTAATCTATGTTTTCTTGTTTTTTTTGAGACAAGTTTCTCTATGTAGTCTTGGCTGTCCTGGACTCGCTTTGTAGACCAGGCTGGCCTCAAACTCATGGCGATCTGCCTGCCTCTGCCTCCTGAGTGCTGGGATTAAAGGCGTGTACCACTACGCCTGGCTAATCTAAGCTTTTAAAAACATTTATGTGTATGAATTTTTGCCTGTTATTTATGCCTGTGCCCCAGAGGCCATCAGATCCCTTAGAACTAAAGGATGGTTATAAGCTACCATATGGGAAGCTGGGTCTTTTATAAGAGCCACAGATGTTCTGAACCACTGAACCATCTCTCTAGCTCCAAACTTAACTTTTTGAAACAAGGTCTTGTTACACAGCCCAAGCTGGTCTTGAACTAGTACACATCTCCTGACATTAGAGATGTGTGCTACCATTGTCAGTTCTCTCAGGGAGATGTAAAGGAGGCAATAAATCACAGCCCCTCTTCTAGATGGACGGTCCATGTTTCAGACAGCCTTTGCTATGGCAGTGGTATTTCAAGTTTGCTCACAATACGGGGGCCCAAGAGCCTATAACTGTATGTAGCACATACCTTACTGTCCCAGTTATAGTGGTAGCCCAGGGTGACCCAGCGCAGTTTCTCTAGTAAGCTTCGTGGTCTCCGTTTATTCCCTTCTTTAGACCTGCAAAGATTGTCAACAAGAGAATTTAGAATTTAGTTATTGTAAATGGCAGCAATAACCCTTTCTATGGCTCGTGAGTCTATGCATTTAAAGGCCATCATTAGAGTATTAAAACTGGAGTTGAGATTTCTGTTTTTATTTGAGTCAGCATCTAACTATATAGCCACCCTGGCTGGCCTAGAACTCACTAGGTAGACCAGGATGGCAATCTATCCCCGAGTGCTGGGATTAAAGGTGCATACCACTGTTCCTAGCATGAAATAACACTGGCATCCAACTTAACTTCAAATCTTTATTCAATTAACCAAAATAATTTTTAATGTTTTAAAATACGCAGTCCTAATTACTGGTTTTCAGAGCAAACACGTTATGCTCTTTGCCCTCGATGCTTCCTCCATGGATGGGTTGGCCACCCCTTCCCCTGGTCAATGTGCTCACACACCAATTTGCTGTTTTGTTATGGCTAACTGCTTTATGTAAGTGCAGGAATTTCTCTCAGCAATCATCTTATAATACTACTGCTTTCAAGAGAACTCTTAGCTGTGCAGAAATGAGCTGGCCAGTTGTCCACTCTGCAGTGAGGTAGTCTGGGTCCTATAGCATCACATTTTCTTTTTTGCCTACAAAAAATAGTGATGTGGCACACTGCCTTTATTTCCAGCACTCAGGAGGAAAAGGCAGGCACAACTCTGCGTTGAAGGCCAGTCTGGTCTACAGAGGAGTTCCAGCATAGCTAGAGTTACACCAAGAAACCTTGTCTTGAAAAACCAACCCAATCAACGAACTGTGGTGAATTGCTGGAAAGCCACCAGCCCATGATAGGATGTCAGCATCCTGCTGTTAGATCTCCCATTTCTATTTTAAGCCATGGCAATTATTTTTTCTAAGTATTTCCTCAGAGAACACAGATTTCTTTTATCTATTCTCATATTTCCAAAAAATCTGATCTTAAAAAAATATATAAATATATATTTATATAAATATATATAACATATATACACACATATTTAAAATTTATACCCCAGAAGTGGATTTATGGGTGGTTCCTAATTATGACGTGGGTTCTGGGAATTGAGCGTGGGTCCCTTGGAAGAACAGCAAGTGAGCTGTCACTTCAGCCTTGGCTGAACCTGATTCTTTAATTCCTCTCCCTAGGGCTATGCTCTTTAAGTATGAAGGTTTGTAGCTTTCTCAACCAGTCTCTTAATCATAAGTGAAATCAGAGACCCCCTGCCTCTGCCTCCTGAGTGCTGGGATCAAAGGCACGCGCCACTATCACTCAGCAACTACCACCTTTTATTTTTGCTTATTAGACAAAAAAAGTATCTCTGCACTATCTACTGAATGATCTATTACAGAGGCTCATCTGAGGTGATCTCTATAGTCACGTAGCTCTTAAAAGCTGAAGAGCAGGGACTTCCCGCACAGCGCTCCTGCACATACCTTAAACTGAGCACCAAGGAGGCTCTAAAGGAAACCACCAATCATTAGTTATTCTTTCCCCTTTCAACAGAGAAACTCTTCTATCTTTCCCCATCAGAATTAACATGGCAGTTTTCGGCATGAACGGCAGAGAGGCCACCATGCTATATACTACCTACAAGCATCTTCTACGGATTCCTCACCTACATTCACCGCACCCAAGAAGGAAATGTTAAGAACGTGCTCAAGATTCCCTAGCTACTATACTCAGGATGGAGCAAGGCTCTGAAGACAAGCAATCTGACTCCAGAGCTGCTGCTCTAGGTTGCTAAACCCTGTACAATCAGGCCCCACTCCAGCCACCACACCCTTTCCTTGTTTTGTCTATCCTACTTATGACCTCCAGGAAGCATTTACTATAAATTATTCTAAGCTTACTATGCTAGTGACTGTTCTCATGATAATGTGTAAACTCTAAAGTAGTATTTGCCAATGAATCTATTTAAATGTCTTTATTCTTCACACTTTTATAAAAATCACAGAAGACAGGAACTGCTGTTTTTCTTTTCAGAACTGAAATAAAGGAACAGGTTAAATACCATCAACCCCGCAGCACCACCTGAGATGATAGAATGTTGGAGTACTGCAATTCACCCAGCTACTGATTAAGCTGGTTAGAACTTGCATGAACTCCAATTGCTCTTGCATACGCTGTCCCCCTTGCCTGGCCACAGGCAGAGTCAAGCAAGGTCTACGGATATGCCTAGGAAATGCTTCCTATCTTGTGACTCTCTAACATGCCCACGTACACACTGTGTGCTCTTATCTCAGAGAACATCCTGTTTTAAATACCACATCTCTGCTCACGCTGATTAATACTCCCAGACAAATTTTTTGTTTTTTACTATTCTGAATGGCAATTTCCTAATCATTTTAGAGATAGTTAAAATGGTCAGAGAAAAAAACAAAAACAAAAAAATAAATAAATAAAATGGTCAGAGAAAGAGAGAAAAAAAATTAATAGATACATTATAAAAAACTGTATTTAAAAATCACTTTTTCTTCTCAGATACTTTCATCGTGATTGGAAGAATTATTTTCTCCTAGTGTCTTCCTAACCAGTATTATAACACTTTCTCAGCACCTTATAATTACTCCTGTAGATAATTCTGATAGACCTCAGACCTCACCGATTCTCCGATGAGTATTTGTGGAATGAATGCTGAAACACCAAGATCTAAACATTAGCTCTTCTACAACAGCTGACCCATCACAAAAGAACCAGCAGTAGCAACTCCACATGAAACAGAAGAAAAGTGCTATCAGTGGTCATTTTTCCTACAAGTCTTTAAAGGAACACACTTTACAAAAAAGTCTGAAGTGGAATAAAAACACATCATATGATGATGTGAATGAACTCAGTTTCTAAGCTACGATAAGAATCTTTAAAATAGGTCTCAGTTTAATATAACTGTCAAAGCATCTGTCCAAATGTTCTTGGCGAAAGAAAAGAATAGTGCTGTATAAAAACAAGGAGAAAAAACAAACAAACAAACCCCAAACCAGGCCCCAGTGCAGCCACTTTCATAGCACTTGTCAGCAGTAGTTTCTTCAAGGACCTGTAAGGCCCTCCCTCTGGCTGTAGGACTCACCGTAGGCACTCTGTGCTCTGCTCCCACAGACCTTGGGTCTCTTCTTTAGTCATGTGCTTGTCCAGGTTACATACGTTAGGTTTCTGGGAGTACAACTTAAGGCATTGCTTTACCCAGTGCCACTGGAATCCCGGGAGGAATGGGTTTGGGATAAAAATGAATCCTATTAAAAAAAAAAGATGGGGTGGGGAGATAAGAAATGTGAAGTTGTTTAGATTTCTTTTTTCATATTCTTGTATCTACTACTCCGTCATTTCCTTTGGCTCTGCTTAAAGTTAATGAAAAACCAAATTCCCATAAACATGAGACACTGTAAATATCTTGACTCTGGGGAATACCCTTAAGAGTAACAAATAGAGCCGGGTGTGGTGGCGCACCCCTTTAATCCCAGCACTCAGGAGGCAGAGGCAGGCGGATCTCTGAGTCCTAGGTCAGCTTGGTCTACAAAGTGAGTCTAGGACAGCCAGAGCTATACTGAGAAACCCTGTCTCGAAAAACCAGAAGAGTAACAAATAATCTGCAAGGTTAGGTGTCAATGGTGCTATCCTAAAGCAACTTTAGACCGGAAGCTCACCTTTAGCAACCACACAAGACCCTCCCAGTCTTTGTTTCACTTATTTGCAGCAGGCACAGAAGGCTACCTCAAACACTGATTTAATTAACCATAGATCTTCATCTAGTAAATGGAATACTAGTTATTAGTCTGTTTTGTTTTTCAGCATCAAATCCATCTTTCTTGAACATACAAGCACCTGCAACTCCAATTTCAGAGCATCCTTTTGTGCTTAGACAGGCACTGCATACATGTAGGTTACAGACTAAGTGCTGGCAACCGCGCCCCTTGAAAATAATATTCTAACATTTCCAAAAGATAACAGATTAACTTGAAACTTAATGCCTCTGCAGGCAATGTATTTCAGATAAGTATGTTTTCCCCTTTCTTTCTTTTCTTTTTTTTTTTGGTTTTTCGAGACAGGGTCTCTCTGTGTAGCCTTGGCTGTCCTGGACCTGCTTTGTAGGCCAGGCTGGCCTCGAACTCAAAGCGATCTGCCTGCGTCTGCCTCCTGAGTGCTGGGATTAAAGGCGTGCGCCACCATGCCCAGCTTTCCCCTTTCTTTCTTGAGGCAGATTCTCACTATGCCACTCTGGGTATCTTGGAACTTGCTATTTAGACTAGATTGGCCTCAAACTCATACATAGATCAGGCTGCCTTTGCCTCCGAACTGCTGGGATTAAATGTGTGCCAGCACTCTGCCTGGCTTTTCTTTTGTATTTTTGGTAATGGTGATTGAACTATGTATGACCTTGTACATGCTCGGCAAACACTCTATACCAGAGCTGTGTCTCTGAGCTTCTTTTATGGGTCAAAAAGCCTGCCTTTCAGCTGGGTGTGGTGGTGCACGCCTTTAATCCCAGCACTCGGGAGGCAGACGCAGGCAGATTGCTTTTGAGTTCGAGGCCAGCCTGGTCTACAAAGTGAGTCCAGGACAGCCAAGGCCACACAGAGAAACCCTGTCTCCTCAATAAACCAAACCAAACAACAACAACAAAACTGCCTTTCTTTAACTTGCATTGTTTTGTGGTTCTGACACCCATAACTCCAAATCAGTTATTTTTGTTGCATTTTTTGTTTTAGGGACAGGATCCTGTTATTGAAGTTGAACTGTTCTGAAGCAGGGTCTTGCTATATAATTGGTACTGACCTTGTACTTGTAGTAACCCTCCAGATTCAGCATCTTGAGTTAATTCTGGGATTACAAGCATGCACAATCATACCTGCTCTAAACCATCTTTTCATTTTTCTTACCTAAATTCCTATTGACAATCTAATACATACATGTCAGGAACTAACCGGAGTACTTTACATGTGTATTCAAATTAAACCATCATAATCTTTTAAAATACTTATTTATTTTTTGTTAGTTTTGTTTGTTTTGAGACAGAGTTTCTCTGTGTAACAGCCATGGCTGTCCTGGAACTCTCTTTGTAGACCAGGCTGGCCTTGAACTCAGAGATCTGCCTGCCTCTGCCTCCTGAGTGCAGGGACAAAAATATTTATTTTTAATCACGTGTGTCTGTATCTAGCAGTGGAGTCACTGCTAGCTTTGAGCTGTGAGCTGAACAAAGGTTCTTTGAAGGCTAACATGCACTCTTAATCCCTGAGCTATCTCTCTAGTTTCAAACTTCATTCTAATTTTATGGTGGGCCCTATTTTATTCATATTTTATGTCTGAAGAAATTGAGGCCAAAGGAAATGAGATTTGTCCTATGTAAGTTAGTACACAGAAGAGGCAGGTATAAGTCCAGACAAATGGGAAGCAGGCCTATGCTGTAACCACCACTCTACTGCTTCTCGTCCTTTGCGTAGAACCAAACATAATCAAGTGTTTGGTGCCTGCTGTCACATTCCACATCCAAGTCTTTCCCCCCATCCAGTTTCCTCCTGCCTCCTCCAGTAAGGACAGGTTTCAGTACACACAATTTCCTTCAAAATAAGTAGGATCCAGAAGTAAAACATAATCCTCTGATCACCCTAAAAGGAGAGTTTTCTACACTTTGTATATATTATACTTCTATTTAATGCAGCTTACAATGGCTGAGAAATCCAGAGAAATTCTCCAAGGACATAATGAAGTACCAATCCAAGCCATATATATGGCCTAAGTATGAATTCCTACAAAACCTGATAACATTGTACTCTGAACAATCTATATGGCATGAAAGCCCAGACCAACTGACAGTCATGGCCTTAAAAATAGGAGTTAATAGCAGTCTCTAGGAACTGGAGATAGGCCCCATTCAGTATACATACATACACGTACGCAAAACAATCATTCACATAAAATGAACAGAAATACATTTTGGGGCTGAAGACATGGCTTAGCAGTTAAGAGCACATGCTGTTCTTGCAGAAATCTGGGGTTTGTTCCCAGTATACATGTCAGGTGGCTCATTTCTCTCTAACTCCAGCTCCAGTGACAGGACACATTCTTTGCCCACTAAGGGCTACTGCACTCATCTGCATGTACCTTTTCTCCACCCTACATAATGAGAATAAATCTTTAAAAATGTTCTCAACTTGGGCCAGAGAGATGGCCTAGTTGTTAAGAGCACTTGTTCCCTTTTCAAGGACCCAGTTTGGGTTCCCAACACACACATGGTAGCTCACAACCACCTAACTCCTGTGCCAGGGGATCTGACACCCGCTTCTGACCTCTGAAGGCACCAGACATACACATAGCATATAGACATATATGTAAACACTCGCACAAAAAAGTTACAAGACAAATGCACCTTTAGGAAAATCAACAAGGGGGTGGAGAGATGGCTCAGAGGTTAAGAGCACTGGCTGCTCTTCTAAAGGTCCTAAGTTCAATTCCCAGCAACCACATGGTGGCTTAGAGCAACCTATGTATGAGATCTGGTGCCTCTTCTGGTATGCAGGCATACATTTGGGCAGTATACTGTATAGATAATAAATAAGTCTTAAAAGAAGAAGGAGGAGGAGGAGAAAAAGAAACGGAATGAAAGGAAACTGGAGCGGCAGCACATGCCTATAATCCCTGCACTTGGGGAGCAAGAGGCAGCTGGATCTTTGTGAGTTCCAGGACAGCCAAGGGTACACAGTGAAACCTTGTCTCAAAAAACAAAGCAAGTGCAGGAGAGATGGATCAGAGCACTGTCTGTTTTTCCAGAGGTCCTGAAATCAATTCCAAGCAACAACATGGTAGCTCACAACCATTTATAATTAGATCTGGTGCCCACTTCTGGAGGGCAGGCACACACGCAGGCAGAACATATCCTCACACAGAGATACATACAATCAAAACACCAATGTACATAAAAATAAAAATACTGGGCAGTGGTGCATGCCTTTAATCCCAGCACTTTGGAGGCGGAGGCAGGTGGATCTCTGTGAGTTCCAGGCTAGCCTGGTCTGCAAAGTGAGTTCAGTACAGGCAAGGCTACATAGAGAAACCCTGTCTCGAAAAACCAAAATAAATAAATAAAATAAAAATAAAATTTAAAGAAATGACTGAGTAATTTCACTTTCTCTGAGGGGCACTTACCAGGATAGCCTTCGAGCCCATAGGCCTGCCACTTGCTCACGGGCTGAAGTCCTGCCCTACCGGCATCATGCTCACTCACTGAGGATACATTCAGATGAAATCTGACCACCTGGAAAGAGAGAAACTTAAGCCAGGGGGCAAGGCACCTTAGAGGTCAACCCTGGGAAGCTGAGACCTCTAAAGACATTCCCGCTATGGGTTCTTAATACTAACCTTCCACCTATTTGACCTCATTTTCCTTATCTATAGCCTAAGACAATTAAGCTAGAATGGGTTTGGCTTTCTTTTATTTTTAAGACTTATTCAGGGCCAAAGAGGTGACTCAGCGGTTAAGAGTACTGCCTGCCCTTCTAAAGGACCCGGGTTCAATTCCAAGCACCCATATGGCAGCTCACAACTGTCTGTAGCTCCAAGATTGGATACCTTCACACATATATGCAGGGAGAACACCAATGTACATAAAAAAAAAAATTACTCATTATATATGTATCAGTCATTTGCCTGCAATGCTATGTGCACCATGTACATGCCTGGCGCCTGTGGAGGTCAGAAGGCGGCATTAGCTTTCCTGGCACTAGTTACAGATGGCTGTGAGCTGCCATGTAGGTGCTGGGAACTGAACCCAGGCCCTTTGGAAGGGGAGTGAGCGCTCTTAATGTTTAGCCATCTCTCCAATACCTAATTTTGACTTAAGACAACCTTTTCTTATGAGAACACACTTTAGTAATTTTTAAAAAAGATTTATTAATTTATTACACAGTATTCTACCTGCCTGCATGTGTGCTTGCATGTCAGAAGAGGGCACCAGATCCCATTAAAGATGGTTGTGAGCCACCTTGTGGTTGTTGGGAATTCAACTCAGGACCTTTGGAAGAACAGCCAGTGCTCTTAACCTTTGAGCCACCTCTCCAGCCCTCTTTAGTAATTTCTTAAGGGGATTCATGGGAAGTGTTTGCTATCTTAGAATATCTCAGGACACAGTGTTATTTAGTCTGGTTAGGGCTAAAACTCTGTTTCTGAAGCACTTTGTTATAGTTAGCAATAGGAAAATATCAGGCAGGAGTAGGTTGAGAAAATGGAGCGTTCTCTGGCCACAAAGAAAATATTATTTCCATAAAACACTAGGGGTCTCATTTGCTGAAAGTATTACCCTTTGATGAAATACTAATGCTAAAACTTTGCTTTTATTATTACAAAATTAAGTATTTAGGAGATCATCAAGTTTAGTATGCTTTGTGCATAAGGGCATCTTAAAGATGAGTCATTACAGTGGTTAAGAGTCAAGCAGGTAGACCTGTGATTTTGAGGCCAGCCTGGCCTACAAGTGAGTTCTGGGGAAGCAGAGAAGCCGTATTTCAAAAACCAAAAACTAAAACAAAATGACCCCATGTTAACATTAAGGGAGGCAACAACAATAAAACCACTTCATTTTTCCACGAGTGACTGATGTGACTTGTTTTCAAATATAAACAAGGTTCCTTTTTTGGTTGTTCCTGATGGTTTTTGGAGATATGTAGTCCTGGCTGTCCCAGAACTGAGAGATCGGCCTGCCTTTGTCTGTTCTCTCTTGCTTTTTGAGACAGGGTTTCTCTGTGTAGCCTTGGCTGTCTGGGACTGGCTTTGTAGATCAGGCTGGCTTCCTAACTCAAGTGATCGCCTCCTGAGTGGTAGGATTAAAGGTGTGTGCCACATGCCTGACTTGAATAATGAGCTTCCTTTTTTCTTTCTTTTTTTCTCCCAGTTTTTTGAGACAGGGTTTCTCTGTGTAGCATTGGCTGTCCTGGACTCTCTGTAGACCAGGTTGGCCTCCAACTCACAGCTATCTATCTGCGTGCCTCTGCCTCCAGAGTGCTGGGTTTAAAGGCATGTGCCACTACATCCAGCCCTCCCCGCCCCCAAACAACTCCCAAGTGTGGAGATTTCCTGACAAATAGCAAGAAACAACTGGTGTATTAAGTAGGCTTAAAATGAAAACAAGCAAACAAACAAACAAACAGCAACAACAAAACCTTTCTATTGCATTTTTGAGCCCTGTGCAACAATATGTGCACTTTTAGGAGGCATTATGGTAAAACAGAGATAAATGGAGCTGAATGTCCCATAGACTCTTGAGAATCAAATGTTAGTCTCAGGGCACACGTTTTCTTGGTATAATTCAGATAACTCTAACATCATTTCTGCTAAAAGTTTCTGAAATGTTGAGTTCTAGTCTCCAATTTTACTTACCTCTGTGCTTGCTAAGAACTTCTGATGTGGGCTGGGCATAGTGGTGTGCGCCTTTAATCCCAGCACTTGGGAGGCAGAAGTAGGTGGATCGCTGTGAGTTCGAGGCCAGCCTGGTCTACAAAGCGAGTCTAGGACAGCCAAGGCTACACAGAGAAATCCTGTTTCGGAAAAACCAAAATCAAACAACAAACCAACTACAAAACTCTGATGTGAACACACCTGCACAATACTAAAGCCAAACAAGGGGATCACATACTGTCCCCATTAAAATTGACTTCAAAGAAACCCTGGCACGGTGGTTCAACTAGGCTGCCAGCCTGGGCTACAGAATGAGACCGTCTCAACAAGACAAAGCTTTCAAAAAGGTGACTAAAGCCAAGCAATGGTGGCACTCACTTTTATCCCAGCACTTGGGAGGCAGAGGCAAGGGGAGGAGCTCTTTGAGTTCGAGGTCAGCCTGGTCTACAAAGTGAGTCCAGGATAAGCAAGGATTGTTACACAGAGATACCTTGTCTCGGAGAAAAAACAAACAAACAAACAAACAAACAAAAAAAAACCCAAAAACTAAAAACAAAACAATACTCAATTTCATTTAAAAATTTTATTTTATGTGTTTGAGTGTTTTGCCTGTGGAGGTCAAAAGAGCGTGCTCGATCCTGTGGCACCGGAGTGCGCTGCCACGTGGACGATGGGGGGACCCAAACGCGGGTACTCAGGAACAGCAGTAAGTACTCTTAACTGCGGAGCCATCTCGCCAGGCTCCTGGATTCTTTTTTTTTTTTTTAAAGTGCTCATTTGACCTTTATCTTCACCTTGTATGGAGCATTTCAAAGACCTTTTTCTAAATCTCAGAGAAGACAGGGCCGAGTCTTAGGCTCAACGGATTAACAGTTTGAACCTTATTCGATGACTGGTTTTATTTGAAGCTGTGGCGCCATGCTAACGTACACAAAATAATGTATTGAGCAGTTAAAGAAGTACGAGCAATTTGCAGCCTCCTCACCGCCCCCCCCCCCCGCCCTTTTAGAGCTAGGACACCGGGCTTGGGGGTAAGATGGCGGCGGGGAGGAAGCTGCGGCCCCGCGCTATGGGGGCAGTGAACTAGCTGACCGGCAGGACAGCTCGTCGCATAGGCCCAGCAAGAGTTTCCTCCATAACCAAGCCCGAGGCGGATAAGCCTCAGAGGCTTACCAAAACGCTAGGCGCGCGGAGCAGCGCACACTACACCTCCCTTCGTACCTTGGGCACTCCGGGCTTCTGGCCTCCAGCCACGTGAGCGTCTGAGAAGTCGATGACCGCTCCTAGGTCCGCGGTTCCCCGCCGGCTCTGCCGGTAGAAGCGGAAAAGCTTCCGGAAGGCGTCCTCTCCGGGTTCTGTCGCCAGCGTGACCAACGAAGCTACTGCCGCCGCCATCTTCCCCATCTCGAGGTTGTGACTAGTCTGACCCGGAAACAGAACTCCAAGCTCCGGTTCCCGCAGGTTCTTCCGGGGTCACGACCCCAGGTCTTGATTCAATCGGGTTTAACATGGCAGTCTCCGCTGTGAGGGGAGCCATGGCGCTGCGTTCGCGTGCTGGTCGGCCGATTGCTTTTATCAGAAAAATTCCTTGGACCGCGGCGGCGAGTGAGTCATGACGATGAGGAAGGACGCAATTTTTCTTTCTTTCTTTCTTTTTTTTCCTTTTGGTTTTTCGAGACAGGGTTACTCTGTCCTGGACTTGCTTTGTAGACCAGGCTGGCCTCGAACTCACAGGGATCCACCTGCCTCTGCCTCCCGAGTGCTGGGATTAAAAGATCTCCGTAGAGAACTGAAATCAGCTCGGTCGATGGGTAGGCCATGCTTGGTCTCCTTTTGACTGAGTACAGGTGGTTTGCTCTTGAGTAAGCCACTGCGCGGAAAATTTTGCTTCTGGTTAACTGTTTAGGGATGATCCTCCCCCAACCCCCACTTCGGGTGCGAATTGACAGTACCCAAAGATTTGGAATGGTTTTGGTGGAAAGATTTATTATTTGCTTACTTGGACATTTACGATTCAGAAGGAGCTAACAGACCTCAGGGCATCTTGGCTTTAAAGTAGCAAGAACGGGTGGAGATGAGAGTAAGGAAAATTTCATTTAGTTCAAAGATTAAAAAAAAAAAAAAAAAAAAAAAGCTCGGACAAGGGACCTGGTAAAGGGGAGGGGTCGGAGTCACGTAGCTTTTCAAAATAAAAATCGACAGTATTCGTGCTGGTCTGAGGAGTAAGGTGTATATTCCAGATTCCCAGCATGGATGACCTGCGATTTAGAATTTAGGAGGTGCAAACCAAGAGAAGATGAAGAGTAAAAGTGCAGTGTGTGAGTCTGAGCTGCTTGTGAGGTCTCTGTCCTGCGTGTGGACAGAGCTTGTAGGTTGTGGTTGCGAAGTGGACTCTGACGTCAGACTGCCTGGATTAGAATTCCAAACTAGTCATTTTCATAATTGTATAATCCCAAATAACTGAAGTTAATATGGGAAAGAGTCTCATAAGGTAACCTGTTCAATTTTCTAAATGTGGAATCAGTAATACCTCCCCCTAAATTTGGGGAGAGGAATAATAAATGAATTTATATGTAAACTTGGTAGATTTATGCTAGAGCATAAGTGCTCAGCAATCGATCTTCCATTTGCATGGTTGTTCATATTGATGCACAGGGAAAAAGACTAGTCTGGTGGTGGAGGTTTGCTTAGTTCTAAAACCACTGGCCGGCTTACATTCTTGTCAGCTGTTGTTTAGATTTAAGGTTTTTATTTATATATGTAAAAATGCATGCCTGGGTGGATCTGTGCCGGTGAATGAAGGTGCCCCACGCAGTACAGAAGAGGGCATTGGATCGACAAGAGCTGGAATTACAGGCAGTTGGTTGTGACCCCTCCTGACATGGGGGTCTGTAGAACTGAATTTGGGTCCTCTGTAAGAGCAGTATGTACTTTCCCCCTTCCCCTCCCCAGGCAGGGTCTCTCTGTGTAGCCTTGGCTGTCCTGGACTTGCTTTGTAGACCAGGCTGGCCTCGAACTCCCAGCAATCTGCCTGCCTCTGTCTCTGGAGCGTTGGGATTAAAGGCCTGCGCCACCACACCCAGCTGCGTTATGTACTCTTAAATGCTGAACTGTCGCTCCAGTCTTTACTTATTTTGAAACAGGCTCTCTTACTATAACGCAGTGAGTGCAGGGGTTATAAGGAAGATAATATGCCCGGCTAAGTTATGATTTTTAAATTTGCTCACCTAAACTTAAAATCTAAATTTATTTTAAATTTTTTTTTGGGGGGGGACATACTTGTAGATTGGCCCCTTTTAAAGTATAGAATATAGTGATTCTGAGTTTTTGTGGTTCATATGGAGTAGTAGGATCGGAAATTGGGTCTGTGCCCTGTTCTTGGCGAACGCGAAACCCACTATTATGTGTTCTTCCTCACAGTCTGCTAAATTTTGTAGAGAGCCCCAGCATCTAGTAGATTCAAATTACCGTACCATAGGGGCTAATTTGAAGCCTTTCAAACTCTATAACATGGCAACCTCAAAACAGGTTTTTTCCTAGTTCGTTTTTTCATTTAGCAAACACTTAAACCATATTTATGCATTACTTCTAGTATGTGTAACACACTCTCCTAAAGTGGCTTGGTAAGAAGCTTGCCTTCTAGTCGCGGTTTCTTTTGTGTGCTGGCTTTCTGTTGCTGTGACACAACATCTGACATACACAGTTTAAAGTAAGAAATATTTTTAGTCCATTTTCTTTTCTTTGATTTTTTTCAAGACAGGGTTTCTCTGTGTAGCCTTGGCTGTCCTGGACTCACTTTGTAGACCAGGCTGGCCTTGAACTCACAGTGATCCACCTGCCTCTGCCTGCCAAGTGCTGGAATTAATAAAGGCTTGCGCCACCACGCCCGGCCTTTAGTCCATTTTCAAGTTCAGTTTTACCCAGTCTTGTTTGTGTTTGTCCTGGGATAGTGTATCATGTTAGCACAGAAGGTGAAAGAAGGCTGTTTACTTCAAGAGAGGATGAGTGAGTGTCGGGGCTCCAGTGTTCCTTCAAGTGCCTGCGCCTCCTGTTGCTTTAATATTCTTCTATTAGGCTCTATATCCTAAAAGGTTCCCACCTTTAGTAGCACCACAGGCTGGTAACCAAGCCTTTAGCATAGGAGCCAAATGAGGGACATTAAATAGCCAATTCATAACATTGGAAGGGCTTTCTTAGAACTGTTACTGTCTAATTGTTTTGTTGTTGTTGTTGTTTTGTTTTGTTTTTGTTTTTCGAGACAAGGTCTCTCTGTGTAGCCTTGGCTGTCCTGGACTCACTTTGTAGACCAGGCTGGCCTCGAACTCACAGCGATCCGCCTGCCTCTGCCTCTCAAGTGCTGGGATTAAAGGTGTGCGCCACCACCGCCCAGCTTACTGTCTAATTTTAACATGTATGTTAATCTCCAGTTGTTAATGTTCTGTGATTGCCAATCATTAGGGCCTTTTGGAAATTTAGCCTCTAATTATTGAAGGATTGTTTGATGTTTACTTACTCACTCAGCCACAATTCAAGCCTTATTGTGCAACATACTGTAAGCATGGTGTTTCTTTTTTTCTTTTTTCTTTTCCTTTCTTTTTCTTTTTCTTTTTCTTTTTCTTTTTCTTTTGTTGTTGAGACAGGATTTCTCTGTGTAGCCTTGGCTGTCTTGGATTCACTTTGTAGACCAGGCTGGCCTTGAACTCACAGTGATCCACCTGCCTCTGCCTTTTGAGTGCTGGGACTAAAGGCGTGCGCCACCACACCTGGCAAGCATGGTGTTTCTTGTTCAGCTTGTAGTGCAGTGGTGAGATGGAGACTTATAAACAATAAGTACACAGTTGGGCCATTGATGCATAGATTAACTTGGAACTGCCTTCCTTTCTAATGTTGTCATTAGATACAGTGACTAAGGCAGTTTATAGGAGGAGTTTATTGGGGGCTTACGGTTTGCAAAGGTGAGTCCATGACCATTGTGGTGGGTTGCCTGACAGCAGGCAGGTAGGTAGGCACAACATGGGAACAATGTCTGAGTGCTCATACCTTGAGACACAACCATGAGGCAGAGTGAACAACTGGGAATTGTGTAGGCTTTTGAAACTTCAACTGTAGCCCCTGTAGAAAAATTTTAATTCAGAACATGGCTGCTCTGCCAAGAGCTTACATCCAAAGGCCTAAGTCTGTGTGCTCTCGCTGGAATACAGATATACCTTTAATCCCAAGAGTCAGAGGCCAGCCCAGGATAGAGCAAGTTGCAGGTAAAGAAATACTTAGGTCCAGGCATGGTGGTACATGCCTTTAGTCCCAGTGCTCAGGAGACTGAGCCATGCCGATCTCGGAGTTCTAGTTAGTGCTGTCAGCCAGTTTAGTTGAGTCAGTGAGTTGAGAGGCAGTTCAATGGAGTTGAGTTCATGGCAATTCAGTTTGTGGGATTTAGAAGTAGTATTTACTGCAAGAGTTTTACAGAGAGAGAGGTTGAAGAGAAAACAAGCTAGACACAGGTGAAGACAGAAGGAGCCAGAAGATTAGAATGGTTGCTAGAGTTAGTTTGAGGCCAAGCACAGCAATTCAGTGAGAAACTGGGAGAAGTCAGATTGAATCTGTCATTTTGGAGAGGAGTTTAGGCCAGAACAGCTGAGTTGAACCAGCCAACCAGAGTTCAGAAAGAGCTAGAAAGGGTGAGTTTATTCAGCAGAAAGTCTGAGAGGCCAAAAACATTCTAGGCCTTGACTAGGTTGTATGGAGGCTAGAAGCTTCCAGACTAGGCCTAGGTTAGCAGATGGAGGCAGTGAGCCTCCAACATGATAGTTAAGACAGGTAAATAAAAGTTCCTTTTATAACCCCCAGTGGCGTATCTCCTGCAAGGCCAAACCTCCTAATCCTTCCCAAGCAGTTCCACCAACTGTGGATCAAGTGTTCAAATACATGAGCCTATAAGGCTAGTCTTATTCAAACCACTACAGGGACAATAGCAAGTAATATTAAAATGTAAACCTGTAAAATAGAACCACTGTAGAAGAGAAAGAGACCATGTAGCTTTATTTTTAAGATCATGTACTGTAAACCTTTCAAGACGTTTGTATTCTAGTATGAATTCAATAAAATAATACTCAGTGTATGTAATTAGCTCAGCCTGGAAAAAAAACTTTCTAACTTAGTTCAGAGGAGATGAAAGTACTGGCACATGGAAGAGAACCCACATATACAAAATTGGGACTTCACGGGATAGGACGGAGAATTGACTTTGCTGCACTTGACAGTAACTAGGCCAGCAATAGGAAATAAGGCAGGAAGCATAGGTAGGACTGATGAAAGACCAGTAAGTTGAGATTTAGTTTGGAAATCTCTGATGTATCTGGCAGGACACTGGGCTGTGAAGATTTGCGCCTTCTTTGTACAGGGATTGTATTTACACATCCAGTTCAGTATGCAGTTCCTGGTGTGGTGAGAGTGTCTGTTGAAGATGGAGACTACAGACAGAACTGCGCTTTATCTGTCCACGCTCCCCTCCCACCTCCACATCCGGTTCTTTATAACAATGCTGAGTCCTGTAGCTGCTTATGGAATCTTCAGACTCAGGAAATGCAAAGTAGTTCTGGTCAGCTGACATTTAGGAGTGCAGGAATCTTTCTGATTTTATCTACAGCCTAGAGAATGCAAGAGATGCGAACTTACTTTAATACACTTTCTCCCTTCTTACAGGTGAGCTGAGACAACATTTCGCCCAGTTTGGCCACATAAAAAAGTGTACTGTACCTTTTGTGAGTATTAAAACAATAACAAAAAACTACTGGTGTGGGGATACATCTCTGCTAGAGCACTTACTTGCCTAGTAGGTATGAGGCTCTCGGTTTGATCCTCAGACTGAGTGCAGAAGTGAAAAAATGTTATCTTTTAAATTCTTGCTTTCTTTTATCAGCATGTCAGATAATATATTACCTAGTGGAATGAAACAGTGCCAAAAACCTCTGTTGATAAACCCGTGAATGATAATGCATCGAAACATAAAAATATTCATAGATATTCATTTTAATTAGAAGTTGTTTTAGCTAATAGTGGTGGTGGCACACTCCTTTAATCCCATCGCTTGGAAGGCAGAGGCATGTGGAGCTCTTGAGTTTGAGGCCAGCCTGGTCTACAGAATGAATTCCAGGACAGCCAGGGCTACACAGAGAAACCTTGTCTTGAAAAAGTCAAGCAACAAAAGATTATATTATGCTATAATTTTCCTCTTCCAACCATCCCATGTACCTGTTGGTATTACTGTTCAGAGTTCACAGCTGGGTTGGACCATCAATGCCTTTATCTCATAGCAGCCTGCATAGTACCACCTGGCATCATGAGATCTAGCTAGTAAGGAGGAGTCTTCTGGCCCAGACAGTAAGTCCTGTAGCCTGAGCCGGCCTCCAACTTGTATAGCAGGGGGTCGTTGATCTTAGTCAATGATCTTTTCTTGCCTGCTTCCCAAATACTGGGGTTACGGATGTGTGCCATCACACCCAACTGTCATCTTCATTTTAACACAAACCTTTTGTTTTTGTTTTGTTTTTCAACACAGGGTTTCTCTGTGTAGTCTTGGCTGTCTTTAGAACTTGTTTTGTAGACCAGGCTGGCCTCAAACTCACAGCGATCTGCCTGCCTCTGCCTCTCAAGTGCTGGCCACCTCCTGGCTTTAACACAAACTTTTAATGCCTTGACTTGTGAAAATGGTCACGTGAACATCAGATGTATGGGACTGAATCATTGTCACAGTCACCAGAGGTTCTTCCTGCATACTATATTAAAGCTACCTTTAAAGTATCAGAGTTATATCCAACAACTTGCTTGTTGGCCCAGCATATTTTGTAAGGAAGACTAATAGGGGCCAAACATCCAACTTCACTTAATAAATGTTATAGTCTTTTTAGAGGGCTGGAGGGGTGAGAGAGTCCTTCCAAGAACATAACCTCTTCTGTACCTAATACCTAGGCCACATGATAAGTGCTCTGCCCCTTCCACAAGGACAGTAGCACAACTGTTTAACCTGAAGTTTGGTGCTGTTAGTGAAGGTTTCATATTTCTCGGTCTTCAGTGAGGGTGCTGGAGGGATGTACTTGTTGTGTGGTGGGGAAAATCCTTGTTGCTCTTCCAGAGGATCTGAGTCCTAGCACTCACATGGGATGGCTCACAACCACCTCTAACTTCAGCTCCATAGTATCTGATGCCCTCAGCTGGTCTCCTCGATTACCCTTATCCATATGGCATATATTTACCCAAGTTCCGATGCATGAACATCAAAGCATGTGATGACAGTGGTAGTGATGAGGTTCGCTGGTCTCAGAAATGACCAGATACACCAAGGTTTGGGGGCTTTTCTAGTAGGTAGTTCATTAGAAACAAGAAACAAAACAAGCAAACAAAACAACAAAAAAGGAACAAGTACTTCAATGGTCAGTTTCCTTTGACTAAAACCATCAGTGGTGTGCTTCTTGGGACTTTTGACTACATCAAATGCACCCCTAGAAAGCTTTGTTGGCATTTCCTCTATTGCCAGCAGAGAAGCAGAATAATACTAGGCTTTGGTCTTGAGTAACCAGGAAGGTAGGTAATAAGGGGTACTGTACGTATTGTCTGTGATCTGATTTTGGCAAATGAAAAAGTTGGCAGTTTTATCTGGATAGAGCTCATAGAAACTTATGGGTAATCCTTTTCTATAATCTTTTCATTTTCAGGACAGAGAGACTGGCTTTCACAAAGGCATAGGTTGGGTTCAGTTTTCTTCACAGGAAGAACTTCAGAATGCACTACAACAGGAAAGTCATATTATTGATGGAGTAAAGGTAAGTTTTTCTGTCTGATGTGTTTTCTATGTTAATTTTTAAAGAGTAGCTGAAGTCCTATATGGTCTGATGAGGAAAATACATGAAGACTATTTCTGGTGCTAGGGATTGAATCCACGGTGTCACGCATATGATAAGCACATGCTCTGCTGAGCTACATCCCCACGTGGAAGACCCTTTGCTGGTTTGTCAGGGTGTATGTAAAGCAGAACGGTACAAAGAGCAGTATAGGCAAACGGGGGCTGAAACCTTGGCTTTCCTACTGACGTTTTAGTTGATGATCAGAGGGAAGACAACAACCAGTTGAGACACTGGTTGTACAAAGAGGTAAATTCTGCTTTTAATGTTTCTAGGGGGAAAAAAACCCTTTTCTTACAGTGCTTTTCCCCTTCCCTACAGATCTATGTTCAAGCTCAGAAACCAAAGGGGTTGCAAGGGGCTCAAACATCTGATGAAGAAAAAGATTTCTGAGATGATTAGTGTACTACCCATTAAATAAATATACCTGAGAGTTTTTCGAAATGTTTTTATTTGAAACAAGAGCTGCACTAAGCAAGACCTTATTTTCCCCACTGCAAGGTAAGACAGCACAACAGGGCAAATGCATTTGGTAGCATAGTTCCAGTATGTGGACATTATCCTACTCACTGTTTGGGATAGTTTTATTCATAAAGTTCTTACACAAAATATTACCCCTGGACCAGTAGTGTCACATACAAGGAAATGGTCTTAATTCTGTGCTGCAAGATGGGAGAAGCACAAACATAGCCCATTCTTTAAAAAAACTAATCCAAAGTAGAATATTCAACCCCCAGTCTCCCGGAATAAAAAGTGGTGCTGGGCTCTATTGCCCAGATTTGGTTTTTATCCTCATCATTTACAAAGGGTTTCCCGGTGACTTGCATCACTAGGGTAAGAGTTCATTTGCTTTGAAGAGAAACCCATCTACTCCTTTCTCCGCTTCTTCCCTTCATGCTCATGCTCCTTGGGGCGACTGCTATCGGAGGGTCTTTTGGAACCACCATGCTGTTTTGCTTCTTCCAAGAACTTGTCCAAACCAAAAGGATCTTCTTCAAACTGAACTGGTCCTTCTCGGCCTCTTTGTCTACGGTCTGAACCAGAAAACTCCTTATCGGGAACAAATCTAGGGGAAAAGGAGAAGGGGTCATGAGCTACTTTTGTTTTGCTGGGTAAACAGGACTATCAACTGTCTGTTTCTGTACCTGTTGGTCTTTATCCTGGTTTCAAGGTCATCACCATACATATCCTTGTCCAGATTTTTACTGGGCCTGTAGATACTCTGAGCCATATCTTTACCACCTCTCCAGGCCTGGTCATAAACATTGTAAATTTCATCTTCTCCACCTGCAAATCCACTGTCCATACCCTATGGAGAAATGAATGACACCAAATAAACAATGTATACTTATCCAAAGTTGAATTTAAATACTTAACAGGAATTAACACTTCTATGTTTACAGCTAATTATAAAAATTGCAACATTTAAAAGATATATAAATTTGTTCATACACATTTGAGTTATTACCTAGAGATTTAAGGTTAAGGTATTTATTAAAAACTTTGATTCAGCTGGGTGTGGTGGTACACGTCTTTAATCCAGCAGTAGTGAGGCAGGCAGATGGATCTCTGTAAGTCTGAGATTGGCCTAGCCTAAATATCAAGTTCTAAGAAAGTCAGAGCTACATAATAGGCCTTGTCTCCAACAACAAACATTTGATTAACCAAAAAATAAAGGACACATGGCCTGGTGTAGTGATACACATCTTTAATCCCAGCATTCAGGAGGCAGAGCCAGGAGGATCTCTGAGTTCAGACCCCATGTGGTCTACAAAGTGAGTCCAGGACAGCCAAGGCTACACAGAGAAACCCTGTCTCAAAAAACAAAAACAAAAGACACAAAGTTGGGTGTACCTGGAAGGATTGGAGGGAGGGAGGGAGGGAGTGAATATGGCCAAAATGCAATTGTAAGAAATTCTCAAAAACTAGTTTTTAAAAAATTGACTAACAATGTCATTAAAATTGAAGGATTCTACTACAGTACTTGACAGCGATGCTGAGAAATATCTCAAATGTTTGAGAATGTCATTACTAATTAAAGTACAAGATAATAAGGCTCTCAATGGAAATCTTGAAAATTTTCATTCAACTTTTGAAAGGTTTAAGCTTAAGGTTATAAGGGATGACCATCTTGAAAATATCTCCCTATGTGGAACTTTCATCCTGACTCCTGCTCAGGCTTAGCTGACACTGAACAGCAGTTAAGAAAAAAGCTTTGAAACTGGGCGTGATGGTGCCCGCCTTTGATCCCAGCACTCAGGAGGCAGAGGCAAGTGTATTGCTATGAGTTCTAGGCCAGCCTGGTCTACAAAGAGTCCAGGACAGCCAAGGCTACACAGAGAAACCCTGTCTTGAAAAACAAACAAACAAACAAGCAAACAACCAACCAAACAACAACAAAACAAAAAAAGAAAAGAAAAAAACTTTGGAATCAAAGCATTTGAGGCTGAGTCTCAGTTCCATCAATTACCTAACCCTGTCTTCAATTATATATGAAACATAATAGGAGGCTGGGGAGATGGCTCAGTGTTCAAGCACTTTCTGCATAAGCATGGTGACCCAAGTTTGGATCCCTAGGACCATGTAAATTGACAGGTGGGCGTGGAAGCTTGTTTTCAATTCCATCCTCTGAAGATGCAGCAGCAGCTCTCAGAGCAAGCTGGCTAGCAAGATCTTAGCGGGTTCTGGAAGTGACTGAGACCTGCCTCAGTGAATAAGGTGGAAGGAAGGGTGATACAGAAGAATTCCCCACATCAACCTTCAACCCTAACATATGCATGTACACAGGAGCTCCTAACATGCATACAAATGAAAATGAGGGAAAAAAGAAAAATGAACCTCCCTCAACAAACCAATAGTCCGGCTTCATGTGTTGTGCCCCCAGCTCCATTTTTTTTTTTTTTTTTAAGAGAGTGAGATGAATAGACTTGGAACAAAGCCAGGCATATAGTATCAAAAAAATGTATTGCTGCTTGGAATAACTTACACAAATGCTATCTCCAAATCTTCTAAAATCAAGTCAGAATTGTATCCACAGGAAGGGCCAACACTACATTGTCACCCTGTCTCTCCCTGTGCTTGTGTTCACAGTCAACAGTATTCTTTCAGGGCAGAAGAACAGGTATCTTTGATCTCACTGACTTTTGGGAAGTTTAGTAATCAACAATAGGTGATTACATTGCTCCAGGCAAGTTAATTACCACCAATACTAGAAATGAGGTCTCTTCACAATCAGTATACTACTTAATAATCCAGTTCCATAGCTTCATTTATATTTATATTTAATATTTTCTTATTTTTTGAGATAGGATCTCATGCACCTCAAGCTCTAGCTTCCGAATGCTAGCATTACAGATGTTATTGTAACCTGTTTAACCTGCTTAAACCCTGTAGCTGCTCCATTGAGAACTACTCTAATTCCTAGCATGACTGCAGCTCCTCTGTTAACACCAGCTCTTAGCATATCAGAAACCATTTTAACTCCATTTTGATTATAAGGTGAAATTAAGTTCAAGTTTTCAGGCCCTACATGCTTGAAACCAGGAAGGTTCAATGCTTGCTGCTTAGAATTTAAGAAGTAGATGATAAGTGCATGTTCTGCTTGGGTTAAAGATAAATGATATTCTATTAGAGTTAAGACTGAAACATCCTGCTATGGTCCTTTCTCCCAGAGAGCTGGAAAGCCCCCAAGAGCTCCCGTACCCTAAATTCCAGCCAATCAGCTTTAAATGCTTTGTTGAGCCACTTGGGTACATTATGATCAGGAAAAAACAAACAAACAAACAAAAACCAATCAATCCTTATGTTTAGCTAATCAAAATGATGTAATGCTGCCCTCCTTGCTTCCCACCTGGTTACCTGGTTACAGTTTTTCTTATAAAAAGCCTGCCTTAGAAGCAGACCAATATCATGGCCTAATTCCCAAGTTCTTACCGTGGCACTGATTAACTAGTTCCTGTTACTAACGTCACAGTCTGAATTTACAGGCAGTGGCCCTGAGCAGTCAGTTCTTGTTCAGCGTTCAAATAAACTTCCATCAATCTGAGTCTAGTGTTGGGAGTGGTCAGTGTGCGGCTATTCCTGAACCCTAACAATGTATACCCCCATACATACTGCGGATTGAATCCGTGCTTGAAGCATGCTAGGCAAGCACTCTACCAACTGCGCTGTATCCCCAGCTCTAAAGCTTCATGTTACAAAAATTTTAAATAGATGGCTCTACAAAACTAAAAGGAAAAAACCGAAGACCAAAAAAAGAAAGAAAGAAAGAAAAGAAGAACTTCATTTTTTTGTTTTTTTGAATCAGGTGTCTCTGTGTTAGCCCTGGCTGTCCTGGACTCACTTTGTAGACCAGGCTGGACTCAAATTCAAAGAGATACCACTGCCTCTGCCTCTCGAGTGCTGGGATTAAAGGTGTGTGCCACCATATCTGGCCTGAAAAACTAAATTTTTTTAACAACAACAAATAACCCCTTTGGGGGTTGCATATCAGATATTTTCATTATGATTCATAACAGTAGCAAAATTACATTTATGAAGTAGCAATGAAATAATGGGAGGGGGTGTCACCATAAGGAACTATATTAAAGGGTCAAAGCATAGGAAGGTTCACAACCTCCCTTTTATAGGAAATTGCTGTTTTAGAAACAAAAGACAGGGGGCTGGAGAGATGGCTCAGAGATTAAGAGCACTGACTGCTCTTTCAGAGGTCATGAGTTCAATTCCCAGCAACCACATGGTGGCTCACAACAATCTATAATATGATCTGATGCCTTCCTTTGGCCTGCAGGTGTACATGCAGGCAGAGCACTGTATACATAATAAATAAATAAATCTTAAAAAAAAAAAAGAAACAAAAGACAGACATAGCAATATCCAGTTTCATCTTCAACTAGTGCTTCAGATCACAGCCAATTTTAAAAGGTCACAATCAGAAGTGGGGCTGGCCTCAAACTATCTTCCTGTCCAGCCTCTCAAGTGGCATATAGGCATGGGCTAGTATGTCCAACTTTCATTTTGTCTTTAAGTAAAAACATACAACTTCTAAATTTTTCTTGTCATCCTCTGGCATACTTTTGGCTAATCCAAATCCAAAGTATGTACTTTAGCCCTGAGGAAAGATAACCTTACCAACACACAAGATAAAGCTGTTTTCTAAATTCCTCATACCTTGGATTGGTTGAAGAGCCTTTGGTCATACTGAACTTCATTGGAAGTTCGAGGGTTGGGCACACCAAGAGCAATGACTTCACTGATATCTCGATTCTCATTTCTCTGTAGTTTTGACCTATTTGGAATACACAATCATTATATGAACACAGTTCACAGACAAGGTGAATATATGTAATCTAAATTCAACCACTCTCAGAAGCAAAGGAAGTGAGTGTGCTATCTTATGTCTCATGAATATATACTTCCTGGTAATGAACAATCACATCAGCCCTTAGACACTTCAGATGTACATTAGAGAAGGTAGTATGTAGGATCACAGTTAAGACCTGTTAGCTCAAAAGAACACTCCAGAGACTGGTACTTGGACGCACCCCACATTACCAACCCTTTTCAGGAGGCTATACTCAGCTCTGACCTAACTACATGTAGCAATTTCTATCCTACTAGGATTCTGAGGAAAACATGACAATGACTAGATTACCCTGTATGACTTTTGGCACCACATGAATTCCTCTGCTGTTTTAGTATAAATGCAAACAACCTCTCAATGAAACCATGGTAACTGTCACCACTTTACAAGACACTCATGTCTTAAAATATTTCTGTAGACAATTTTATTTTCATCCAATTACAAGTTCACAGCTTTTCTATGTCAATTCTCACATCTACTTTACTGGTTTTAAGAGCCCCACTTTCTGTAGAGCCACTGTCACTTTACAACATAGCAAGTCCCCAACTCACTGACCACACTGATATTCCTTTCATTCTTCTCTCTTCTACATGGGTTCAGTTTCTGACCCCCTACTAAACTTACCCAGAGAGGAGAAACCACCCTGGCAGAGACTGTTTAAGATACCAGCTTGAAACTGGGTTGGATCAGCTCCCAGAATGACCAGAGTTCACATGGAAGATAGTGTTTCCCAGCTGCAGTAGCCTGAACCCTGAGTTGCACCTCTGCAGCACAGCATTTTCTGAACTTTGAAGCAACCACCGTCCTCAGCTACTGCTGAAATCACCAACTTCCCTGATTCTACTTCATGCCCCTAATCATGTATTAGTTTGTTTTTATACCACTTCACTTTCCCATTTTACAAAGTTCTTTTCTGAATTTTAAAATAAACAACTCATGGGCTTCCAGAATCTTCCTTTAAAACTTACTCTCTGTCCCACTGCAGTAGGCACAGTACATGGCATAGAAAGGATGCCACTAAAGCTATGGCGGCTGGTTTTCCATCTACATACAGGCACTCAACCAGCTTATCCACGACGGAGTAGTAAAAACCCCCACCACAGTAATTGTATTCTCTCCTTCTTTTCCTATCCCTGCCATTCTCACTACTAGTCCTACAAGGTGAAGGACAAACAAGTTACCTTCTAGGGAGAGCCAACTCTGTTAAGACAAAGTGGTTGAGCGTGACAAAGTTAATTGCTAACTTATGACCAAGCTACAGAAAGGCCCTTCTTCCTAACTCGCATTAATGTAAGCAGAGACCCACCTCTTATCAGGAGCTGCTCTGGAAAGGTTCCGGTCGTGCTGTCTCTCTTTTCGCCTGTCATGACGGATTTCATCTCTTTCTCGTGCCTCTCCATCCTCTGCAGACACAGTTGAAAATTACTTCGTCACTGCATTAGTTACTCATATTTTATACAAGAGACCTTTTAACCTTAGAAAATACCACACTTTTCTATTTTTTGAGACTGGATATCATTATTTGTCCCAGGCTAGCCTCACTCTGGCTGTTCATGACTCCACCCCCCCAATGCTGGGATTATAGGTGTGCACCACCACTTCTCTGTGGTCACGCTCAGCCCTTTAAGGTTACTTGCAGTCAATTAAATCCAAGTTTGTGGACTGTAGATGCCTACGTCAGCTGCCTTCAATTTACTTGAAATGCACCTAGGTAGAAAGTTGGACTGATGTGGAGAGGTGAGCATATAGGTGATGAAGAAAATTCAGGGATGCTATGTTTTTTAAAAATTAACCGCAGGGGCTGGGGAGATGGTTCAGCAGTTTGGAGCCCATATTTTCTAGGGAATAATAAATAGCAGGAAAAAGTCTGCACAATTTAGGTGTAGATGCCAATTCCTCAACCTAAATACTTGGAATTCTTGACTGACTCAGCCTGTGGCTTATAGGGATACAGAGGATCAACTGTATTATTTCTTAAAACTAAGAATATCTAGTATACTACCACAATAAAGACCCATTTTAAATATGTACTCCATTTTAATTTTTTATTTTTTTATTTTCTGAGACAGGGTTTCTCTTTTAGTCTTGGCTGTCCTGTTCTCTCTTTGCAGCCAACATGCCGGCTCATTTTTTTTCCCCTGGTTTGATAAGGAAGGTCACACCTCACTTCTACATTACTTCTGAAATATCTAAATTTTTCTTATACATCATACTACTTTACACACACACACACACACACACACACACACACACACACACACACACA
>OU015742.1:180345424-180356575 GCA_907169655.1 Acomys percivali
ACACACACACACACACACACACACACACACACACACACACACACACACACGCAGGCAGGAACACATAGACACAGCAGTACATGGAGATTTTGTAAAATAAGATATACATTGTTCACAGAGTAGATTTCAGGATGAGAATGTCATACCTTTTTCCACATGGGTTTTGATCCCAGCTCTCCTCTCTCTGGCTTTCTGGGCCATTTCTCTAAGCTTCTCTTCATGTTTCTCCTTTTCTTTCTGAGCCATCTTTCTCTCCACTTGGGCTCGCATTTCCACAGCTTCACGAGCCTGTTTAGTTAAGTGAGATGTCAAGTGGATCATGTCAGGGACAAGGATTTATCCTTATATTTGAACTTTTGTTTTTTTTTAGAGACAGGGTCTCTCTGTGTAGCCTTGGCTATCCTGGACTCGCTTAGTAGACCAGGCTGGCCTTGAACTCACATCTCTCCGCTTGCCTCTGCCTCCCAAGTGCTGGGATTAAAAGTGCGCACCACCACGCCCGGCTTTTGAACTCTTTAGTAAAGTCTGCCATGTCAAAGAATTATACATACTTCATGATGCCTTTGGCAGGCTGGCCTTTTTCTCCAGGGACTGCTTTAATGGTTGCAACCACAGTGACTCCAGTTGGTTTTCTAAGTCAAGTATGTTACTAATGCTTTCTCAAAAACAATCTAAAAGTGAAATACTGGCTGAGCACAGCACCAAGCACCCAGCACAAAGATTATCTGAATCCACAAGCTCAAAGCCTGACTACGGCCTGTTGGGAATGGCGAGGCATACCATGAATCCCAGCACTCAGAAGGAAGAGGCAGGTGGAGCTCTGTAAGTTTGAGGCTAGCCTGTCCTACAAGGTGAGTTTCAAGATAGCCAGGGTCATGTAGAGAGACCCAATCTCAAAAACAAAACAAAAGAGAACAAACCAGATTGAATCACAGTGAGATCCAGTCTAGAAATATAAGTATATAGTAAATAAATGTAGCTGGACATGGTAGTGCAAACCTGCAATCTACTCAGAAGGCTGAGGGAGAAGGACAGCCTGAGCTTGAAACCCAGATCCTGTTTCAAAAAACCAAAACTTACCAAAAATTTAACTATCACTTCACCTTACACAAAACCTTAGCCTACATCTATCTGGAAGACTTCAGTGAACAAACAAGCAACAAAAAACCCACTTATTTGTATGTGTGTACATACTACAACAGCAGTTACCTATAGTATCAACAGCCAGCAGCATTTAATTAGGCTGTTTACCTACCCTTCCCTACAATTGTCCTTTTGGGGAACATCTACATCTAAAATAGAAGACTGTGCGATATACAAATGTTCCTAGTAATCTTCACAAAATGAGGTCAGCTAGGAAAGCATTCCTCTGGCACACAGAGAAGCAAGGGGGATCATCAGTGCTGGGCGGGGCTCTGTACAAAGCGACAGCTAGCCCCTGCTGGCATCAGTACACACAATGTAGTGTCTCTCTAGTACCTGAGGTCAACTGGTGTGGACTCAAAGATGCGAGAACATTCTGCAAACTATAGAGAACCAACCTTTCGATCAGCAATGTAGAGCGCTTCAGCCAGTTTGGCAAAATTTTCATTTATGTGGACGGTCTGGAGTCCTCTTCCATCAGCAGCCAGCCGTTTATCTAACGGAATCGTATAGCCCTGCAGTGAAAGCAGAAGAGTTAGCACAGCAGGGCTACAGTCACCATGTAACGTTAACTAGCACATGCCCATTTTGAGAACCACTCAAATTTCCATTTCTCACATTTCTTCTTACAGAATTATGGAAAACAACTAACAATAAGATCCACAGTCTTGGTAGCTACCTGAGGCTGCAAACACAGCATCCCCATTTCACATGAGGATGAGGCAGAGCACTGAGGGGACGGCGGCAGTTCAGTCAGTGCGTGGACTAACTAATACTGGAGCACCAACAGTATGCTGCAAGAGCCCTGTCTTTAAAACAGTGATTGCATTAATAACTGTGGATCACAGTGAAAGGAAATCACTGTCCAATAGTTAAATTGGAGTAAAATCAAGTCATAAGAATGCACACAAACTGCTCTCACCCAGGAATATGCTGTTTATCTATGAAGCTTTCCCAGATTTCTAACTGTCTGTCAAACACTACTCTTAAGCCCACTGTCTCCTAACACAAATCCATGTTAGCCAGGTGTGCTGCTCCACGTCTGCAACCCCACCTGCAAGGCTCGAAGCAGGAGTACACGTTCAGGACCAGCCTGGCCACACAGCAAGTTCTAAGCTACAAAGTGAGACCTTGGCTCCCAAACCAAAAATATAAAGAACCTCACATCTGAAAAGGATATATAAATAAACAAAAGTGTTTCAGAATCACCTCAGCACATCACTGGGTTACACAGATACAAATCAACCCACCTAAGAGTCCAATAAATAGCCTTTCAAGTGGAGGATGAATCCGTAACTTTCTATCTAAATCATGGCTTACAGTTGCTTCACCCATCAGTGAAGCATGAACTAGCACTCCAAGCCTGTGAGGAATAGGAATTAGAAAATGTATCCCATATTTTACAAATTCTTACTAACTTCTGGAAGCTCCAGCAGATGAGATACATAGAATTTTTGTTTGTTTCTTGAGGTAAGTCTCCTTATGTAGCACTGGCTATCCTGGAACTCTCTGCTAGATCAGGCCTCAAGCCCACAGAGATTTGCCTGCCTCTGCCTCAAGAGTGCCGCCATGCTCTACAATATATAGGTCTTGTTTTTAGGGTTTATTTCTTTAGTCAGGATCTTGCTGCGGAGCCCAGAGTAGCCTTAAGCTTGTTATCCTCCTGCTTCAGTTTCGTGTTTGCAAGGATCACAAGCGTGCCGCACCATGCCTGGCAACAGTGAACAGCAATGCTACACAGCTGGGAATAAAGCACTCCCCGCCCCGCAATACTCACTGTTCTCCTTTCTCATGTGAACACTGGGATTGGTTTAATTTTTTCTGGAAATAATTATCTAGAAGTTTGGCCTTCATGAAGAATTATATCTTCCATTAATAGGGTATTTTGCTCTTAATTTTTCTTGTCTATGTGCTTCTGATAGCTGTAATATGCCAGAGAGATTTACATGGCACTCAAGGGCCTGGCATAGCAGCATTTCTAGGGTATTTTTGCCATCTCATGAAGCTGTTGCTCTACTTTTTGGTGGCAGCCAGCTCTCAACAGCTGTGATTTCTTCTTGTGAATGTCTAGCTAAGTGAGGGGCTGAGGCTTCACGGAATGTCCCCAGGATGCAGCTCCTTCCTGAGCAATCCCCAAGGACAGTACTAACAGACGTGTGACAACATAATCACCTTAGCGTTCTTCCAGTTGGAAATACAAGGGGGGATCTTCCACTCTTGTTGTTCCTTTACAGTCATCTGAAAAACAGGTGAGGGAGACATGTTTCTATTACAGCCGAATGCAGACCCAAATACGGCCCTCCCCAAGGACAGTTCTACAGTGCACCAGCACAGGGGCAGACGGCTGCAGTAAAATCTCTGCTAGCAGTGCATGCAGCTAGCAGTGTTCACAACATGAACTCTAGCCACAGAGATGCTAACGTGAAGGATGGGGAATATTCCAGATATTACAAATGCTGGACAGTACTCTTCCATAAATATGTCTGGCTTGGAGAGTGGGGCGATGTGGCAGCTTTTAGATGAAAACCCATACCTCTGCAAATCAAACAGATCCTGTTCACTCCACTGAAAGTAGAGGCCAAGTTAGTGGTGGTAGAACAGCTACCACTTAATATATAGTCTCATAACACACTATGCTTGTAGTCTTAACTGTGTCCATATTTGACCTTGCAAAAAAACTTAAAAGCAAAAGCTTAATCATCATGGTCACATATACCTATAGGCGAAAGGACTGTTTATAAAACTAAAAATCATGAGTGAAGAAAAGATTTGGCTATAGCAAGGATTACCTTCCGACTAGGAGAGTGCATTACAGGCGCAGGAGGAGATGGTGGACCCCGGGGAATTTTCTTATTAATCCTGAGGAAGAAATCAAAGTAAAACAAGTGATCAGCACGAGGTCTCAGTCGCTTTTCAGCTAACAGGTCCCAAGTCTTCCCTTCTCATTTTAATTTTTTGTTGTGGTGAGTGCTCATGGGAAACTTCATGCTTGGTTCTGTCAGCAGGTAAAATGTGGCTCTGCCACTGCTTACCTCACAGTAACCACTGCACAATGCAGTGCACTCCTGGCTTGACAGAACTGACACACAATTAATTAAACAGGAAGCATCCAATCCAACAGAGCACCTGGATAATGCACATCTAGACAGCAAACACCCTCATCACCTCAACAACTTCTCTTCCCCGTGGGCAACCGCTGATGACTGTAACTAAGGACAACCCCCACACCATCTTTTTTTTTTTTTTTAATTTTGGTTTAGAGACAGGGTTTCTCTGTGTAGCCTTGGACTCTTTGTAGACCAGGCTGGCCTTGAACTCACAGAGATCTGCCTGCCTCTGCCTCCCGAGTGCTGGGATTATAGGAGTGTGCCACTGCGCCCAGCTCATAACCACATTTTCTAGAATCCTAGAAGTTAAATATATTTGTTGTCTGTGTGAGAGGGGTATGCAGGAACCCGGGGAAGTACAGAGGACAGAGAACACTTCTTAGGAGTGGGTTCTCTCCTGATGCCATGTGAGTCCCAGGAAATGAATTCTCGTCACTGGACTTGGTGGTAACCTCTGAGCTTTCCTGCTGACCCCATTTCCCAGGGTTTTCATGTACACAGGAACCATAACACGGCATGACTTGCTTTTGTCTGGCTTCTTTCATGTAGCATAATTATTTTCAGACTCATCTATTGTTGCAGTAGTTTATTCCTTTCATTGGCCCAATAATATTCCAGGTACTGATGTGCTGACGTCTGCTTATCCAGTCACCTGCTGATGAGCATGAGGGACACTTCCTTGTTTGATACTTTAAGAATAGCAGCAGTTTATCCTTGTGAAGCCACACAACTTACTTGAATCTTGGAGGTTCCATTGGGTCTTTCTGCATTTCTACCATCCGAATAACCCTCTGTTTAGCTCCAGAATTGAAAGCTACTCCTTGCTGAGATGGTGTGTAGCTAAAGAAAGTGGATGAAAAGTAAAGGTGCAATTAGTTCAAGCTTTTGGTGGGCATTTATCCTCCATTATAGTCCCAAGTGACTACGCCTTCTAGTCTTTTCAGGGACTGCTCATATAAAATCACCATACACTGAGGCAGGGAAGCCAGAAGCAGACCAGAAAATGAACAGAAACTGAATCACAACTAAAATGTGCATTCAAATGGCTAGTTACTTCCTTCTCATCCTCTCCATACCCTGCTTAGGAAGTACAGCTCCTCAGCTTCCCAAGTCTAAAACTAGCACCTCCGTTTAAGTCTGCATTTCAGAAAAAAATTACCAGGGCTGGAGAGACGGCTCTGCAGTTACAGCATTGACTGCTCTTCCAAAGGACCCAGGCTCAATTCCTAGCACTCACATGGCAACTCACCACAGCCTGCAACTTCAATAGCAGGGGATCTGACTCCCTCTTCTGGACTCATTAGGTACTAGTCATGCAGGCAAAACACTCATACACATAAAATAATAAATAAGTAAAATTATTTTTTATAAAGGAAAAAATATAGCCATAATAGTATGCCCATTATCAACATACAGCTAGCAGTTTCTGACTAACTCTATGTTATAAAAACACCATGGCAGGAGCCCTACTAACGCCAAGTTTTCTCTTAAGATGTAGTTCCAATTATTCTTCACACAGTCTAGTGAAGGTCCTCAACATTTGGCAGCATTATAAAAGTTTATTACGTATAATTGGAGACTATAAACAATTGTGGTTTTGATCATATACCGTAGGTAATGGTTATTTTCTAAAAACTTGAAAATCAAAATCCCTAAAACCCCAACCATATGAAGGTCATATTAGCTAACATCCCCACCCCCCAGACAGAGTGTCTGTGTGTAGCCTTGGCTGTCCTAGTCTCACTCTGTAGACCAGGCTGGCCTTAAACTCACAGAGACCCGCCTGCCTCTGCCTCCCGAGTGCACGACTAAAGGTGAGTGCACTACACCCAGCATATATTTTTTAATTTGTTTATTTATTTTATGTATATGAGAGCTCTAACTGCATGTACACCTGCATGCCTGAAGAGGGCATCAGATCATTTTATAGATGGTTGTGAGCTACCATGTGGTTGCTGGGAATTGAACTCAGGACCTCTGGAAGAGCAGCCAGTGATCTTAACCACTGAGCCATCTTTCCAGCCCCCAGCTAACATCTTTTTTAGAGACAGGGTCTCACTATGTAACCCTGGCTGGCCTGGTATGCAGAGAGCCACATGACTTTACCTACTCATGTGCCACCCTGCCCAGCTTACAGCAGTTAACATCTTTGTTTTTTAAAAAAAGATTTTCTTTCTTTATTTATTTTATGTATGAGTGTTCTATCTGCATGTGAGAAGAGGGCATTAGATTCTGGTATAGATGGTTGTGAGCCACCAAGTGGTTGGTGGGAATTGAACTCAGGATCTCTGAAGAGCAGACAGTGCTCTTATCCTCTAAGTCATCTTTTTAGGCCCTGCTGTTGTTTTTTGAGATAGGCTTTTCTGTGTAGCCTTGACTGTCCTAGAACTCACAGAGATTCACTTGTCTCTCCCTCCTGAGTGCTGGGATTAAAGGTGTGTGCCATTCATTGTCTGGCTAGCAGTTAACATCTTAATGTGGGTATTTTAACTTCTGCAAACAAGTCAATATGCTTAAAAAAATCATTATTAAAGACAGTGCGTTAGTAATTGGCTTTGTAGGGTGCTGACAGCGTTATCAAAATTCCACCAATCAACACACAATTAATTGTTCCAGCACAGTCCCTACCGGATATACTGAGCAGGAGCCAACTTGTCGGCTGCTCGAACAGGCATGGCTGCAGCAACCTTCTGCGATACAGACTTCTCCAAGGCTACTCTTGTCTTTTCTGTTATCTGAAATGGGAAGTGTTGTGTTGAGTGGTTTGAAAATTATTAAGAACATAAAGTCATCTAAAATAGTCACATGTATCAACTCCCAGTTACCTCTTTAATTGCCTCTTCATCCGGCCTTTGCAAGTCTGGGTCATCCGCATTCATAACCTCCTTTGGAACCAGGTCAGTGTATTTGCTGTAAATGACCTACAGTGTTCAAACACAAGCAGGCTTAGGAGCACACAGAGTGGAAAGAAGCAACCTCATTAAGTCACTCTTGATGTCAACATGTCCTTTCAGCATATTTACATTTAGGATTCCCAGTTTTGTCGTTCAGATTTTAGCACTAAAGGAGCTTAAAATACATACACAAATTGCTGCCCTGGCTTCAAGCTAATCACTTTCCCTTGACCCCACACATTTAAATTATTTGAGATCTTCTAATCAAGTCAGTATCCAAATACATTCTGCCAGCAAAATCTTATGCATCAGTGATCTCTATTTCTGAGGCTCACTAGGACTTGAAATTAATGATGATATAAATTGCCTACAGCACCATTATCTTGGATTAAAAACTCATCAGAATTTAAGTCAGGTTACTAAATAATTTCCAAATGCACTGGGCCTAGAAAATTCCATTGACCTCATCCTATTTATAATGTGTCTGTTTTCTGAAATTAACTCTATTCACAAACTAGCAAAGTGAACATGGACACAAAGAAAAAGCCCAGAATATTTTCTTCCACAAGAGTAAGAGAAAGACAAAAATATATGTGTGTTCTAGTTTCATTTTGGTCTTTGTGAGAGATAGCCTGACCTTAAAAACAAACAAACAAACAGACAGACAACCTCAGGGAGGAAAGGGTTTATTTAACTCACAATTCCAAGTCAGAGTCTATTACTGAGAGAAGTCAAGGTGGGAACTCAAGCAGCTAGCTAGTCACATTCTGTCTGTCAAACGCAGAGAGATGAATGAATCTCTGCTGTCTGCTCCCATTCAGCTTTCTCCTGTCTCACACAGTGCAGGAACCCCTCCGTCTAGGGAATGGTCGTGCCTACAATGGGCTGACTTCTATCAGTTATCAAGTTAATACCTCACAGACACGCCCACAACTTAGCCTGCTTTCGACAATCCTCAACTGATGCTCCCTTCCCAAGTGAGTTAACAATAAAATGAGTTATACCACATGTAACTTGTTCTAGTCTCAACTTTAGGACTACTTTATGAATTCTATCAGGACCAACATAGTTCCTGACTCATTTTCCAGTAAGCTGGGACCATAGTGTGTTATGAGTGCCTGGCTCCTGCCTTTCTATACAAGGTATTGATTTCCCAGAGCTATAAACTGAAATGTCTAGCTTTCTGTTTTGAAGAATGAGAAAGATGGGGAAAGAGAGGATTCAGCACAGGTTTAACTACTAACTACATGAACCATCAACACCACCATCTTTTATGAGTGTTCATTTTATAAGGGACCTGGAAGCACACACTGAAAAAAGTAGGGCTCAGTACATGAGGACCATATAGCTAGTAACCAACCTCAAAAGTCTTCTTTTTAGGGTGGAAAAATCTGTACCACCACAAACTGAAAATCTCTACTACTACAGAAGAAAGCTCACTACCTTTATATGATGGACATTGCAGGGAGATTCTAATAAATGGCTCCCTAGTAGTCATGTATGCTCTATATAGTCAATGCTCATTTATTACATAAGAACCATTTGCTGCTGCTTATTTGGGTATTCCAAAGTTAATAACCCTTTAAACAGGCATCAGTCAAGACTCTAGCATCTTAGTAGGCAGAGTGAAGGAATCTGAAGAGCAGGATTCCTCTGTGGTAATTAACTATAAACTCCAAATGTGCTGAAGAAACTCAGCATATCTCAGCAGGCAGCATGGCTGGGAGGGGTCTTCTGAAATCTATGGTATACTCTGAAGATAGAGCATAAAGAGATTTACTCATCAAGAGAAAAAGCAGCGCCAGGCACACATGTGGTGCACAGATACACAAGCAGTTAAGATATTCATACATGTAAAAATAAAAACATCGCAGAAGGAAAACTGCATACTCCATGGCTTTTAAGACATCACCAAGTCTATACAGTTCTATCAAAATGTATCCTAAGAAACATTTCCCCCCAGGTTTCTCTTATCAGTCTTATGTACTGTAGTTTTATATGCACAGAGATCAATGGCCTTAGATTTTTCTCAAATATGAAGTCCACCCTCTCCACTTTGTATCTACCACTAACACTGGACAACGGTTGTGACGTCAGAGCAGTGGTTATCACCCTTGCTAATGCTTTGACCATGTAATGTAGTTCTGCATGTTATGGTGACCCCCAACCATAACATTATTATGTTGCTACTTCATAACTGTAATTTTCCTGTTAAGAATTCTAATGTAGCAGGGCGTGGTGGCGCACGCCTTTAATCCCAGCACTGGGGAGGCAGAGGTAGGCAGATCTCTGTGAGTTCAAGGCCAGCCTGGTCTACAAAGAGTCCAGACCAACCAAAGCTACACAGAGAAACCCTGTGTCAAAAACCCAAAAACAACTGCCCCCCCCCCCCAAAGAACTGTAATAAAAGCTGGAGAGATGGCTCAGCAGTTAAGAGCCTAGGACAGCCAAGGCTACACAGAGAAACACTGTCTTGACCCCATGCTCCCCATCCCCCTAAAAAAGAAGCATTGCTCTAGAAGGTCAAACTAAAGTCTGGGAGAAAAAGTCAAAGAACTGCTGAAGGCTTATAAGATCTCTTCTTTTTTGGTTTTGGAGACAAGGTTTCTCTGTGTCCAGGGCTCACTTTGTAGACCAAGCTGGCACCAAATTCATAGAGATCCGCCTGCCTCTGCCTCCCGGTGCTGGGATTAAAGGTGTGCACCACCAGACCTGATTCCACAACATTTTTTTGTTTTTGTTTTTTGAGACAGGATTTCTCTGTGTAGCCTTGGCTGTCCTCTGACTCCCGAGTGCTGGGATTAAAGGTACGCGCAACCATGCCTGGCTCCCCACAACATCTTAACATCATCAAATCTAAGAAAATCCTCTGCTTCTATCAACTATTATTTATAAGGGGAAACAGAACAAAGGCAGGTGGTCAAAGCAGTTCCTCAGCTGAGGGTAGCCACACTGTTATAAGACTATCTTAAGTTTTATTTTGGGTCTTTGGATTACTTTTTAAGGTGGCAAAAGCAGTTGGTATTGTATCTAAATGAACTGTTCAAATAAGAACTGGGATGCAGCTCAGTGGTGTATGAATGTGTTGTCTGCATATACATATGTGTCTCATGTGCATCCCTGGAGGTCAGAAGAAGGCATGAAACCTCTGCTAGTGGAGTTACATGTGGGTGCTGGGAACTGAACTTGGCTTTTCTGTATAAACAAGTGTTCTTGACCACCGAGCTACCTCTATAGTCCTAACTCCACTGCTATTTTTGTATAATCCAAAATGGCAAGTGATTTATCATTTCTACAAAATGTAATAAAAATTCACAAAATATTTATCAGCAGCAGCAACAGTAACAACAACAACAACAACAACAACAACAACAACAAAACAAACAAACAAAACCAACAAGAGATTACCTTGTCTTTGGACTGTCCCTGTCGGGCAATTGCATCATATTTAATTTTCCCTTCAGGATCTACCTGAATGGCCAGTGCATTGGACATTTTTTTCTTTCGACCCATATCCAGTGGATACTGGGCCACATGGATTTCTGGAAAAGCACCTCCATCTCCAAAATCCTGTATATTATAAGAAAATAAGTAAAATGATATTTATTAGCAAGTAGCAGTTCATTCAAGTCATCAAGTCTATGCTATGTATGAGTGACAGCAGTAAACAGAAGCAAGGCCTAAATTTAGTGGGCAAAGGAATAAAACAGACTCTTTTTTTCTGAGACAGGGTTTCTATGTGTAGCCTTGGCTGTCCTGGACTCCCTCTGTAGACCAGGTTGGTCTCAAACTGACATTGATCCACCTGCCTCTGCCTCCCGAGTGCTGGGATTAAAGGCTAAAGGCGCCACGATGCCCAGCGTAAACCAGACTCTTGAGTGTAGGATGTCCGTGTAGATGGAGCAGGTCCTGGGAAGAGGCACTTTCATACTTTTAGTAGAGTGGCTCCAACAGCCTTCCTAAGGAATAACACAAGAGCTCAATAATGAAAAAACAAACAAAGGCAG
>OU015742.1:180356975-180371198 GCA_907169655.1 Acomys percivali
CAGAGGCTAGAAGAGGGGGTCAGATTCCCTGAGCTTGAGTTACATGTAGTCGTGAGCAGCCTGACACGGGGGTCTGAAACTCTCCAGAGAACATAGTGTGGGGCTACTCACTCCTGGAGGACAGAAGAAATGGTGCTAAGGTTGCACAGACAAATCAACCGGTCACGGAGGGGCCTTCTAGGCTATCACAAGGAATATGCATTTTACTTATTTGGCTAGACTAAACCAAACAAAATGCTTAGTACAAAGCAAAGACTAGTTTTAGCTATATACACAGACGAATACATAGAGCACCAGGTGGAGTTAAACCTAGGAGAAATGTGAACAGATGCTCTTGGAACCAAACTCTATTAACCCATCATTTATCCACTGTTATATAAGAGATAATAAATACAGAAAGGACCCAGGAAGAGTTAACACATTTTTCTTTCCTTTGGATTGACCCTAGCAGGTCCTGTGATAAGAACAGGGTATAGAATTTGGCTGTGAAGTTTTAGGGGACAAACAAAACAAAACAAAAAAACCCCAAACCGGAGAGTCAAGTTTTTTTTTCTTGTGACAAAAAGGTGGAAATGTCCTTGAGCCTGCTGACAGCTTTGTCCTTGTCAGAGGCCAAGGGTGCCAGAAAGGAAGCCGGGCTTGTCCTTATTTCTGCTGCCCTGACGAGTGCTCCTTTCCTGGAAGCCACACTGAGGCTATGGCTAGAGGAGATCTTGGACTGAGCAGCTCACACCTCCATAGCTACAGACAGTGGGCTCCCTCCTCCCCAGGAGCTGTATGACAAAATGCTTCTAAAATTCACCCTCTATGGTCTGTGAATCTCATCTTGAATTCATGAGACAAAAACTCAAAAGCCACTGGCTTGGGGTGGCTTTAATGGCCATTGAGTTACAACGCCCTTAGCCCCCTGAGCCAACGGCTTTGGAATTACCATCCTGTGAATTTGAAGAGTGAAATTTATACCATAAGAAGGTAGGTTTTAGAAAGGCAGTTCCACTATCCTGGCCAGGACGCCCCCCAACTCTTGAGCTTGAGATCCTATTCCAGCTGACAGGACACATACACCACACCTGAGCTGGTATCTCTAACAGTGATTACACAGCATCACACAGGAATGAGAACTACATCTGTTATTATTTTACTTTTTCCAGACAGGGTTTCTCTCTGTAACCCTGGCTGTCCTGAAACTCGATCTGTAGACCAGCTGGCTTCAAACTCAAGAGATCCGGCTGCCTCTGCCTCCTGAGCACTAGGATTTAAAGTGTGTACCACCACAGCCCAGCAAGAAGTACAATTTTTAAGTAGAACAATGTTCTGCCAATGATGTCTCTAAAAGCCTCTGTAGATCAAGTCCTACTCATCTTGAGGAACAAACTCAGGTTTATAAATAATAAGTGTACTAGGTGTGGCGGCACATGCCTTTAACCCCACCATTCAGGAGACAGAGGCAGATGGATCTCTGAGTTTGAGGACAACAGTTTCAGGCTAGCTAAGGCTACATAGTGCCTTCCAAACACAAAAAACTCCTCAACTCATAGCTAGCATATATGCAGAATGCACATCCAGATTTGGATTCCAAAAGCTGCATCTTGTGTGGGTGTGTGATGTACATGCCATTGTGTAGGGCTGGCTTCGAACTCATAGATATCCTCTGCTACCCGAGTGCCAGGATGGAAGGCATATGCCACCATGTCTGGCTGCCCTAGTAGTTTTAAATCAGTAGCATCTATGTAGAATCTATGTAAACATTCCAAAACCCAAAATCTCTTTAGTCTGAATGACTTTTGGTCCTAAGTATAATTACATAAGGCATACTCCACCATACTGGCAAGAACGTTAGAGAAAAGTGAGATTTATCAACAAAAGGGCATTTACTAAAATATAAATTCATTTTTATAAGATTCTTTTTCTCCACAAAATATTTTATTAGATCTTGGGTGTGAATTCCTAGGCAAAATATGCTTATTTACTGGGGAGGGTTAAAATTTTTGAAAACTAACAGAATAAAGCGAAAAAGGGATTTTCTTGTAAATTAGGCAGAAATAAAGTCTTCCTAAGAAAAGTGCTTCCTGTACTCAGAGTATCCGTTTGACACACGCTCTGATTCGTTGGAGTTCTTCGACTGTAATCAGCACTTTAGAACTGTAGCTGTAGCATTATGTGGTCATTAAGCCTGCCAGAAAATCATAGCTTTTACTGTGAAAACTAGAACAAAATGCCTTCTTCAGAGAAGAGTCACTCCCCTCAAAGCATCCCCGGCATTTTCGGATTAGCTGGCCATTTGAGTTTGATTTCCAAATGAACTGCTCTGATCCACCAGGACATACGAAACCTCTGATAATCAATTAAGACTATAAAAGCTAACAGCCACCAGATGTCATAAAGCTCAAAGGCTCCCTTGCATGGAACATGAGGCCTGCTGTCCCTGCTCTGTAATCCAGGGGACAGGTCCCCCAACCCATACCTTGTAGCATCTCAAAAAGAACACTAAGTACAATTATATAACACCAGCCACCACTACCTTTTGGCTGCAGACAGGAAGGACTTCCAGCCTCCAGGATAATCTATCTTGCCGTGCATGTCACTAATTCCCGACAGATAAAACCAAGACAAAGTCTCTATCAAACAACAGGAAGACTGGCCTTCACACATCAGGATTCATAAAGACCAGATATGAACAGAGACAAAACCAACCAACCAAACAACAAAACCCAGGACTATGTTTTAGCAAGGCAGGGAGGGCCTCGTTAGGCTGTTTCTAGACCTGACAGAGCGGACAGAGGCAACAAACATGGGAGAGACAGAGTGCAGGTTTTGGGCAAGATGCTAAGCAATGGTTCTATTCAAAGACACTATGAAAACACCTGGAGGCAGACTGAAAAAAAAGGAGATCTTTTCTGAAAGGCAGATGTCGTGTAACTACGTAAGAAGCGCCACATGGAAATGGAGAGAGGCTTGATGCTTAAGAGCACTGACAGCTCTTTGCAGAGAACTCAGATTTGGTTCCCAGGACCCACAAAGTGGCTCACAACCACTTGTAACTCCAGTTACATAGGATCCAAAGCCTTCTTCTGACCTCCAAGGGCACTGCATGCATGTGATGCACAGCTGTACACGCAGGTAAACAGTCATACATATAAAATTAATCTTTTTGTTTGCTTGTTTTCCAAGACAGTTTCTCTGTGTAGCCTGGCTGTCCTGAAACTCACTCTGTAGAACAGGCTGACCTCGAACTCACAGAGCTCCACCTGCCTCTGCCTTCTAAGTGCTGAGATTAAAAGTGTGTGCCAACATATCCAGCTTAGGGGAGACCATCTGGTATAAATACAACATGCGAGACTCTTAACTGCTGAGCTATTTCTCTAGCCCCGTAGGTAAGTCTCAAATACGCACTTTTCTCTCTAGATAAGAAAGATGGCCAAGTATGTGAAAACTTCCTTGCAACTGGGGGAAAGAGATATATAATAAACTATGTGTAGGATTCTAAGTAATCAGGAAAATACGGGCTGTCAAGGAAATTTGTTCTTTGGAGACAAATCAGGAGGTATGAAAAGATCACTACTAATTCTTTTTTGCTTCCACCAAATCAGCCAAAATTTGACTTTCATACTCCTAAAAATGTATATATGTAATATCATGACCAGGCAGGGCATGATACATTCTCAAGCTGAATATTTAAAAAGCACACAGATAGCTGGGTGTGGCGACTCACACCTTTAATCCCAGCACTCGGGAGGCAGAGGCAGGTGGATCGCTGTGAGTTCGAGGCCAGCCTAGTCTACTGAGTAAGTTGCAGGACAGCCAAGGATAGACTAAACCCTGTCTCAAAAAACAAAAACAAACCTCAAAAAAACCCAGACCAACCAACCAACCAACAACAAAAACAGAGAGAGAGATAAATCTGAGACACTACTGGGGTTTTCCCTAAAGGAAAGTTACCTCTTTGGCGTCATGACATGGTTTTATTTTCATTGTTGGGAGGTGGGGTGAGAGTGGACAGAACTCAAGTGCAAAATCCACACACGCATGCACACACACTCACATGGATGGGGAGAGAGAGAGGAGTGAGGGCACATGCCCATGCTACTGTGCTTTAAATTTTTTTTTTTTAGGGCCAAGGTCTCTCTTTCCATTATGGGATCAAAGTCAAACTGTCGGGTTTGTGCAGCGAAAGCTGCTGCCTGCTGGGCCATCTGCTCCTTCCTGTATTTGTACCATACTCTGCCATTACTGTTCATGGGCTGTAGGCCTACATTGTAATGGTATGCTGGTTCCTTTTGTACAAGTTCAACAGTTCAGCACAAAAAGAAACAAAACAGTGATCCCTCTGCTGACCACAAACGGACAAAAAACAAGTGGGAGTTTTTGGAAGGAAGAACGTGCTTTCGGAGCTTAGCATCACACAGCTGTTAACAATCATCCTCCAGGGTTTAAATTTGTCTTACAAGTGTACAATAATAAATTCCAGCCACATTTACCTCTAACAAGCGTGGAATCCAGCCTTTCCTGTATCCGTATGGAGGAGGCTCCCTTCTTGAGGAGACCAGTGAGGTCTGCCGTGATCTCTGAGACCTTGCTCTTTCTTCAGCTTCAAGTTGGTCCTGAGATAGCTGGGTGGGCGCAGGTAAAAAGCTACAGGAAATCAAAGTCAGAATTAAAAACATTTAATTATCACAGTTCAGCTATGATTTTCTTTTGCTCAGGGAAAAGACGTTGCAGTGATTTATACAAGCAACCAATATTTATCACTTTCTTATGTGTGGACAAAGTACTGAGAGATACACAGCAAAAACCCTTGAGTATGCCAAGGGCAAATGGTTATCCAGACTGAAAAACTAACAGATTATTTTACACTACTGACAAGCTACCAAATTCTGTGCTTCCATAATTTACACAGAAGCAAGCTCCAGTGCATGGTTTCCTAAGAACCTTTTCTAAATTTTGTTTACCAGGGTCTAGTTAGGTAGGGCAAGCTGGTCTTGAACTTGCTACCCTCTAGAGTTCAGAGATTATAGGTGAATGTTAACACTACTCTACTGCGCTTTCCTGTTCTTTTTTCCCCCTTGAAGACAGGGTCTCGTTATGTAGACTCAGTTGCCTCCTCAGTGCTAAGATTAAAGTTCTCTCTTAGACCATGTATATATCACCTATCTTTCTGTTTTGGAACCATCTATTCATCTACCAGCCTGAGAACCAGAGGACAGGAATTGCACTATGCACTTCTTTTGTCCCTAACTGTCCCATTCCTGTCAGGTAGCATGAGTTCCTTCAATGTTTGCAAGAGTCACTCTGCCCTTTGCACTCATGGTCTTACATCACTGTAGCCTTCTTGCCTTTACTTACACAAGCCCTCTCAAACCCTTTACTTTTGTTATTCCCTTTGCCATAAAATATTAAAGTGATTTACCTGGAATGCTTTAAAACTTACTCATTATGAGTGTGTGCACATATGCTGTGGGGCACACACGGAGGTCAGACTACTACTCTGGTGCACTGGTTTTCTCTTTTGAACTGTTAAGTGAGTCCTGGGCTTTGAACCCACATTGTCAGGCATGTGTGGCAAGCTTTTGCCAACAGAGCCACCTCACTTACCCCTTCAGAAAGTTTCCATGCTTTTACAGAAAATTCTTCTCTAGATTTCTGAGCAGTTCACACCTTAGTAAGCATGCGTCTACTCAATTACTCCATCCTAGAGATATTTTTTGACTACTTGGTCCAAATCAAAATAGCCACTGCTCCACAAACTTTAATTTTAAAATTACTTTTTTCATGTAGCCAGGTGTGGTGGCGCATGCCTTTAATCCCAGCACTTGGGAGTTTGAGGCCAGCCTGGTTTACAAAGCAAGTCCAGGAAAGCCAAGGCTACAGAGAAACCTTGTCTCAAAACAAACAAAAACAAAAAACAAACAAACAACAACAAAAAAAACCCAAACCCAAACAAAACAAAATTACTTTTTTCTTTTAAAAATTTTTTGAGATAGGGTCTTACTATGCAGCCTTGGTTCTCCTGGAACTCTCTATGTAGATCAGCCTGTCACTGCCTGTCAAGTACTAAAATTAAAGGTATGCACCCCACACCCAGCTAAAACATCCTTATTTAGCTTGTGTATGGTGCGGGGGCGGACACAACACATATGCGTATGTCTGGGCACCTCTGGAAGTGAGAGGACAATTGTGGGAGTCAGTTCTCTCTTCCCACCACATGGGTCCCACAGACGGAGCTCAGGTCTTCAAGCTTGGCAGCAGGTGCTTTTATCCACTAAGACATCTCTCGCTGGCCTTGGACCCCAAACTTTGATGTTACGCTCTAATGCCTTTCTGAGTTGTAGTACTTATTATCTGAATGCATTGTTCTGTTTTTGTTTTTGAAGATTTGTTTACTTTATGTATGAATGCTCTACCTGCATGTGCACCTGGATGACAGAAAAGGGCATCAGATCCCAGTATAGATGGTTGTGAGCCACCATGTATGTGGTTGCTGGGAATTGAACTCAGGACCTCTGAAAGAGCAAACAGTGCTCTTAGCCACTGAGCCATCTCTCCAGCCCCCTCAATGCATTATTGACTGTTAATTTCTCTCCTAATGGAACTAAGCTCCATGAGGAGATACTGAGTAAAAAGACACAGGAAGCTTACCTTTCCATCTCCCCAAATAATAAACAGAACACATGACAGCAGGTATGTGGAGGACTTTTCCCATACACCAAGCAAACACGATGCTCCAGAGGACAGTTGCTAGGCACGTCCTAATTCAATTCAGTCCCAAGAGACTGGGGACTCAATTGTACAAGACTGCCTCTTCTTCCAATGACAATTGCTGAGACTTGGTCACCAGTACTTTCGTTCCACTGACTACCAACTGGGGTTCCCTACTGTTTTAAACATTAAATATTCTCTTCAGATTCAGCACACAGAGGTGTGTTGCGATGGCTTTAGGGTGACTGGGTCCTTTAATAAAGGCAGCCACTGGCAACAGGAGGAGCTGGACCAGCAGAGACACAGCAGCCACCAGCAGAACAAATCAATACCTTACACCAATAAACTTTACAGTGGTGGCACATACTCTTAATCCCAGCACTTGGGAGGCAGAGGCAGGTGTGTCTTTGTGAGTTTGAGGCCAGCCTGGTCTACAGAGTGAGTTAGGGTCAGCCAGGGCTACAGAGAAATACTGTCTCAACACCGCCTTCCCCCAACCCAAAACCCAAAGAACAAACAAAAACCCACAATCCTTACCCCCACCCCCTTGGGGGGAAAAAGTTTATAGGGTTGAGGTCTCTGAGTGTAGCATTATTAGTGACAGTATAAGGCATGGCTGATCTCTGCTACTGTGGAAGCCACTGGGACCTAACACCTTCCTCTCTTTGGGTTAGATTCATTTGCTAGGACAGTTCATGAGCCTAAAAAGCAAAATGTAATGAAACAAACAAACAAACCCAAACCAACTACATTCAATATTTGTTCAGTTTAAAAAATATGGCTTATAGCTGGGTGTAGTGGTGCACATCTTTAATCTCAGCACTCGGGAGGCAGAGGCAGGCGGATCACTGTGAGTTCAAGGCTGCGTGGTCTACAAAGTGAGTCCAGGACAGCCAAGGATACACAGAGAAACCCTGCCCTGTAAAACCAAAAAAATAAAAATTGTTTTACTGTTTATGAGTGCTTTGCCTGGATGTCTGTGTGCCGCACACACGCATGGTGCCTACAGAGCCTGGAAGAGGGTGTCTGATTGCTAAACTGCAGGTATGGATGGTTGGGAGCTTCCATCTGCGTGCTGGGAACCAAACCAGGCCCTCTGCAAGAACAGCCAATGCTCTGAACCACTGAGCTGTTTCTTCAGCCCATGTTCACTAGTTTTTATAGAGGACACCAAACAAACTTTACTAATGAAAGCTGACTGAAAGCTTGTAGTTCCCAAGCCGGCCCGTTTGAGACTTCACCTTTTGCTGCTGCTACTTTAAGCATACAATACACATTGCAGCCCTGGTACTGTTCTTGTGGGCGTCCATTTCAATTCTACTTTTCCTCTCCAAGTTGATATCAACCGTGTCTGAAGAACAAATGTTTGCTACCTGTAACATTTAGTCTGCATAACTCACTCTATTTTTTTTTTTTTTGTACTAAGGCTGGTACTATGCAAATAGACATTTTTCTCCTGGTTCTAGTTTCATTTCTGTTGCTGTTATTAAAATGTTGCAAAAAATCAAAAACAAAAACAAAAAAACCCCTAACTTAAACGAGGAGGAGCTTATCTGACTTGTAACTCCAGGATAAAACCCAAAAAGCAGCTACTAAAATCCCACTCGCGACGAAAAGCAAGAGGGGCTTGCTTTCCTGAAGAGAAGGAAGGAGGCAGGCAGGCAAAGTACCATATACTCTGCTTGCTTGGTTGGCAGACTGGCTTAGGCTCATCTAGGTTTCTTACATGGTTCATGACTAGGGAATGGTGCTGCCCACAGTGGCTTGGATATTGCTTCATCTACGAGGAAGAAAAACAATCCCCACGTCCACAGGCCAATCTGATCAAGGCAATTCCTAATCTGATGTCTTCTTACCAGGTGTGTTAAGTGGACGGTTAAGGTTAACAGTGTTGTCCTGCTTCCTTTCTTTTGGGCCTTAAACTAACTATACAGACCAGGCTGGCTTTAGAACTCAAGAGATCCTTCTGTCTGCACGACTTGTCCGTCTTCCTGGTAGCAAAAAGGACGTTTTATTCTATACATATAACCTCTAGGACAAAGCAGGACAACGAAACCATTTTTGGGAGTCATACTGTTACAAGCCAAGACTATGAAAAGTGGGTTTAACAGGAGAAAGGCAATGTTCTAAAACGAATACTTTCTTTATACCGTCTTTAAAATCAGATTTTCCTGCTGAGGTCGCATGGAAAAGTTTTTCCACTTGGAGCAACTAGGAGTTACATAACTTTCGGGAAATCTCCCACTTAGCATCTTTTTCTTAAAGGCTGGGAGCACTCTACATACGGTAACCAGGGCAACCAGAAACAGCAAAAGTCGGAGGTGGTTCTCTGCACTACAGAAATTCTAAGGTCCGAAGTTAAGGCGCGGGGCAACGGCGCATTTAGTAAACAGCAGCCCCAACTGATGCCAATATAACATTTTTGGTCAGTTCTGGGACGTTTTCAACTGTTTTTCCCCCTACCCCCAAGGGGATGGGGACCCTGATTCGGAATAGAGAATAGCAAGAAAAAGGGGAAAGTCCAAAAGCATACAAGCGGCTGGAAAGCCTCGTACAAGACAGGCGCGCTTTGCTCAGCAGGGATAAATAAGCCGATGCATCGCGCCTGCCTCAGCCTGAGGTCCGTAGGGCGCTCGATAACTTGCCGTGCCGCTTACGCGAAGCACATGTGAGCGCCTCTGCGAGAGGCTACCGCGCGGCTTTCGGCCCGGGGAGGGGGCGAACTCAAGCCGGGAAAGACCCTAAGAAAGACCCCGGCTTCGGCGCGGCCTAGTCGCTAAGAAAGCCCGCGAGAGGGTCTAGCCATGGTCTTGGCCACGGTCCCTCTGCGCCCCAGGCTAGGTTACTGTTCGCACAGTCCAGGCAGAAAAAAGGAAAAGACGGGTACTCTCAGACCCTTCCGTATCGAGGACCCAAATCAACAACCCACCTGGTGAGCGCCATCTTCTTCCGCTTCTTCCAGCGCAAGTCACAGCGTCGCGGGGCGGGTCTTGTCCGGGAACGAGGAACACAATAGAAGAAGTGCTCACTGCGCAGGCGCCCTGGCCGAAAGGCCCTGCGGGGTTTGTAGTTTTTTGAGAGGGAATTATGCCGGCCCTTTCTAGGAGAGAAAGTGGGTTAGCAGAGCCATCAGCAACTCCTCTAACAAAGGAAATTCCTAACATTTACAGTTTAAAAAACAAACAAACAAACAAACAAAAAACCCCAGGAGTGTCTCTGAGTTTAGCAGATCAGTAGTGATTATACAAGATAGGAAATAAAACCATCATTTTGAGAAGCTAATATTACTATACAACCCTACCTTAAGGTTGCTAGACCTAGGAGCAATGAATAGGATGTAAAGCTTTGCTGATCCCTCTCTATAAGGCAGCCTCTGTGCATATAGTAAATAGTTCGCATAACAATCATCTGCTTTAAATTCGGCTACGGGAGGCCAGGCCTGGTGGCACATGCCTTTAATCCCATCACTAGGGAGGCAAAGGCAGGCACGTCGCTATGAGTTCGAGGTCAGCCTGTCTCAAAAACATCATTTTTTTGGTTACTTAAAACAATTTTTTTAACAGTAAGAATTTGTTCGGTCTTAAATTGTCCATAAATTCACTTAGAGTGTCACAATCTTTACAGTTGAGTGTGCTCTTACTCAGTAATGTGCATAGGTTTTATTAAAATCTATCACCAAAACAAACAAACAAACAAATAAACACCCAAAAACAAAGAAACGGGGAAAAAAACCCAAAATCAAACTTCCATATCTTCTAGTAACATTCTGAGGCTGACTTTCCATAGATTCTACACATTTCTCAGTATGTGAATTTTCTTTTTCTTTTTCTTTTTTTTTTTTTTGCTATCATGAGTGCAATTTGTTTTTATACGATTTACTAAGTTTAACACTAATTTTGTTATGTTAGCTAAAAATGTTCTGAAATATTAAGGGTCAGGTTTTGATTTCAGGCGCTGGGCGGTGGTGGCGCACGCCTTTAATCCCTCGGGAGGCAGAGGCAGGCGGATCGCTGTGAGTTCAAAGCCAGCCTGGTCTACAAAGGGAGTCCAGGACAGCCAAGGGTACACAGAGAAACCCTGTCTCAAAAAACAAAAAACAAAACAAAACAGGTTTTGATTTCAGATGCCTTAGAGTTAGGGTCTCCTTTGGCTGGCCTGTACCTCCTTTGGCGTGAGCAACTCTTTGGGTGGTTAAGTAGGGGAGAAGCATTGCTATTGGCTGTTTCCTCACAAGCTCTGAGGGACCTGCAGACCCCATTTCTTCCCAGATTTAACTATTCCTTGGAACATTGGCTTCACTCTTTTGTTGTTGTTGTTGTTATTGTTTTCTTTTCTGTGACAGGGTTTCTCTGTGTAGCCTTGGTGTCCTGGACATGCTTTGTAGACCAGGCTGGCCCTGAACTCACAGAGCTCTGCCTGCCTCTGCTCCCGAGTGCTAGGATTAAGGGTGTGCACCACCACAGCCCAGCTAATCTCTAGGTTCCTTTGGAGATGCTTCAAAATGTGCTGAACACATGCTCCTAATATTGGAAGGCTTTTCATTCATAACCTAGTTATACACCAACAGTATTCCTCCAGATGAAAAACTGAAAATATTTTAGGGCTTTTTTTTGTGTATATGTATGTATGTATGCACAGGGGCGGGAGCATATGTGTATGTGTGTGTGCATGTAATTGGGAGCCTATGTCTTTGGAGGTGCGTGTGCGTGCAGAAGTCTCAGGTTAACAGTGGCTGCCTTCCTAGATCACTCTTCCACTTACAGAGTGAAGCAAGGGCTCTTGCTGAGCCATAGGTCACTGTTTGGCCACTCTGCCTAGCCAGCTTGTTGTGGGACTCCCTGTATTCTCCTCCAGCACCCTGAAATCACAGGCAGGCTTCCATACCCATTTGTTCCAGTGACCCAAACTCTGGTTCTCATGCTTACACAGCAAGCACTTGACCCACAGACCCATCTACACACTCTTTTTATTTATTTATTTTGGTTTTCCGAGACAGGGTTTCTTTGCATTGCCTTGGCTATCCTGGACTCACTTTGTAGACCAGGCCGGCCTCGAACTCACAGTGACCGCCTGCCTCTGCCTCCCTGAGTGCTGGGATTGCAGGTGTGTGCCACGCACCTGGCTTATTTTAGTTTTTAAATAATAGAAGCTAGTTTCTCTGTAGCACTGAATCTCTCACTCTATGTCTTTCAAAAACAAAACAAAACAAAACAAACAAAAAATCCACCACAAGTCTAAATGTCTATTCCTGACAAAGGTAAATTTAAATGTCTCTCAGTGCAATAAAGAGAACTATCTCTACATGAGAGTGTTTCTCTGGGAGGGATCCAGAAACCTGATGGGAGTAGGGATCTGTCTTCTATCTAAATGGATAGGGCCAGACTTAGCCTCTAGAAAAACAACTTTTTCCATTGTGAGTTGAGTTTGAGCCCCCTCCTCCCCCCTTAAAAATATTTAAGGAAATAGCAGACTTAGACCCAATTGGTAGGAAACCAACTGGAGATGAAGGTCGTGAGTCTGACCTCAGACCTGGGCAGCAGCCCATTTCTGCCTGGGGCAAAGAGACTGACAGAGGCCAGATGATGGTCAATGAAAGGATTTTCCTTGCAAAGCTCAAGATTAAATTCTATTCCCAGTCAGGAACTCTGCTTGAACATCTAGTGCCATTTCACTAGGTTGGCTAGACCCAAACAGACAATAACAAGCATAAGTGAGAATGTATGCAAAGTAGTGTGACAAGGCTCTTCCTGGTTGATGAGACACACTCATACGGAAGTCGCAACAGACCCAAGTATGAATACCACCAAAGTCCATTTTGGTGAACCAATGAATTTTATTGGGATTATTTATAGGAATATGGGTGAGGGGTTACTTAACACGAGCAGAAATGACTCAAAGACAACTGCATCACCAAGGCTCACCCCAACATGTGTGACAGCTCACAAAAACCGGGAACCTGGCACATACTGAACACTGAGGTCAGCTCAACAGGGTGGAGAGTGTCCTTTCCAGATGCTTCAGTTGGTCTAAGTCTCTTCCGGGCAGCTCAGCTGGTTTCCACTTCATCCAGGTAGCTAGTCTGGACTCAGAGTATTTATAGCTGGCTTCCATTTACTCTGGCTGGGAGAGGCCTTGGGGATCTGGTAAGTTTCAGGGAGTTCCTGAATCTATTGTCTCCTTAAGGAGCTCCCCTCCAGGATGGAATGGTTTACTTTCTGAGGAGACTGTTACACAACAAAAGTAGAAGTCTCAAGCAAGGTGATGGTGGTACACTCCTGTAATCCCAGCACTGGGGAACAGAGGCAGAGGAATTGTAGGTTCAAGGCTAGCCTTGATTACATAATGATGAAGTTTGGGTCCTGGAATGCTGGCTAGGGGTCTTGAGAGAATGAAGAAATGTAGACACACATACAATGAAGCTGGGACCATGTATGGTACCCTAACCACTCACCATCCTTCTGCAACCTGGAACCTCAGTGTGTTTATTAGGTACTTCCCAGGGGTAGGGTTAGCTAGTCTCTGTAGGCAAGGAGCCTCTGGCTGTAAAACTCTGGCAGGAGGAAGAGGCAGTTGCTAGGTTTTGTATTGATCAATTAGCCATCAACACTAAGACCGCTGAGGAAAGCTTTGCCACCCATCGCCCCTATGGGCAGTGGCTTGGCCAATTCACCATGGGCCTATTGTTCTCAGAGTCCTCAACAAGCCATGGCCAGGTTGAAATATTCTGTAGAGGAAATTTAATTCAGAACGTGGGTCCTCCCACAAGAGATCACATCCAAAGCCCTTGTAGGTCTCTGTGATCCAGTTGGAATACAAACATGCCTCTAATCCAGGAGACAGAGGCAAGCAGATCAGAGTGCAAGGCCAGCCTGGTAAAGAGCAAGTTAAGGGTAAAGAAAAGCTTAGGTTCAGGTCTGGTGGAACACACCTTTAATCCTAGACAAGGAAGGTAATTTGTAGAAGGAATCACTCATGTTTGAAAGTCAGGTCTAATTGAGTGGCAGAAAAAGTGACAAATCAGAGAAAGATTTGGCAGCTTGAGATACACCCAACTCTCACAGAGAGGAAAGGGAAGCTATGTAAGGGGGCAGCGCAGAGAATGAGAGAGGAGGCAGTTTTACCAAGAGGCTGGCAAGGAGCTCGATCCTCTGAGCCATCTTGCTGGCCAGTACTGTAACATCTTGATGCTATTTAACACTTCATACAGAATTCTATGTTTCACATAGATCCTTCACTAGATTTAGAAACCTGATAATATTCAGAGATTTGCTTTGTATTTGAATCAAGGTAAGCCAGGGCTAAAACAATGTGAGGGTGTTTGCATCTGTTTGAAGGATCAGATGTCTTGCTAGTAATCACTTATAGTTCATGTCCCACCTGCCAATCATTAAAAATTGCAAGTTGGTGATGGTCTAATTCTGTCACTTATTATTATTTTTTAGTTGGAATACTTATTTCCTTATTTCTTTTGTTTTTATTTTTGTTTTGTTTTTTGAGACAGGGTTTTTCTGTGTAACAGCCTTGGCT
>OU015742.1:180371208-180387277 GCA_907169655.1 Acomys percivali
TTAGGAGTTTCAGGCTATCCTTTGCTATGTGAAACCCTGTCTCAAAACAAACAAAACAACAGCCAATCAACCAACCAACTAATCAGAAGAATCCCATATACTTTTTCATTTCATCAACTATTTTACTGCTTCTCAAAATAGAGCATAAAGGGATGTTTTTGATTCTCTTTAATACTTACAGTTTTAAATAGAGTTTTTTGTTTTGTTTTGTTTTTTTGAGACAGGGTTTCTCTGTGTAGCCTTATTTGTCCTAGACTCACTTTCTAGACCAGGCTGGCCTCGAACTCACAGCGATCCGCCCGCCTCTGCCTCCCAAGTGCTGGGATTAAAGGTGTGCGCCACCATGCCCAGCTAGTACTTACAGTCTTAATATTTACATATGTAAAATATATTATCTATAAAATATATACATAGATATTTTTGCATGAGACGTACTGGTGATTGAACCTCGGTGTTATACATAACAGACAAGCGCTCCACCACTGATTGGCATCTCTAACTCTCCTGCCCTCTGCTGTGGTGACGAATATCAGACTCACCCATTTGCATGTCAAGTACTCACCACAGTGGTCGTTAAGCTTCTAACCCTGTGACCTACCACACACAACTTAACGGAGGAAAGATTTAATTTCCAGTTTGGGGTGCTTTGGTTCATGGTCACCTGGCTCTTGGTCCCTCCACCGTGAGGCGGAACATCATGGTGAAGAGTATGCGGTAGAGGAAAGTCATTTGCCTCTCGTTAGACAGGAGACGGAGTTACAGAAAGGGGCCAGAACGAAGGCACACTTCCAGCGACCGCCTCCTAGGACAAGTCTCACTTCCCACAGTTCCACTACCTCTCGATAGTATATTCTAATTCTGCCACCACCAATGTATTAAACCGTTGGTAGGTCAGGGCCCTCACGATCCAGTGTCTCTGGTAACTCCCTCCCATACAGGTCCAGAGCGGTGCCTGACAAATCTCCTAGGTAACTCCCAGCACAATCCATCACAACCACTGAGCCACATCCCCAACCCCTAGTAACCAGTTTTTAAAAATATGTGGTTTTCAAGCAGCCTTTCAGGGTGACTTGTTGTTTTTGTATCATAATGAACCCAAGGAACTAAAAATAGTTAAGTTTTAGTCCATTTATGTTTTTAACTCATTTAATGCAGATTATCTCACTTTTTAAAAATCTTTGAGGCCGGGCGTGGTGGCGCACGCCTTTAACCCCAGCACTTGGGAGGCAGAGGCAGGCGGATCGCTGTGAGTTCGTGGCCAGCCTGGTCTACAAAGTGAGTCCAGAATGGCCAAGGCTACACAGAGAAACTCTGTCTCGAAAAACCAAAAAAAAAAAAAAAAAAAATCTTTGAGACAGAGTTTCTCTGTGTAGCCCTGGCTGTCTTGGGGTATCCTCTGTAGACCAGGCTGACCTAGAATTTAGAATCTGTCTGTCTCTTCATCTCGAAGCCTGGGATTAATGGTGTACGGCCCCCATTGCTAGCACCTTTAATGAATGGGAGACTCTTTTGTTGGATTCAGAATCCTCTCAGACCAAGTCTCGTAGGATTTGTAGGGTTCCTTGCTTTCTGGTAAAACAAGATGGTGACAGATAATTTGAGTATGGTTTGCCTCCTGAAGTTCAGGCAGGAGTTTTGTTTCCTGAGTCATATGCCAATGGCAAACAACAGGGTAGAAACTGACCTGGTGACAGTGTTTAGAGGGGAGGCCATTTGGAGCTGACAAGGATTAGCTAAGGTCTTTAGGATGATGCACCCACAGTTAGATCCTGGTGCCTCCTAACATGGCTCAGAGGCTAAAAGAACTGCCTGCTGTCCCACAAAACTTGGGTTTATATTCCTAGCACCTACATGGTGGCTCACAAATATTGGTAACTCCAGTTCCAGACAATGCATTTTTCTGGCATCACGGTTCACAAACATACATGTAGGCAAAACACCCATACATGTAAAAAATAAGTATGTCTTTAAAAAGAGGGAGAGAGACACACATACACTCTCACAACCACCATATGTGTCATATGTGTTCATCAGAGCCGTCAACATACAGTTCAACTATCAACCTCTAATAGCTAAGAAGCCTGTTTTCCTTTTAAGTTTGCTTCCCTCATTCACTCCTTTGCAGTAATAAAAAAATTCATATAGTAAAGATGTTGAAATCATCATGTATGTTTCTGTGACTACATATGGAGAGAGCTATTTCTTTTGGTGTGATAATCTGTATGTAAGAAAGGGTGTGTGAGACTGGGTGGCACATGCTTTTAATCCTGCTCAGGAGGCATAGACAGGCGGATCGCTGTGAGCCTAGTCTAGGACAGCCAAGGCTACACAGACAAACCCTGTCTTGAAAAAACTAAAACAAAACAAAACAGAAAAAAAGAAAGAAAGAAAGAAAGAAAGAAAGAATGGATGTGTGTGTGATTTTAATTTCTTACATTTTATTATTGTTGTTGTGTGTGTTCCTGTGTGCCTTGGTGAGCATGTGGCCATCACTGTTAAGTGAGTTTTCTCTTTCCACTTTTAAGTGGATCTGGAAGATTGAACTGGGGTTGTGAGGCTTGTGTCGTATGTGTTTCATCCTCTCAGCCATTTCTCTGGTCCTAATTATTTTTTAAGAAATTGGGCCAGTGAGTTGGCTTAGTAAGTAAAACCTGGTGACCTGAGTTTGATCCCTAATAACTGCACAGTGAAAGGAGAGACCTGTCTTCTGAGCTCCACATGCACATCATGGCACTCGTATTCCTGCTGCCATACACATATACACACACACACACACATATGCACACACACATAAAATAAACAAATATAATGTAAACTTTTTTGTTTTTGTTTTTGTTTTCTTTCTTTTTGGTTTTTTTGAGACAGAGTTTCTCTGTGTAAGAGTCTTAGCTGTCCGGGACTCTCTTTGTAGTCCAGGCTGGCCTTGAACTCACAAAGATCCACCTGTCTCTGCATCCTGAGGGCTGGGATTTGCCACTGTTGCCACCACCACCACCACCACTACCATGCCTGGCTTTGTTTTTGTTTTTTTGTTTTCAAGACAGGGTTTCTCTGTGTATTTCTGGCTGTTCTGGAACTCTATCTGTAGACTAGGCTGGCCTCGAACTCACAGAGATCTACCTGGCTCTCCTTCCTGAGTGCTGAAATTAGATTAAAGGCATGCACCACCACCTTTCAGCCAAACATTTGTTTGTTTTTCAAGACAGGGTTTCTCTGTGTAGCCCTGGCTGTTTTGGAACTAGATTTGTAGACCAGGCTGGCCTTGAACTCACAGAGATCCACCTGTCTCTGCCTCCTGAGTGCTGGGATTAAAGGTGTGTGCCACCATGCTTGGCTAAACATTTGTTTTTTAAGAGTTAATTGGTGGGTTGGAGAGATGGCTCAGTGGTTAAGAGTATTGGCTGCTCTTCCAGAGGTCATGAGTTCAATTCCCAGCACTGACATGGTGGCTCACAACCATCTATTCTGGTATCTGATGTCCTCTTCTGTCATGCAGGCATACATGCAAATAGAGAACACATATACATAAAATGCATAAATAAATCTTTAGAAAATTGATCATGCATGTTGAATAATATCTCAACAGGCTCAGAAGGAAAGCCTGCATCTCCCTCTGGCCCCTCCTCGCCTTAGAGGAAGGAGGCGTTATTATGGCCTACAGGTTGGGGGAAACATCCAATTACAGAGGGAAGACTTGGCATCAGTCAGGAAAGGCACAGCAGCATGCCAGCTATAGTAGAGTGAAGAGGAAGGGGCTGTTACAGCTCCAGCTCTGCCCCAAGTGACACACATGTCATTCTGTCTTATGGCTATGACCTCCACCCACCAAGGAAAACTTAAACTCTGTTCAGAAAACTTACTTATGTAAAACACTATATTCTACATAGTGTTCTATATGTGGGATGAGCCTTAGAAAACAAAAGTGAATATATTTATATAATAAATATAATATAATACATAATGTAATACTTTTTTTGCAAGGATAGTAGCTCAGGCTTATGGCACAGAAAAGATTCATCTACAGAGCACGTATCAGCTGACTTTTGGTTCCCCTACTCTAGCAAGACCTTAAATTCATGGTCCTCCTGCCTTCTTGAATGCTTTCATGCCAGGTGTGGACCACCGTGCCCTACTGTATGGGGTCTCAGCCTTTGGGTGTTGTTTTGGTTAGTTTTATGTCAACTTGACATGAGCTAGGGTCATTTGGGAAGAGAAAATCTCAATGGAGAAAAACATCTCCAGAAGATTGGCCTGGAGGCATCTGTAGTACATTTTCTTAATTAGTGATCAGTGTGGGAGGTCCCAGTCCACACTAAGTGGTTCCATCCGAGGGCTCACAGTCTTAGGTGCTATAAGAAAGCCATTAGCAGGCAGCATTCCTCCATGGCTTCTGCATTGATATCTGTCTCCAGGTTCCTGTCTTGAGTTCCTGCCCTGACTTCCTTCCGTGATGAATTGTGAAGTGTAAGTGTGAAGTGAGATCAATCCTTTCCAGCTCAAGTTGCCTTTGGTATCGGTGTTTCATCACAGGAATAAATCCTAAGACAGATGTTAATTCACTGGGCCTGCGTGTGGGCTCCAAAATGTGCTTCCTGGAAGAAAGCTTCCGTGTTGTTTGCGTATCACATGCCTTGGAGGCCAGAGGAGGAGGTGGTCTGATCCCCCTTGGACTGAAGTTACAGATGGTTGTGAGTTGCTATGTGGTCAACGGACATGAATGCAGGCGACGTACATGACAGTGATTCTAACTGTTCATTTTAAAACCCCTTTCAAATGTATTAGCCGCTAACTCAAGCTTATTGTCAAATGTAAGGACTTACACATTGGAGTTTTGCAAAAGGGGCATGAGATGTTGCCAAAGGCTGTTTGCTTCCTCTTCCTCCTCCCCACCGGCAGCCATCAGCATGCAGACCCTTTCTTTCTCAGGGCCCCACTGGCCTCAGCATGGCTCACGTTTCCAATCACCCATCTTTGCTGCCTGCTCTGTCCTCCTTTCCTGGCAGCAGAGAGCTGGTATGAGATTTAATTTCCCAAGACAACTGAAAAAGACACCAATGCCCCAGGTTTGCATCTCGCACGAGCCCAGATCTTTGGGTGCAGAGGGTCAATGCACACGGAGCGCGCCTGTTCACTCATGATGGGTTTTCTCCCTCTAATTACAGAAAGCATTTATCTATTGTTCTCTAATTGCACATTGCAGTTGTGCTTGGGCATTGTTTTATTTTCTCTCCCTATTTTTTTCTTCCTTTGGAAAAAAGTCTGGTTTTTTTTCTTTCTTTTATCTTTTTCTGTTTTTTTTTTTTTTTTTTTTTTGAGACAGGGTTTCTCCATCTAGCCCTGGCTGCTCTGAAATTCACTGTGTAGACTAGGCTGGCCTCAAACTTTCAGAGCTCCACCTGTCTCTACCTCATGAGTGCTGGCGTCAAAGCTGTGCACTACCGCTCCTGGGAACAGCCTGCTTTCTCCTCACCCAGTTCCCTTTCTTTTCTCTTCCCCTTTCCTTTCTGCTGTGGTCCACTGCCACAGTCGCGCCTCATCCTTTTGATGAACGGAATATGCTGGAATATGCTGTGGCGTTTGTTTGTTTGTTTGTTTGTTTGTTTGTTTTTGGAAGCCACTTTATCTCCTCTAGTGACTCTTTGTTACTGTGATGGTTAATTTCCATGGTCAACCTGATGGGACTTAAAATCACCATGGACACAAGCAAACAGACACCATGTGTCTGAGAGAGTTTGTGGGTTAGGTTGCCTGAGGTGTGAAGCCCTGCTCTAAACACGGTGGCATCATCCAATAGGCTGAACAATACCGGAAGAAGGAAGGTGGCTGGCTTCCTCTACTTCCTGCACCCCGAGATGGGCTCCCTTCTCTGTCATATGCTCCACTTGTCGTGATGTTCTTCACATAGGCCCACTACACACGGGACCTCCAAACTCATGAACCAAAATAGCTCCTTCTCCCCCCTTTTAAGTATTTGAGCACAACAAAGAAAAGCTGACGTACTCATCCCAGTTCCTGCTCAGGTTTACACTGAACAAGCCCATTTAGAAAACTGAGGCTTCTGAGCCATGGGCATGTAGCTTGTACAGAGGCCAGCTCTCTGGAGCACAGGGCAGAGAAGGACAGGCGAGCCCCTGAGACCAACACAGAGCATGTTCAGTACAGGGCCTTACTCTCCAACCTAGTCTCAGTTTTTCAGTGTGTGGACATCTACAGAAGATCAGAACTTGCTGTAGATTTGGAGAATCATGGGCGATGAAGGGTGGAAGAGCCCTCAGAGTTCTACCTATGAGAAGTCCCAAGACCCAGTGGTCAGTTAGCCATGCGGACAGGGATGGAACTGAATTATTAAATCTCAACTTGCCCTTTAATTTGGGAGATGCAGAGAATTACCACTCATAGTCAAGGCTAACCCAGAGAAACCCTATCTAAAAACAAACAAACAAACAAACAAACAAAAAATTACCACTCATCATTTGCTCAGTCCCTATTAAAATGGGCTGACGATCCTAGGGCGTGGCTTTCTTTGGCCTTAGATATTTGCCTGAAATGATTTTCTTTCTGAATCCATCACTGGTCCGAGTGGACCTCCCAATTCCAGAGGGAAGCCTTAGAGTCAGGCTTATGGGGCTTGGGCGCAACTTTGTGTCTGTGGTAGTGGTTCTTAATCTGAGGGTTGTGACCCCACTAGGCAGTTCATATCAGGTATCCTGCATACCGGATATTTACATTATGATTCATAATAGTAGCAAAATGACAGTTATGAAGTATCAACAAAGCAATTTTATGGTTGGGGGGTCAGCACAACAGGAGGAGCTGCAGCAAAGGGTTGAAGCATTAGGAAGTTTGAGAACCACTGGTCTATGGGGTGATCTTAGACAAGTTCTTCTGTCTCTGGACCACAGTTGGCTCAACTGTAAAATGAAGTATGATAATGATAGTCATAGCATATATCATGAAGATTAAATGTAAAAATACACTTAAAGCATCCAGATTAGCATAGTACATCAAATGTATTCAAATATATACAGATTTATCCCACTCCAAGGAACTTGTTTAGGATTCTGATTCCCCCAGATGCTGGGGAGATAGCTCAGTTGAGTAAAGCACTTCTCTTGCAAACATGAGTACCTCGGTTTGATTCCCTGGACACCCCCACCCCCAGAAAAACAAACCATGTGCAGCAATGCATGCTTGTAGTTCCAACACCAGAAAGGCACTCGCAGATGGATTCCTAGAACTTGCCAGCCAGTTGGCTGGCCTACTTGTCAAATTGCAGGCCAATGGGATCTTGTCTCAAAGACAAAACTAATGGTGGCATGTTGAGACAGTTGAGATTGTTCTCAGCTGCCACATAGACACACACTCATTGTTCACCTCCGACATGTGCACCTGCATACACATGCACACACAGATACACATCCACACGCGCACACATGCATACACACAGAAGAATCCATATGGCCTTTTTTTGATAACTATGTGTATGAAGTATTTCACAAGGGAGCTTTCTTCTCAGGAGAGATGGGAGCAGTGACATCCCCAAGTGCTATGCCTTTCATGGCTTCCTCAGCTTGATTACAATGCTACTCTAAGCCTCAGGTCAGACATTCTAGATTACTTGCATTGATTTGCTTTCTTTCAGATATCAAAACCACATTCCTTTAGCTTTATATCAGACCCAGCCCAGGTTTCCATAGCCGTAGACTAGGTCCCTAGAAACTGTCCAGATCCAAGAGGTCTAATGCTCCCTCTGAGGGACCTGCTGCTGTGCGTCCAGCCCTAGCACACCAGGGCAGCTGATGTGGAGACTGATAAGTGGCTGTCACACCAGCTCTGAGAGAGCTGGATGGTGACCAGCTTGGGTCTGAGCTTCTGGAAGTTCCCGCTGGGACCTTCTGTTCTGGGTAGGTGCTGACACAAGCCCTCTGGCTGTAGCTGGTGCTTTTCTCCCTGAAGGACACTGCTCACCTTTGGGTACCATAGGCCATCACACTGGCTTTGCTTCTTCGTCCTTTCCTTTGCCCCTGACCACAGGGAACAGATTTTCCACATCACGTCCTCTATAGCGATCTTGTTTGCAGCCTCGAAGAGGAACCCTGTGCTTTGATTCTTCTTGCAGATGGTTCATTTCTGGAACAGAGACACAAAATCTTACATGAAATTCTAAATACTCAATCACCAGCCTCGGGTCTCGCTGCCGCAGAAACACAGCTGAGATTCTGAAATGTTCCTCTTCTGGTGTTGGTTGCTTAGTTGCATGCTTCTATTGAGCTTCTCGGGTCAGACCCCCATCCTGGTTTAAACCTCTTTAATGGATTTCTAGCATGCATTGATTAAAATCTAAACCCTTCAAGCTCCATGTGGTATAGCCTAGCTTGGCACCTCTGCCTTCTTGCACACTGTGTCTTTGCCTCAGTCACACCAGGTATTTCTCAAGCATATCAGGCTTTTTTCTACCTTTGAATCTTTTTGTTTGTTTTTTGAGACAGGGTCTGTGTTAGCCTTGGCTGTCCTGGACTTGCTTTGTAGACCAGGCTGGCCTCGAACTCACAACCTCTGCCTCCTGAGTGCTGGGATTAAAGGCGTGTGTCACGCCTGGCTCCCTACCCTTGAATCTTTATATTTCCTGTTGCTTCTCTGTGGGACATGCTTAGCCCCCTCCCTACCACCATGGCTGACCTCCTCACCTGCTGGGTTGAGGTTTCCTCTCAGGGACCTGACCTGACAACACTCTCCAAAGAAGGGATCAGTGTCCGCGCTCCTGCTTCTACCCTTCCGAGGGTTTATTGCAGCACAGGACGATCCTGTTATTTCTTTGTCACTTTCCTTCCTTCTCCACTGTAGCCAAATGATGCTCTCTGTGTACAAGGGCAGGGACTTGCCTGCTTGTTAACATTGTGTCTTTAGCATGGAAAACCGATTGTGAGGCAAGCACCATGGACTGAGAGCCTTCTTGTCCTCCAACTTATATTCTAGTAGCAGACAGACAAAGCCATCTGAAGAAGCAGATGGAATCTGTTTTTGGTTTGCTTTGTTTTGTTTTGTTTTTTTCAAGACAAGGTTTCTCTACATATCCTTGGCTGTCCTGGACTCGCTTTGTAGATCAGAACTCACAGAGACCCACCTGCCTCTGCCTGCTTGAGTTCTGGGATTAAAGGTGTGCACCACCACACCTGGCTGAAAGATAGTGTTTTAAGTTAAAAAAAAAAAAGTGCTTTAATAAAAGGGATAGAGTAAGTCTCAGTGTGTGTGTGTGTATGTGTGTGTGTGTGTGTGTGTGTGTGTGTCTGGGCAGTTGTAAACAGGGATGGTGCCTTAGGTTTCTATTGCTGCAATAAAACACCACGACCAAAAGCAACTGGGAGAGCAAAGTATCTGTTATCCAAGTCAATTGGGGCCAGAGCTCAAGGCAGAAACTTGAAGGCAGGAGCTGATGCTGGGGCCATGGAGGCATGCCACTGCCTGATTTGCTCCTTATGGCTTGTTCAACCCACTTTCTTATAAAACCTAGAACCACTGGCCCAGAGGGGCATCACCCAGTTAGCTGTGCCCTCCCATATGAATCATCAATGAGAAAAATTCTACTACCACAGGTTTGTCCATAGGCCAATCTGATGGTGGTATTTTCTCAGTCAAGATTTCCTTTTCCAAAATGACTCTAGCTTGTGTCAAGTTGACATAAAACTAGACAGTATAGATGGCCTGTCTATGGAAGTGACATTAGCCCAGAGCACAGGTATTTCAGGATGGAGCAGGTCTCTGGAGATATGGGGAGTAACAAGTCAGCTTGGCAGGTTGAGGAATAAAAAAGAAGCTGCTGGGGCTGGAGAGATGGCTCAGCCATTGAGAGCACTGACTGCTCTCCCAGAGGACCGGGGTTCAATTCCCAGCACCCACATGACAGCTCACAACTGTCTATAACTCCAATATCTGAAACCCTCATATAGACATATGTGCAGGCAAAACACCAATGCACATAAAATAAAAATAAATAAATTATTAAGAAAAAGAAACTGCCATAGTTGGAGTGTGGTAAGGCAGGGGAGAGAGGCATTGGTAGATTTTTCTATTCAATGGGATGTGACAACTCTGAACATCACTATTCAGTTGCCAAAGCACTCAATTGATTCTCACAAGAACTTTATAAGTAAGTAGGGGCCAAGAAAGTAGAATGTGTATCAAGAAGGACATAAAGATATCATCAAATTAGAAAATCTGCTATAAGGCATATAGTGCAAACATAATTCACTGACTATCTGTACACTGATGTTGTTAATCTTGCCTGTAGACTAAGGCTCCTTGGGAAGTTTCACAACGTACTATGTTTGGGTCCTGCCCATTGAAGCTGGATTTAACAGGTCCAGGGATGGCCTGGGAGGATGCTTAGGGCTCTGTAGGTGATTCCAATGTGGCTTTTTACCACAGCAATTGACTCTTTGCCAGAACCTTCCTCCTGATCTGCCTGGTGAAATCACCCATGGGCCTTTGGAAAATTATTGAAGTCCAGTTGTGAAACTAGACTCTAAGATCCGAATGTTGTGGGAGTGGGCTCAGCCATCACTTGTTTTAAAGGTGCCTCAGTTGCCGTCTTCTTTGGAGTTTCTTACACTGGCTTTTTGATTTTCCTATCTGCTCTGACTTTTTGTGTGCTCTCTTTGGATGAGACGCATTTTTTAATTATTATTTTTTGTAATTTTCTTTTCTTTTCTTTCTTTCTTTTTCTCTTTCTTTTCTTTTCTTTTCTTTTCTTTTCTTTTTTTTTAGACAGGGTTTCTCTGTGTAGCCTTAGCTGTCCTGGACTCACTTTGTAGACCAGGCTGGCCTCGAACTCACAGTGATCCACCTGCCTCTGCCTCCCGAGTGCTGTATTTTTTGTAATTTTCATGGGATTTCAGAAGGGAGAGGATTTAAGTAGGCGTGTTTGTTTTATCTACCGTGTTTAATTGGAAGTTTGAAAACTTAAAAAAAAATCAATTTAATTAAATTTTAATATGAAAGTTTACATATTCTCTATATAAATTGAAAGTGCTTTTTCACTTTCCGTTCCTCAGCAATAACTACTGGCCTGTAGCACTAACAGTTTCTTAATTAAACTTACTGTTTAATTATAGCAACCAAATCATGTGTTTTTCCCCCTCTGCCTCACACATGCCGGGCAAATACATTCATTTGCCCTCACCTGTTGTTCGAGGCTTGTTATTTATTTCCTGTGGTCCTGGAGACTGACCACAGGACCGTGGCCATGCTAAATATGTGCTGTATAGCTGGCCTCCACCTCCAGACCCTAAAAAAGTTATCTCTGTCTTTTTCTGTATTCAGCCCCATCTTTTAAAAATATTTTAAATTACTTATTGTTACTATTTTGTGTATATTTGTGTGCATGTGTATTCATGCCACAGCACACACATGGAGGTCAGAGGACATCTTAGTGGAGACTGGTCATTCCTTTTGTCAGAGTGTAGGTTCTGGGGACCCAACATATGTCATCAGGTTTGTGAGGCAAGCACACATTTACTCACTGAGCCATTTCACCCGCCTCATTCTGCTCCATCTTAGTGCTTTTAGGTGACTTTCTCTGTTCCTGGGCTGTTCCTAAACAAACACCTTCCCTCTGGGGAGTCCTTATTCTACTTTTAATACCCAACCTACAAGTCAACTTTTGGTTTCTTCTTGGGCAGAATGAACGCTTCCTTTTCTGTGCCCTAAACTGCTTTGTTCACATAGACCCTTACTGATTCTTGCCCCATCTGGGCAGTATTGTGTTGGGGGTTGGTCTGGTGCTACGCATCCCCAAGATCTGGTTACAGCCCTGACAAGCACATTTTGCATGTACACCAAAAGATGTTGTGTAAACCTTGCTCCCCAATTTAGAGTTGGTTGGTTGGTTAATAAAATAGCCAGAAGCCAGTGACTGGGCAGAAGAGAAGTAGGTGGAACTTAGGGTCCCATGCTTGGGGTCAAATGAGGACCATGAAGCGAGAGAGAGAGGAGGAGGAGGTAAAGCCCGAGGGAAGGAAGTCGCCACGGGGCAGGATGGACCATGGGCACGTGTGTGGCCGTGAGCACTGGCCTGATGGAGCAGAAGCAGCCCAGGCAGGTAACTTGGGGTATGTACCTGGGAAATAGCAAAAATAGCATAGAGGGTTGATATCTGCCCAGTTATTATGCCTTAAAGCCTTTTATAAATCTAAAAGGGCTCTGTCTCCATTATTTTGGAACTAGCCACGGTGGAGAGGGCCACGGGGTCTAATATCCCTTCCACAACATTATTGATCTCCTTATCAATGTGTATGAACTGCAAGAGTGAACTGGTGAGGACCACGCTGGTCACCTCTCTGTCATCACTATCTCTGTGCTGTCGTCACGTCACCTCCTCTCTTTTCCTAAAAGTTAGATTTATTCATTTTATTTTATAAGTGTTTGACCATCTGGTTGTATATGCACCTAAATGTGTGCTTGGTGCCCACAAAGGTCAGAAGAGGGCATTGGAAGTTTCAGGTGGCTGTGAGTTGCCTTGTGGGTTCTAGGGATGGAATTCTGGTCCTCTGCAAGGGCAGGAAGTGCTCTTAACTGAGGAGCTATTTCTCCAGCCCCTGCAGTTACTGTCTTCCGGTCTCTGTGTGGCTCCCTGCATCCCCTTTCTATAAGTAATCCACCTATATTTTGAGACAGTGTCTCTTTATGTAGTCCTGGCTGTCCTGGAACTTGCTTTGTATACCATGCTAGCCTTGAACTCACAGGGCACCACCACACCCAACTGTGTGGCCTTTTCTGTCTTTCAATGAAGCTAAGTTCTTAAATTTAATACAGTTCACTTAAGGCCTGTCTTGAGCTCATGGGGATATTTTCCTTTAAAAGTTACCTTAATTTTCTTGTTAGAATCTTGACTTCAAATTAGTTTCTGCATGTGGAGCTAGTTAAAGTCTCCAGCAGATAATTAGTGTTCAGTTCATGACCTGAAGGCCTCCACCTTCCCACAGTGTTCTGGAATGCCTGCCTATCAGAATCAAGCTTCCACAGAGATCTGGAGACTTCTGGGCTCTGTAGGAGGTTCCATCCCTCTACTCCCGCCGGTGTCAACATCACATGGTCTTAATTTTGATAGCCTGATTGTACATGTGAAATATGGAAAGCCAAATCCTCGAAGCATGTTCTTTTTCAATAATGTCTGATTATGCTTTATCCTGTGTTTTTCCATATAATCTTTAGATCAGCTTGAAGGGCCACTGGAATAGCTTCTGATGTTTATAGAACGGATGCCTTGTGTTTCCAAAGTACATCTTGTACGTCAACATTCTGTCGTTAGAGGTCAATACATCAGAATCACAGGTAACTCAGGTCCATCTGCGTATTCTTACTATTTAAAAATCTACAGATCCACAACTGCATCCTCCAGTAAACACAAATCCACACAACCTGACTCCTGAAAAAACATTCCGAGTAAGATTCCGTGTGAGTATCTTAGGCAGAGAAACGACAGCAGGAAAGCTCCCCTCTGGCTCAGGGACTGAGATTGTAGTCTCCTTATTGCAGTGGCCCTGGCTGGTGTCAGTGGCCTAAGGAACTGAAGAGAACTACAAGTCCCGGCAGGCTGCGCGGCATCGGTTTCAGTAGGCGCCTAGGTGGCGGATTCACGGTTTCCTGGAGTTTGGGTTCCAGGCTGCGGCGGGGCTGTTCCCCTTCCCTCCTGGTGAGTAGCACCCGCGCACAGATCCCGGGCCGACCTGGCCACCAGATCGCGCGGGACGTAGAGCGCGGGGGATCCGGTGTAGACGTGCTTCGCGCCGCCTGAGGCTCAGGCTTTGTATCCCTGGCGAAGCTGGGAGGAAACTGGGGCGTGTGACCTTGTCACCCTAGCAGGCGCGACCACGTGGCTCAGGTGACTCGCAGTGCCCCGCCCCCTCCGCTGTGATTCTCTAGCTCAGTGCCCTAGCGGTCGTTAGCGTGGACTGGCCACTCGGGTGGCCCAACCTTGCGTGCACTGGAATACGCGGAGGTGGAGAGGGACTGCGAGTGGCTCCGCTTCTCAGAAGCCTTCATACCTTGGCCTCGTGAACTCCCACGCAGAGGTAGATGGTGCGGTGAGCGTGGAGTGGTGAACAGCAGGGGGCGCCCCAGAAATCAGGTCACCTAGGCTTGCAACAGGCGCCAGTCTGCATTTGATGCCCGGTACCTTGCAGATTCCGGTGTTTCCAGCAGGTGTGAGGAGAGACGCCTGTAGGAGACGTTCTTCAGTGGCATTTCCTTGCCACCAAGTGGGGAGGAAGCTTAGCGTTTAGGAGGCACTCAAGAAATAGTTGCTGATTTGATAGGAATTAGATTTTGTCACTCTTTTTCTTTAAGTGTCTTCTTGTCACTGTAGTTCTCAGACTGTATAGTGTGCAGCAGACTTGTGTTGAGGGCTTGTTACTGTACAGAATTCCGCCCGCTCCCCTCCAAACTTCTGGTTTTAGTATGGTGTTTGAACTCTGGACTCAGCACGTCCAACAACGAATCCAGGGGATGCGATGTTGCTATCCTGGGGACTATAATTTGAATGCTACTATTTTATAAGAAAAGAAATCCATAAATTCTTCACACCTGGTTACGGTTGAGGGTTTTCACCCCACTCTGTCGGCCAGCTTCACTGTTGTTGTACCACCCATGGGAATTGCTTTACACACTGCACCCCTCCGCCCATTACTTGACATACATATATCCCTATCATTTGTGTCATTTTGTTCTTGGGTTATATCATAACTTATTTTACTGTGTTATTTGATTGGTTGACATTCAACAGGCCTTACGGCGTGAGGTTTTACTTCTCCTGAGAGAATTTGCCATTTATTTCTTTCCAAATGCTTCCTCCAGCCTCCTTGCTTTTTTTTTTTTTTTTTTTTTTTTTGTCCGAGAAGGAGCTGGTGAATGGGTTTGGTATAGCCATCCGTTCCTGTCCTGGCCCCAACTAGAACAGCCCACTGAGTCACCCAGGTCTCATTGTCTGTGACAGAGAACCGCTGGCCACTCCAGGACCCGTGTTCAATGTGCTCCTGTTACTCTGCTGATGGCACAGACACGCCCGGATCCAAGCTTCTTTCTGCTTCCTTGTCTGCAGAGTGAAGCGCCAATGGTGTGCACCTGCGTAGCCAGCTGTGCAAGTCATGTGGCGGGCTGCTTATTTAAGCACTTTTTGGAAGCCCGCTCGCCTGCTGCGCGCCCTTTGCTCTTGGCCTTATGTTGTTGGTCCCTCTTTCCCGCGATGGGCTTAATGGAAGAAGGTTTCTTTTCTGTGCCTGGGTGAGAGTTATTTTCCTTATCTGCTGAGGAACCTTGCCATCGGTCTGGGATTCCTAGGTTTAATTAGTATTGATCCGAGCAACCTCTGGCCATTACACATTAAGAAGTGTAGTTAAAACTATCATTCTTGCAGTGGACGCTATCACGCTCTCTCTCTCTCTGTAGGATGGGGAGCTCTGTGAGCCTCCTCAGGGCAGCTGTCCTGGGGTATGCAGTCATCTTGTTTGCTTTCTCCAAGAGTATATTTGGGTCTTTTCTGGTTTAGAGAACATTTCAGAAAAAAAAAAAAAAGTCCCAATAATTTCTGTAGGAAATGGAAAGTCACTTTTAGGGATAAAGAGAATTTTCTCCCTAATGTAAAAGTAACTTTTATTCTCCTCTTTGAGTTGTTATCTGGGAAGCTAACTGCCTCCTTCTGCTAGCCTAGACCTAGTCCTGGAAGCTTCTAGCCTCTGTACAATCTAACCTAGGCCTAGAATGTTTTCAGCCTCTGAGACTTACTGCTTAATGATCTCTCCTTTTCTTGTTCTGTCTGAGCTCTGCGCTGGCTGGTTCAACTCAGCTGTTCTGGCTCAAACTCTACTCCCAGCAGACTTATTTAATTTGGCTTCTCTCTTGGCCCGGAATTACTCTGCTTGGCCTCAAACTAACTTAACAATCTGCTCTAATCTTCTGGCTTCTTATTATTTCCTGAGTTATCTCTCTACAACCCATCTTCCTATTACTGTCCTGGTAAAACTGTGCTTCTTCTCTCTCTCTCTCTCTCTCTCTCTCTCTCTCTCTCTCTCTCTCT
>OU015742.1:180387287-180402300 GCA_907169655.1 Acomys percivali
TCTCTCTCTCTCTTCCCTCTCCCTCCTCTTTCTCTCTCTACTTTCTTCCTCTCTCTTTTCTTTCTCCTTCTCGTTTCTCTCTTCTCTCTTCTCCTCCCTCCCCACCCCTCTGTGCCTCTTAAGGACCTTCCCTTTTCCTCTTGGGTGTGTCCTATTCTGTCAAATCTTCTCTGATTCGTCACCCTTTCTGCCACTCAATTAGACATCACTTTCTTTTTGTTCCCCAGTCATTTAAAATTTATTTTTATTATTTATTTATTTATTAATTTAATTAATTTATTCAGATCACAACTCAATTGTTATCCCATCACTTGTATCCTCCCGTTCCTCCCTCCTTCCCGCTTTCACCCTATTCCCCTCCCCTAGGTCTAAGACTGAGGGGGACCTCCTCCCCCACTATATGGTCATAGACTATCAAGTCTCATCTTGGTAGCCTGCTTATTCTTTCTTTGAGTGCCATCAGGTGCCTCCCCACCAAGGGGAGGTGGTCAAATATGGGGCACCAGAGTTCATCACTTTCAAACCTGGGTGCTTCCTTCTACAAACTAACTTTACCTTTGTTTGGGATTAAAGGCATGTATCACCACACCTGGATCTCAGCTTTTCTTTACCTGATACTTGCTCTATACAAGGGTGGCTGTGTACTCAGATCTGCCTACCTCTGTCTGCTGGATTAAAGACGTGTTTGTATTCCAGCTGGATCCTAGAAGATCTTTGGCTGTGATCTCTTGCCAGCTGGATCACAGAGACCTAGAAGGTCTTTGGATATGATCTCTTGCCAGAGCAGCCATGTTCAGAATTAACATTCCTCTACACCCTGAGTGACTTCCCTCAAGCTGTCGTCTTTCTTGTTCACTGAGGCGGTGAGGTGGGGCATGGATGTAATTTCAGGTCTGCTGTCTCAGGATGTGGCCTGGGAAGGGGGAGCCTGAAGATGGTAGTTGGAAAGGCCATTTACACTAAGTGCTCAATTTCATATCTTTTTTATTTTTAATTAAAAAAATTTTTTTTCGAGACAGGGTTTCTCTGTATAATAGCCCTGGCTGTCCTAGACTCCCTTTGTAGGCCAGGCTGGCCTTGAATTCACAGTGATCCACCTGCCTCTGCTTCCTAAGTGCTGGGATTAAAGGCGTGTGCCACCACTGCCCGGCTTCAATTTCATATCTTGAGATGGAGTATTTTTCCTTTTTTAAAAAATTTTTTAATTTTTTGAGACAGGGTTTCTCTGTGTAATAGCCCTGGCTGTCCTGGAACTCTCTTTGTAGACAAGGCTGGCCTTGAACTCACGGAGATCTGCCTGCCTCTGTCTCCTGAGTGCTGGGATTATGGGTATGCACCACCACCACTCCTGGCTCAAGATGGACATTTAAAATAATGATTTAAAATAAAAAAATCTCATGTGCATTGGTGTATTACCTGCATGCATGTCTGTGTGAGGGTGGCAGATTCCCTGAAACTGGAGTTATAGACAGTTGTGAGCAGCCAAGCTCACAAGTGAGCCAGATCTCTGGGCCCTGAGATGGACATTTTTGTTTGACCATCGACTTTCACCTGTCCAGCTGATCCACGGTTTCACAATGAACTGGGGCGTCTCCTCTGGCCCAGGGACAGAGCTCATTCTCATTGATGTGTCAATTAAACGTCCATGCCCGTGCTCCAGGCTTCTGGGTGCTTATTTCCAATGAGGAATATTGCTTGATCATTGACACGCCATTGATTTCCAGAGCTCCAGGCACTGCCTTCCACAGGCGTGGCTCTCCTGAGGCTTGGGAGCAGGTTAGAGTTGTCTTCTGAAGTAGCTGTATTCACTTCCAGCTGGCAGTTAAGGACCTTGGTGTCTTGAAGTCCAAGTGTCCCTGTCAAAGAGATGACATGAAAAAAAGGGAAGATGGGGCTGTTGAGATGATGACTTGTGGATGTGGGCTCAGACTTGTTGCTTAGTCAGATGTTGGTTTTGGTTCTCAGAACCTAAATTGGGTGACTCAGAAATGTGTCTCCAGCTCTAGGGGATCCGATGTTCCCCTTCTGACCTTTATGGGCACTTAGGCACATGTGTGTGTATATATGTATACACATATTCATACACATACATATACACAGACACATACACAGACATGGAGATGCATGCACCCAGAGATATATGCAGACACACACACACGCAGACACAGACATAGATACAGACACACACACACACACGTACACACAAATACAGACGCACAGACATACACATATAGACAGCAACAGACACACACCCATATGTAGACACACATAGACACATACAGACACAGACATAAACACACAGACACACACATATACACAGACACACACACAGAGACACAAAAATATGCACATACAGGCACACACACTTACACAGACATAGACACACGTGTGTGAGCACACCCCCACCCCCACCAACACCCTCACCGACAGGCCAAAATAAATCTTAAAAAGGAAGAAAAGAGTGACTGAACACCTGCAGTGGGAAGGCCTGTTCATATCATCCTCAGCCACTTTACTAGCTGAGCCACCAAGCACTGTGGTTATTTGAGCATATATGTGGATAAGGAGTAACCGCTGACTATACTAAAATTATGAATAGATACTAAATATTAATAATCATTTCAACACTGGGGGCAAAGAATTATTGTAATAGCTAATTTACTATGTTTACCTCTAAATTGGTCTTGAGTTCTTAGAGAAATGTCTATATCTTAGGGTTTCTATTGCTGTGAAGAGACAGTATGACCACGGCAACGCTTTTACAGGAAAACATTTAATTGAGGCTGGCTTACAGTTCAGAGGTTTAGTCCATTATCATCATGGTGGGAAGCATGGTAGAATGCAGGTGGACGTGCTGCTGGAGAGGGAGCTGAGAGGTCTATATCCATATTGTCAGGCAGCAGGAAGAGAGAGAGAGACAGAGACAGAGACAGAGAGAGACAGAGAGACAGACAGACACTGGACCTGGCTTGAGCATTTGAAACGTACACTTTCTCCAGTCAGGCCACACCTACTCCAACAAGGCCACACCTCCTAAACCTCTCTCAAGTAGTACTGCTCCCTGATACCACACATTCAACTATATGAGCCTGTGAGACCATTCATATTCAAACCACCACAGGTCGTATCATAATAGTTCTTTTTCTTGTTGTTATGTTGTCCAATGTAAATGAAAGGAGAAGGAATTTATTTTGCTAGTAGTTTCTCAAGAGGGTTGTTTGGCCTTCCCAGGGTCTTGGATAGAGCATTGTGGCGGTGGAACACATGGCAGAGGCTGCTCCCCTCTTGGTGGACAGGAAGCAGAGTGTGAGAAAATGGCCAGGAACCAATCTAACCTTCAAAGCTTTACTTTTTCCAACTGGGCCCCATCTCCTTGCTTTTCTAGAATCTCCCAAAATATGGCCAGCAGCTAGGGCCCACATGCTTGACACATGAGCCTGTAGGGGACCATTTCCTATTAAAATGTAACAGTGGTCATAAATTCTACTTTTGACCTGATAGGCATCCAAGAGAGCTAGCTGGTGGTGGATGTTAACCATTAAACTCTGCTTTTATCTCTAACAATGTAGCCTCCATCTGCCTCCTCCACTGGTGGTGTTTATCAATAACGAAATTAATAATGAAATGGAGTGAATACCTGTAATACTTTGGCCTCTGCATTCACTTGGAATGTAGGTTAAGAAGAATGCTAAGTTGAGCGTCTGAGTGAAACCACCCACTATCTTATTCACAGACAGATCCTACCTCAGAGCTGGTGATTTAGTGAGCCATATAGGGTGGGATCCAGCAACCTGGTTTTTGAAATGGCACAAAGGCTGATTTTTGATCCGGTGTTCCTCTGACCATACTTTACAAATGCTAGGTTGGGAAAACAAGGCTGCTGTGATGGTTTGAATGAGACTGTCTCCCCCATCCCCCACGCAGTCTCATCAATTCCAATGTTTTGTTGATTGAAACGTTGGTTTGAATTCATTCAAACATTTGGTTCATTCAGACCAAGTTGGTAGATTGTCTAGGAAGGATTAGGAGGTGTGGCCTTGTTGGAGGAAGTGTGTCATTGAGAATAAGCTTGAAGGTTACCCTCAAGAGCCCACACTAGGCTCAGTCTCTCTCACCCTCTGCATCCTGTCTGTGGGTCCGGATGCAAGCCTTCAGCTCCTGCCCCAGCTCCATGCCTGTGTCCTTGCTGCCATGTTCCCACCAGGACGGTCATGGTCTAACCCTCTGAAACTAAGCAAGTGCCCGATTAAATGCTTCATCTGTAAGTTGTCTTTGTCATGGTGCCTCTTTCCAGTGTCAGGACAGTAACTGAGGCAGCAGCAAAAGGAAAGATAATCGAACTCAATGCGAAGTGTCTTTGTGTTCACAAAAGGTCAAGAAAGGAACTGGACAGATGGCTTAGCCAAGAGTGCTTGCTGCTCTTTCAGAGAACTGGACAAGATCCCCAGCACCCATGTCTAGCAGCTTGTAACTGCCTGCAACTCTGGCTCCAGGGACTCTGACATCCTCTTCTGTCTTCCATGGGCACCTAAATGCATACAGACTCACAATATATACACAAATAAACTAAATCGTGAAAGAAAGAAAGGAGTGAAGCAGAACAGGTAGGAAAAACAGGAAAGGCTGGAAGAAGATGGTAAATTTCAACACAGACACATAGCTATATTGAGTATAAATTTAGAAAGCCAACTACATGTTCTTTAAAGAAATGGTATGAAGTCTAAGTCGAAAGTAAAAGAATGGGAAAAGATGTACTTTGTGTATATTTAAAGAAAAGCCTGTGTCTGTATAATGAAACATGAGTCAAAATAGACTACAGAGAAAGGCAAAGACGAGGATGTTTGTGGCAGTGCCTTCCACACAGAGAGGAAATGAAGTGACAGACAAGACCAGAGCCCACAGTTCTGAAATGACACCCTGCGTCTTGCTGCTGTGTCTCTGGAGGCTCAGTGCGGACAGGAAGCTTGGCGGTGTTCACATCTTTCTGTCTGGGGCCTGTCCCTTGGCATCTGCAGCTGGGTCAAGGGTGTTAGCTGAATACGAAGTACTCAGGGATTGTTGAGGAGGTAGCCTATTGGATTCATTGTCCCCAAAGAATGTCTGTTGTTGCCACCTGGTGGGTTAAGGAGGTATATTCCAAGGAGGGGAATAGCTGGGTCTTGAGGAAGCCCTATTCCCATTTTTCTGAGAAAGCGCCAGATAGCTTTCCAAAGTTGTTGTACTAGTTTGCATTCCCACCAGCAATGAAGGAGTGTTCCTCTCTCTCCACATCCTCGCCAGCATGTGGTGTCAGTTGAGTTATTGATCTTAGCCATTCTGATGGGTGTAAGATGAAATCTCAGTGTCGTTTTGATTTGCATTTCTCTGATGACTAAGGAGGTCGAGCATTTCTTTAAGTGTTTCTCCACCATTTGATATTCCTCTGTTGAGAATTCTCTGTTTAGTTCTGAGCCCCATTTCTCTATTGGGTTATTTGGTTTGGTAGTGTTTAATTTCTTGAGTTCTTTATATATTTTGGATATTAGACCTTTGTCAGATGAACAGGGACATATGCTCAACCATGTTCATAGCTGCCTTACTCATAATAGCCAGAACATGGAAACAACCTACGTGTCCCTCAGTAGAAGAATGGATAAAGAAACTGTGGTATATTTACACTATGGAATACTACTCAGCTATTAAAAACAAGGAATTTCCGAAATTTGTGGACAAATGGATTGAACTAGAAATTATCATAATGAGTGAGTTCACCCAGAAGCAAAAAGAGTCAAATGGTATATACTCACTTATATCGAGACACTAGGCCAAGGGGTACGCCCCCATGAAAAACTTTACCTACTAGGAAAGTGGGTCAGAGGGGAGAAAATCCTATTGAGACTTTAGGGGTGAGAAGCCTGGGAGAATGAGGAAATAGAAGGATCCAGAGGGTCCTGGAAAACTACAGGCGGGTCTGGGCCCTGGGGTCCTCCTCAAACTATGGCACCAGCCAAGGAAAATATAGGCAGTAAACTTCGAACCCCTACCCAGTCTAGCTGATGGACAGGACATTCTCTACCGTTAAGTGGAGAAGGGGATCTGACTTTCACACAAACTCTGGTGCCCCATATCGGACCATGTCCCTTGGATGGGGAGGCCTGGTGGCACTCAGAGGAAAGATAATAAGTCACCAAGAAGAGACTCGATACCCTAGGAGCATATACGGGGGAGGAGGTCCTCCTCCGTCACAGACATAGGGGAAGGGAGTAGAGGGGGAAGCGGGAGGGAGGAAAGAAAGGGAGGATACAAGGGATGGGCTAACAATTGAGATGTAATATGAATAAATTAATTAAAAAAAGGAGGTATGAGTAAGGAGGGCAGGATCTTTGTGCCCAGTGGTAGGAGTTTGGTACCCAGTAGGACCCCCCAGGACTGTACATGGACAGAAGAGCATCAGTTATCCTCAAGGAGCACAGGCTAAACTGTCTGACTGCAATAAACATTTTGACTATCAGATATGAAGGAATTACTGGTTGCTTCTGCCCAGCTACCATTTTGGCACAGAGGCTTGCCTATGTATAAAGGCTAAAGGTGCCTGTGGCTGTGTGCTAGTGCAATACTAGTTACAAGAGCCAAAAGCGAGCATGCCTTTCCTGTTTTTCCTGTTTAAAAGCACCCTTCATCTGGACCCTGTACCCCTTGACTCTCTGCTTCCTACCACTTTCTGGAAGCTCTCCTAGTGGTCATGTATCTTTTTGCCTTTCTGCTACCCTACCCTAGAGTGTAAACGTCACATAGGCAAGAGCTGTAGGCTGTTCACCTTCTCCACACTAGCTAGAATAGCAGCTGGTGCTGTTGAAGGAAGGACGTTGGGAGTTGATTTGTATCTGGCGCTACGCTAAGCACTTTATGTAATTATTTTACGTCATCTTAATTTTGAGGTATTAATTCTTGTTTTATAAATGAAGAAACCCAAGTCCTATGAAATCAAGAAAACGACACAAGGTCACACTGTCTGTGAGTGGCAGAGCTGGGATTTGAATTCTGGATTTGACCCGCTATGAAACTCTCTAATTGTTAACCTTTCCTGACCTTCTTTTCATACACAGGGTCTGGGGACATGGCCAGAAAGGCTCTCAAGCTTGCTTCGTGGACCAGCGTGGCTCTTGCTGCCTCGGGTGTCTACCTCTACAGCAACAACTTCTTGGACCCTAATGACTTCGGCGCTGTCAGGGTGGGCAGAGCTGTTGCTACGGTGGGTTTTTCTCTTTTGGGGGCGGCAGAGGCATCACAGCATCGCCTGTAGGCGTTCCATAGCTGCGGCAGGTGGACGTGCTGAGCTCTATGGAGATGCAGGCCTGCCAGCTCTGTCTGCAGAGCTGTAGGCTTGGATGTGCAGCCTCACAGACCTTCACTCCTGTACGCGCAACCCCTGCCACTCTGCAGTTGAACACAGGGTTGTACCAGGTCCCTGTTCTGAAGCCTTGAGGTAGAGACTCCGTGTCTTACTGTAGCAGTGGCTCAGAGGGACAGTGTTCCTTGGAAAATGCCCGGGATAGATAGAAGACTTTGGCAGTTCCGTTCTGCCTGCTGTCTTTCAGCTTCTTGTCTGCTATGAGGTGAACTCCTCGGGAGGCCTTCCTTACCACAGGTTCCCACCACCATGGTGTCCGGCAAGAGTATGGGGCCAAGCGAACTCTGGCTGAACACTTTGAAATCCTGAGTCGAAAGAAATCCTTCTTTAGATCAGCAACTTGATCTTGTTCCAGTGAGCTGATCTGAGGAGTTCTGGATATGTCATTTTTATGTGCATTGTCTGGGGCTGGGGGAACTCTATCCATCTCCAAATGGAGAATCTGATTGAATGTTTGATTTTTAGATGCTTTCACTGGTGGTTCAATAGCAATATGGTCTGGTGTTATGTCTTTTTAGGAAAAAAAATTAGATTTATTTAGTTTATTTTATGTCTGTGAATGTTTTGCTTGCATGTATGTACATATGTATGTATGCATGCATATATATATATATATATATATATATATATATATATATATATATATATATATGTGTGTACCATGTGCATGCCTGGTGCCTTTGGAGGTCAGAAAAAGATGTCAGATCCACTGGAATTGGAGTTACAAATGGTTCTGAGCCATTGGGTTCTGGAAACTGAACCAGGCTCTCTGTAAGAGAAGTAAGTGCTCTTACCCACTGACCATCTCTCTAGCCCCAATCATTGCTCTCATGCCCCCCCCCTCCCCCCCCACCTTTTGGTTTTCCAGATAGGGCTTCTCTGTGTAGCCCTGGCTGTCCTAGAACTTGTTCTGTAGACCAGGCTGGCCTCGAACTTAACAGTGATCCGTCTGCCTCTGTCTCCCAAGTACTGGGATTAAAGACATGTGCCACCACTGCCTGGCTATCATGGTTTTTTGACTCTGCTGACAGCTCCCTTCCCAGAGACTGCTGTACAGTCTTTGCAGAATAGACTGCCAGCCATACACGTCATGTTCTTTTTCCTTTATTGCTGCTGGCGAGCAGAGATCACAGTTGCTATTGTTTTGCACCCGTCTGGATGTGCATCATGATGTAGCTTGCTTAGTTTATTTTCTGAGAACTCAGTGTCATCAAGCACGTCATGGCGCCTGTCAAATAGGCAAATGGGCTTTGAATAACAGGCTATGGGATATGAAACCATGCCTTTTGGGAACCACTGGTTTTTTTTTCTTTTTTTTGTTTGTTTGTTTGTTTTGAGGAGTAAAAACAAACTGTTTCATCTAGATCCAGCTTTGAAGGAGCCTTTGGTCATGGAGTGCACATACGGGTGCATTCAAAAGTGGCCGAAAGCCAGACACACGTCAGGACTGCGGCTATGGTCAGATGCAGGAGTGAGCACTGGGGCCTGGGAGTCAGGATGAGCATCCGAAGGAAGCAGAATTTGAGTGCACCCTTAAGGTTGAGTAGCCAGAAGGAGGCAGGAAGGTATCAGTGGGTACTTTAATGAATCAGCCACCAAGCTGTGCATTCCTTCCTTTTCCTTTTCAAAGACAGTTTTATTAGCGTTTAAAGGAGAAAGTTTGGGTCAGGCAAGCTGCCAGTTTCAGTAGTTGCCCAGAAGAGGGAGGTAGGGAAAGAGTTAAGCTGGCATCGAGTCAGCCACATGGTATGGAATGGCGCATTAGAAAAAGAATGAAAAAAAAAAAATCCAAAAACCAAACCAAACCAAAACAACAACACCCCCACCACCAAACCAGGCTGGGCAGTGGTGGTACACATGCCTTTGATCCCAGTACTCCAGGCAGAGGCAGGCAGATCTCTGAGTTTAAGGCCAGCCTGGTCTACAGAGTGAGTTCCACGACAGCCAGGGCTACACAGAGAAACCCTGTCTTGAAAAACCAAAAACCGAGAGAGAGGAAGAGAAGAGAAGAGAAAAGAGAGAACACACACACACACACACACACACACACACACACACACAGAGAAGGGGGGCATCAACTGAGTGACAAAGCATACTTAGGCTCTGGCTACCATCCAAAAGAAAAAAGTTGATAGAGTAGAAAAAGGGAAAGCCTTGAGTTTTGACCCAGCTAGGCGGCAGAGCCAACAGTGACTGCATCCTCTGAAGGCCTCTGGCCCTCATTATCTGGGTTCCACACTCAGTGAGCAAATCTTGCTGATGGCTGTCACCCAGCACACAGAGGTGGAATGGAATCAGGCCTTGGGGGGGCGGGCGGGGAGCGCAGATGAACATTTTGGAATATTAATCTCAGAACTTAGTTTCTAAGGTCCTTAGTTGCTCAGCTCTGAAAAGGAAGGCTTGAGCTCAAGGCTCCTCTGTGCTGGAGAGATGGCGGAAGCCTGTGATTTTTTGACTGACTCTGGGTAAGGGTCCCTCACTGAGGGGGTTTGGCCCGAGGATCTAGAATGGAAACTCAAGTTTAAGAGCATCCACTTAGTATTTGTTGAAGGTCTACCTGTGCAGTGTAAAAGATGCTGAAGGACAGTAACAAGCAGGAAGACCCCGCCCTTGAGTCCAGACAGTTCACAAACAAGGAAGCAAATGGGAAAGCTAAGTTCGGGTGGTCACAATCGAGGCTCCTGGTGCCCGAGGGCCACTTCAGACTGGCCCTCTCTGGAGGAGTGTCACTGTGTTCACCCCTGAAGGCCAGAAAGGAGCATCCAGGCTAAGATCTGGTGGCCGAGCATCCAAGGGGTGGGGCCAGCTACTCCAACGGAGCCAGCATCTCCTGGATGGGTCTCCTGCTCAGGGCTTGGGCAGAGGTGTGGTGCTGATGTCCTCAGTGTTAAGCTTCCTCCTCCCTTGGTTCACAGACAGCTGTCATCAGTTATGACTACCTCACCTCCCTGAGGAGTGTCCCATATGGCTCTGAGGAGTATTTGCAGCGTCGATCGCAGGTAAGCGGCCTATGGAACCTTTCGTGACTGAGTCAGGATGGGGTATGTCTGAAGAGCGGGCACAGCCAGTTTACTTCCTATGGAAAGCTGAGTTGAGGACAGAGTGGGCATTGAGGTAGACCACTGGCATGGCATTTGAGACAAAGGCAATGGAAGACCACCTCCTCCTTCCTATGCAGGTGCCTTAGTACCTGTGAGTGGGGCTGCCATTTTGCACAAAGCCAGGTCTCCTATACTAGGGCCATTATCTATAGAGTGCAGTTGGGGAGGCCACTGTGTGTTTCTGATGACAGCAGAGATGTAGGCTGCCTCCGAAGAGCTAATAACTTCTAAGCTGTGTTGTTAGGCAGAAAGAGGTTAATTTCTTTTTCTCTCTCTGAAGACTACTTGGGGCCTCCTGTAGGAGTGGCGTTGTGGATCACACACATCTCCTCAGTCAGAATGTAGTAGTTGATGTGGGTGCGTCAGGGAGCTGGAGGGGTTGAACACAAAGGTCGAACACAGAGCTTGGAAATAGACTGCAGCTCGACTGTCCTTAGAGAATGCTCAGTTATGCTTCTGAGCTCAACTTGGCACCTCTCCTCTGTGCTGTGCTGCTTTGCTTCCCAGTATCCTTTGCGGGTAGAGTGGTTAATGAAATGTTTTAACTTAAACTTTGCATTATGGACATTGTAACTATGCACAAAGTCACAAAAGTAAAAAGCAGAGCAGAGTTCCAGGACACCCCTCTTCCGTGGGGCTGTCCAGCCTGAGGAAGGACTGATGGCTCCCTCCTTTATTTACGTACTTGGAGGTTTTTAAACAGAACCTCAGGTGCCATATTGCTTCATCTGTCAGTTATGTCTCTAATAGAGAAAGACCTTTGAAAAGCCACACTGTGATATTGGGGTCACAAGTAACAAGATGAGCAATTCCACAGTAACTTCTTTTTATTTTTTAATTTTTAATTTTTTGGGGTGACTTTTCAAAACAGGGTTTCTCTGTGTATCCTTGGCTTTCCTGGACTTTGTAGACCAAGCTGGCCTCGAACTCACAGCGATCCATCTGTCTCCGCCTCCTGAGTGCTAGGATTAAAGGTGTGCACCACCATGCCCGGCTTCTTTTTATTTTTAATTTTTAATTTGTTCACTTTACATCCTGATTGTAGCCCCCTCCCTTCACAGTAACTTCTAGTCCATGTCCAGATTGCCCTTCTCCCTGAAACTTCTTTTTAAAATATTTATTTACGTATGAGTATGTGTGAGCTCTGTGTGTGTACACTTTGTGCTGGCTCACTCTACCATGGAGTGAGGCTGGTGGTCAGCATGCTTTGGTGATCTTCCTGTCTCCACCGTACTCACAATACTAGGGCCATAGGTGTATGGTACCACATCTGCCTTTTTATCTGGAATCTGAGAATTTGAACCCGGGTCTTCATGCTGGCTTGTTTACCCACTGAGCCATCTCCCTAGCCTCAGGACATCGGCTTATAGTTACTTTGTTTCCACCTAGATCCAAACATGGTGTCTGTGTATATATTGTATTTTGTTGACATTTCCCGAGTCTCTTGGAATCTATAACATTTCTTCTCTCTTCCTTTATTTTATTTTATTTTAATTTTTTTCAGTTATCACCTGCTGGAGAGCCAGATCATTTATCCTGTAGAATTTCCAGGATTTGCCTGATTGTACCCTCAAAGTGCTACTTAATGGGAAGTACATTCAAGCGACTCACAGTTCTAAATACACAGTATTTGAAACAGACAAAATGACCCTTGTTCCTCAGGCACCCAGTTTTCCTGCCTGGAGGCAATCATCATTTTTTGTGTATCTTTCCACAGCTATCTGCCTATAATTTAATCACCCTGTCTTTATCCCTTCCACAGACAGTTAGTTACACATCTTTCTCTCAGATGTTGGTTCTCTTACATTGGAGATTAAGGCTCTTATTTTTATATATTTAGTCTTCAGCAATAATGCCTACGATGGAGGGGGCCTAATGTCTGTTTCAGTGTCAGGTTGTGCCCTTGCCTTTGGAGAGGCCACAGAAAGAATCTAAGGTTTATATTCAGAAATCCTGGGTTAGTGCCTTGGCTTTGGGAGATCATCTAGCCCTGAGGAGTAGTTGTTTTCCTCGTCCTTAAACCAGACCTGGTGTATGCTGTGAGTTTCCAAGTCTGCAGCACTGATACAAGCATCCAGGACACAGTGGGTTCTGAGTAAAGCCTTGCATAGATGAATGCATGGCACAAAGGGCTCATTGTGATATCTCAAAGCCCTTGTCTTTGAGGTGTAGTTCCTCCATCTCCTTTTATTTCAAGCTGCGGCCTTTGGAATTCTCTAGAGTGACCTTCTTCAGAGACTTCCAGGCCAGGACTAGGATAGATTTGTCTTGGGGACTCTGAGGAGCTGGCGGGCTGTGAAGAGACTTGCTCTCCAGCATGTAAGTGATCGGAGAGGCAGTGGTACCCGACTCCTCCAGAAGCTGACAGCTCCGGGGATCTGGTGAGGAAGGTACAGCCAGGCCTTTGATGAGAGGGCAGCATGTGATGGCTGGATGTCCCAGATAACAGGATGTAGGCTGGTTCCTGGGAGTCGGGCCTGCGAAGGGGGATCCGGCAGGCACTGGAGAGCGTGACTAAATGCTGCGCCAGTGTTTGCGTCATCATGGCTGATAAAGGAGTGCCCAAAGAAAAGCATCATTATGTCACTTGTCAAGCCAGCATCTCCAGGTTGCTGAGTCAGCCAAGGGACGAATAGGGCTAGTCAGTGACTTGAAGCACTTTTAAGGTTGGCAGGCTGGCCTCGTGACTCACACTGCATCTTGGTGGGGAAGAAGAGAAAGCACATGGCACTCTGCTGGGCAGCTGAGGGTGTAAGGATGGGGCTCCGGAGAGCCAGATTCCTGATGCCTAGACACTTATAACTGAGGTTTGTGTGACTGGACATGTTCACCATCCAGAAGGACACTGCAGCTAGTAGAGCTGTCCAGTCAAAGGTTGGAGGTGATAGGACAGGATGGAGTTGGTTCTGCATAGGGAACAACTTCCGGACTTTCCTTTGGTGATCTAGTGTATGTATTCTCTCTCTCTCTCTGGGACCTTGATCGTGGCTGCACTGTACCTACAAAGCCTTTCAGCTGACCTTCCCTTGTGTTATTGAGCAGACCCCTGAGCCCCAGGAGAACTGCTTCAGTTCAGCAGGATGCGTTCTCTTCATTACTGTGGTATTTGGACTTGAGCAGCAGAGCCAGGGAGACATAGGATGCTTGCTATAGGGAGGAAACCAGAGTGTCAGCTGGGTCATAGCATGAGGTTTGGGTCAGCTTGCTAGACATCACCCCCAGACTGGATAGACATCCTCACACGGGCCTGTGGATGGGCGCGCTGGACATGGGGGATGGCCTCTTTGGTGGGTAAGCAGATCCACAAAGAGAAGAAGAGAGAAGTATGAATGAGCTGGACATGCTGCCCCCCAACATTCTGATCAGAGATTCCTCTGTCCCAAGCAGAAGAGAGAGGGAAGAGAGAGGTTAGCATCATGCCTGACCTTGGCTTAGGCTGCTTCAGGCCAGAGGGTGAGCTGTTGAATTTGGCATTGCCACGATGTGCATTTAGAGGCGGGGTCAGATGTTAACTATCAGAATCCTGAGATAGTAGGATGCTTGGTGTAAAAGGAGCCCCCTTTTGGACCAGTGGATAGGACCTTATGGACTAAGGGGTGGTGGTGTTGACCTTATATGTAACTACTCCTTGAACTTGAGAAGCATCCGCTAGTTCTAGCTTCCAGTGTAAGGTCCAGGACTGGAAGACCGAGAAGGTGAGGGGACTCCTTTGGCTTCCCCCACCATCCCAGGCTTGATAGCACCACTCAGACGATGGCCAGTCTCATGCTCTTTACACCTTGCACTGTTGTTTCCTGATCCTGCCTGAGGAAAGCCCTGCTCCAGATAGAAAGCAGAGCTCAAGATATCCACATGGTGACTCTCACCAGCTCCTCCAGATCTGAGGCTGAGTCTGGGCCAGGTTGCTGCCGGGGTGGGCTTGAGGGGCACAGAGGAAGAGGAAGGAGGGCCACAGAGCTTCTTCCCCGGAAGGCCTTTTCCTACCCAGTCAGTCAGACAAGCAGTTAACTCAACAAACATTTGGCATTTATATTCCCCAGGGAAGCGGCAAGTGGCATAGCTGTATCTCCCGGAAACAATGAAAGTCATAAAGCCAGCATGACTGCTTGACAAAAGTCTAGCAAAGCTGAGCCTCATGGTGCAATCGCCATCTTGCTATCTTTCGCATTTGGTCTTGATTGCCATGTGTTGCATGCTTGGGGGGGGGGGGGCGGGATGTATTTTAATATTTGTACCGGTTGGAGCTACTGGATTGATTGGAAATTTCTTCTGAGTTGTATACCTTCTCCCAGGTGTACTGTTTTTAGGCTGCTTCAGAGAAGTCCTGAACATACTACCCCTCTCATTTTTTAGGGAGATATCCTTTTTTTTTTTTTTTTTCTTTCTTTTTGAGACAGAGTTTCTCTGTGTAGCCTTGGCTGTTTTGGACTCACTTTGTAGACCAGGCTGGCCTCAAACTCACAGCGATCCGCCTGCCTCTGCCTCCCGAGTGCTGGGATTAAAGGTGTGTGCCACCCTTCCC
>OU015742.1:180402400-180435819 GCA_907169655.1 Acomys percivali
CCCCCCCCCCCCCCCCCCCCCCCCCCCCCCCCCCCCCCCGCCTGGTGCCCTGGAGATTGTGACTTGAATATAGATGTCAGAGATCTCCTTATGAGACTCTGGCTCCAAGATAGTATTGGAACATCTGCCCCTGCACTTACTCAGGAACAAGATTATCAGAACAAAGTCAACACAAAAAGGTAAACTGAGTTTCAGTGGGCTAGAGGAGTTGGCAGCAGATCAGGCTAAAGCCTCTTTCTACTATATGCTCAGGTGATTAGGTGGCATATAAGATTGGCTGCCAGAATGTCGTATGCCCCTGGAGGAAAGGATACAGGAACAAAGTTAGATTAGCCAGAGTTATCTGTGCCCTACACGGGGGTCGGGGTGGGGTGGGGGGGTGGGTAGGTGGGGGAGGCGGGCTTATATTGATGGATGAAGAATAATGTGGATAAATGATAATAGAATGAAGTATTAACATCCCTCCTTTTTCCCAGACAAGCTAGCTCATACAAGGCCACTGTGATGTCACATGACCTAGGAACAAAAGAACACCAAGATTAGACATATAAATAAATTCTACAAATATATAAAATATAAACATTGCATTATGCCAGAAATTGAATAGCAACTGCAACAGCATTGGCCTGAAGAGTTTTCTTGGGCCTAATGACAATTAACACTCTTACTCATTAAAAGTTGACTATACACTGCTTGGGACATGACAGTTGGCCCAGGGAGGCTTGGAGATTTTCTTCCTGTCTAGTGATCTTGAAACGGCAAGAGCCTGAGAACTGGCTGTCATGCCTTGGTAAAATATGCCTCAAGATTCTTAGAAGTTGGGTTGTGGGGTTGATGAGAGAAAATGATTGTAAAAGATAACTCTGTTCTGTCACAGTTTATCAATGATGACCAAACTTATGAGCAAGAGGAAGTAAAAACAGGGACAAAAAAACCCGATATGTCATGTTTTGGAACAACATGCCTGCCTACTGAGTTCTGTATAAGTAAAGAAGCACTGGACTGCCAGTCACTCAGGCTATAAGATTCCCCCAACTCCCGTGCCTGCCTCACTTCTCCCTCACTGGCTCCTTACCCCCTCTGTGGGACCTGGCTATTGCCAGGGCTGGCCCCCAGCAGGTGAGTAGACCCTCAAAAGATGACAGCTTTTTGCTTCTGCCTGGGCTGAGGATAATTCTCCCTCTAGCCTAGAGAATGGATGGCCATTCAAAATGCACTGTAAGGATCTCGGTTTGCAAAGGGGAACTGTCGCAATGTGTGGTTCTTCAGGAATACCCTCTGAGGCGTGGCCACTGTCCTGCCCAAACCCTTCTTCTATTCGCTTCTCACTCTGGCTGACTTGGACTGACCTGATCTATGCGAGACGCTGCATGAAGCTCGGGAGATGTGCCCAGAAGGAGGCTCAGTGTTTGCCCTCCAGTCATTGCTCCTGCGTGCTGGGGGAGGCCAAGCAGGCATGGAAGACATCTCTGTCTTCTTTTTTATTTTTTTATTTTTATTTTTTCAGCTCTGTCTTCTTACAGCTCTGTTCTGTGGACTGGAATTACTGTGTTTGACCGAACCCTGTCAACAACTGGCTCCAGGCTAGGGGGTGCGGGAGCCCTGCGTGGGGATAGAGTAGGGTGGGTGGGTGCATGCTGGAGAAAGCCTCACCTGGATCGTGAGGACTGTGTGATTGTTCCACGGTTCTTCTGCACATGCAGGGCCTGTCTACCTGCAGTGGATCCCTTTCAGTGGATTTTCACGCCCTGTGCCCCTCAGTCCTCCTTTTTCTGCTCTCTCTTGTTATCATGAGCATTTGCCTGCGAAATTCTGCGTAGAGAAGGGAAATTGAATCCTTGCTATCTCCGTGACTGGCTTTTTCAGAGACTGATAAATTCTGCAGAGCCTGAGCTGCTTGCACTGTGCTGGCGTGGGTTCAGCTAAGGATTGGATCTCTGAGGTGAGGGAAACAGTCTGTGACTGAGCCCGTACCTCCTTTGTGGCCTCTCTGTCCCCAGGTTGCAGCATGCCACAAATACATTCAGTTCTCCGCAGTGGCCTTGATCCTGCAGCCTTTCTGATGCTAGGATTAGTCAACAGGAGTGGGCCGTGCGCAGTCTTAGAGACTTACGGGTCACTGCCTTCCCTGTGGGAAAGCATGATGGGACTGCAGATTCCCTCTGGAGACTGGGCTTGCAGGCCCAAGTACATGCCAATACCTTCTTGCTTGGTCTAGGCTCATTAGTGGCTATGGACTGAAACCATTAATCGTGCCCTCTTTTGTCATATCTGCATATGGACTTTCTATTTTTAAACTACATGAGACATTTAAGAACTAGTATTGGTAAAATTACAGTTTTGAACTTTTCTTAAAAAAAAATTAGATGTGCTGGGTGTGGTTGCTCTTGCCTTTAATCTCAGCACTTGGGAAGCAGAGGCAAGAGGATCTCTGTGAGTTCAAGGCCAGCCTGGTCTACAGAGAGAGTCCAGGACAGCCAAGGCTACACAGAGAAACCCTGTCTTGAAACCCCCTCCCCATAAGATATATTCATTTTATTTTGTGTGTATATATTTTGCCCGCATGTTATGTATGTGTGCCATGTGTGTGATTGGTGCCCACTGAAGTTGCAAGAAGGCATAGCATCCCCTAGGGCTGGAGTTATTGGTGGCTGTGACTCGCCATGTAAGTGCTGAGAATTGAACCCATGTCTCCTTCAAGAGCAGCAAGCTCTCTTAACCAGCGAGCCATTTCTCTAGTCCCCTCTTTAAACTTTTAAATAATTGCATTTACTAGCCATCTTGCTGGTCTTCTCCCCTCTTTAATGCAATACTAATAGCATTCATTTCTGTGTAATACCTACAACTGTCTCTTGCATGCTCCTCCCGCCCCCTCCACCTTGTCACTAGAGTAGGGTCATCTTTTGAGAAGCAAGCCTAAACCATCTGTAGGGGATGCTGGGCCAGACTCTGGCTGGCACCCACCCACTACTGGCACCTCGTCTCCCCTCATGAGTCTGGCCACTTCCTTTCTATTCTGCTCCTGGCTCACCTTTTTCTTTTTCCTTTTTTTTTTTTTTTTTTTAACTTTTCTGGGACTGCATCAGGCTCACAGAAACCTGGTGGGCTGGGTTTTACTTCTCCTTCTCTGAAGCAACATCCCTTTCTGAAGCCTGTGGCCCCTGTACCTCAGGTGGTAAGAATGCTGCCTCTGTATTCACTGAGTACCTGCGTGTGTGTATCTATAGCCCCACTGCCTGCACCCACGGGGCTGCTTTCAACTCGTCCCTGTCTTCTGTCTCCATGGGTGCTGAGGATGGTGATGACCCTATTTCCCGGAGAAGAACCCCAGCGCCTGCCCTGAATACAAGGCCCTCAGCAGGGAGGAACTGTGGAAATCCAGCATCTACTTGTTTTTGCCATCTTAGATGCATCCCAGCCTAACGAGACAGGTTGGTTCTCTGATGCTAAGAGCAGGTGTTCACATGTACTGAACAGTAATTACAAGGCTGGTGTGGTGCTCAGGACTCCTATCTGTTTTAACTCTCCGACAAGCCAGTAAGGTTCTCATTGTAAAGAAACTTCAGAGATGTTTTTTCCTTGGCTAGAATACAAAGTACCAGGTTTCCCGATGTCATCCTCATACATAATGCCATCATGCTTGGTTCTTGTTTGTCCCTCTTCCCACGGAGCCTGCCTGCCCCCCCCACCCCCAGCTGATTCCTTCTTCCCCAGCCAGCCCCCTTTTGGATGAAGAAACTCTGGCACAAGTGAGTGAAGTGACCTGTTGTGGGGTCCACAGCTAATTACCTCCCTGCGATGGTCACACCAATGACTTAAAATGAGTGACTTAACGTATTCTCCTGTAGTTCTGGAGGCCAGAAGTCCAAAACCAAAGAACTAACAGGGCTGTGCAGGTTCTGGGGGCCCTAGGGATGACCCTTTGGTCTCCTCTGGAAGCTCCAAGCAGTTACGTGACTGCTTCCATCGTCCCTTGTCTTTCTGGGCTTAGACGTAGCTTCATCCACTCCCAGGTAGTCTAGGCTGATCACCTCTGAAAATTCTCAGTAATGTTGACCAAAGCCCTTTTCCCAAATAGGTTACAATTTCAGGGGCTAGGATGTGGCTGTATCTGTTTTTTGTTTTTGTTTTTCTGGGTGTCGGAGCCAGGAGAGAGAAGGTAAGCATCTGTTAAGCACACACCAGGAGCTCAGGGATGTGCCCACTACTTCCTGGTTGGGAACGCCCAGGACTGCTCAAGCCAACTCTTACACAGGCATGGATTTCCCTGTGTTACTCCTGCGTTCCCCCTTACCCTCCATGACTTCAGCTCTTGGCCATTTCTTCTGAAGCCTTTTGGGCTGTTCGTCTTGGATTTAATAATTCTCATACCTTAATGAGTTCAGGAGGTCAGGCCTCAGGCTAGGAGGACAGCCTTGTACCTGGGTGGGTCTGATGGTTGTGGGACTCTTGCCTCAGTGGCTGCGCCTCTAAAATAGGAGTGTGGGAGCAGCCTGATCCTATTATCCAAGTGTGGAGAAAAAGGCTGCCGCTGCGGAGGTGGCCTGACTGCTCGTTAAAAGTAGTGATTGAAGCCGGGTGGTGGTGGTGCACACCTTTAATCCTAGCACTTGGGAGGCAGAGGCAGGCGGATCTCTGTGAGTTCGAGGCCAGCCTGGTCTACAAAGCGAGTCCAGGACAGCCAAGGCTACACAGAGAAACCCTGTCTTGAAAAACAAAACAAAAAAAAAAAAAAAAAAAAGAAAAAAGAAAAAAACAGGCTGCTCTTGGTTCTCTTCTCACTGTTGTGGCCCCAAGCAGCTATTTTCTACCAAATTAAAATCCACTCAGCACTCTTCCTGTCCCCAAATAAAAACTCCTCTCCGAGTTCTTGCCTGTTACAGCAAGGCTTTTTAATAGACTCTGCCTCGTAGAGCCATGAGACATATGTCCAATTAGCAGAATAATTTTGCTTAAGTATACAGATAAACTGTTGACTGACAACAGTGGCACATGTTGGCGCCTAACTTCAGGCAGAGTAGTTTGGGAACTGGGATGTTGCCTCTTCCCCCATCTCAACCTATTCATAGGCCTTTCCATCCCTCCATCCTGACCATCTGTATGATGGTGAGGGACATCTCATCACTGGGCAGAGTATCCAAGTATGGCTATTTATAGTGACAATCAAGCAGCTACTGCTTAGGTAATATCTATGGTTTGCCAGCCACTGTGTGGAATGCTGGGTATATAGTGATCCCGCCTCCCCCGCCTGCCTGAGACAGGGTTCCTCCTTTGGCTGCCCTGGAACCCGTTCTTGGGGGGACAAGAAGCGAGTAAGAGTTGTGGAACTCACAAGAGCAGATGCTCCAAGGGGACAGGGACGTGGTCTCTCTTTCTTGTCACTGTGTCACTCAGCCCTGTGGGTTCAGTATATATTCTTAGATGAGCTGTTGGGAAGGAGCAAGATATTTTGAGCTCTCGCTGAAATGAAATGTAATCACGGGATAAAGAGCAACTGAAAGTGAGGTGGAGGAGGGCTCTCTGACCTGGGTTGTGTCTGAAGAGCTGTCCAAGAGCCAGGAAGGGGAGAGGGAAGGCTCTCAGGGGAGCCAGAGCTGGCTCTGTGGTTCCCTGGCATCTGTTCAAAAGATGAGCCAGTTTCCTTCCCTGTGTCCGTGTTTTCTTGCTACACTGATGATGGGCAGTCTCAAGAGGGAAGAGAGGACCATGAGCCAGAAGGAAGTAAGGCTGCTAGTGATGCCATGATCTTGAGATGGTGGGGTTGGCGACACCACCCAGGCGCACACTGGTAATCTGCGCAGTTCTGGGAAGCGGAAAAACAAGGACAGAGGAGCACCTGAGAGAGAGACAACGTGTGAGGACTAACCAGATGCTGTTGGCCTTGAAGATGGGACGCGGGGGCCGTGAGCCAGGAAACCCGGAGCAGCTCTAAAACCCAGAAGAACAGTCAGGGGTTGTCTTTAGTTGGGCTTTCTATTGCTGTAAAGAAAAACAAACAAACAAACAAACCATCTCTTATAAAGGAAAACGTTTGCTGAGTAGTGGTGGTGCACGCCTTTAATCCCAGCACTCAGGAAACAAAGGCAAGAAGATTTGTAAGTTTGAGGCCAGCCTGGTCTATAAAGTGAATCCAGGACAGCCAAGGCTACACAGAGAAACCTTGTCCTGAAAAGTGAATGAATGCGTTTAATTGGGGCTGGTTTACAGTTTCGGAGGTTTCGTCCGTTATTGCCATGGCTGGAAGCATGGCGGCGTGCAGGCAGACATGGTGCTGGAGAGGACCTGAGAGTTCTACAGCTGCATCCGCAGGCAACAGAAAGAAAGAGTGACACTAAGCAGCCTTGAGCATCTGAGACTTCAAAGCACCATCCCTTAGTGACACACCTCCTCCTACAAAGCCACACCTACTCTAACAAGGCCACACCTACTCTAACAAGGCCACACCTACTCTAACAAGGCCACACTTCCAATAGCTCCACTCACTATGGGCCTATGGGGGTCATTTTCTTACAAACCACCATAGGTGTGCTGGCATACACCTTTAATCACAGCAGAAACAGGGACAGGGAGATCTCCATGAGTTCAAGGCCAGCTATGCTTATATAGTGAGACTCTGTCTCAAACCAAGGAAGGAAGGAAGGAAGGAAGGAAGGAAAATAAATAAATAGAAATCAGAAAACTCAAGGAGATGGTTTCTCTCCCAGAGCCTCCATAGGGAACGCCACCTACTGACACTTTCAATGTGTCCACAGAATCACTCTGGGCTTCTGACCTCCAGCATTCTAATTCTGTATTGTTTTTGTGTTTGTTTGTTTGTATTTTGGTTTTTCTAGACAGGGTTTCTTTGTGTAGCCTTGGCTGTCCTGGAACTTGTTCTGTAGACTAGGCTGGCCTCAGATTCAGAGATCTTTTTGCCCCTGACTCCTGAGTGCTGGAATTAAAGGCATGTGCCACCACTGCTCAGCAGATGTTTTCCTTGATAAGAGTTGCCATGGTCATGGTGGTTTTTTTTTTTTTTTTTTTGGAGGGGGGGGTTTCAGCAATAGAAATCCCAACTAAGACAACCCCTGACTGTTTTTCTGGGCTTTAGAGCTGCTCCAGATTTCCTGGCTCATGGTCCTCACTTTCCATTTTCAAGGCCAACAGCATCTGGTCAGTCCTCATGCTACCGTCTCTGGTCCTCCTCCGTCCTTGTCTTTCACTTCCCAGGGCTGCGCAGATCACCAGTGTGCACCTGGGTGGGGTCGGCGACACCGCCATCTCAAGATTGTGGCATCATTAGCAGCCTTGCTTTCTTCTGCAGGGCTGGGAGCTGTTGAGAACACAAGTATCACTATGAAAAATTCCAAATGTCATTATAAAGCACAGAGAATAATGAAATGAACGCTGTCCCTGGCGCCTCCACCTAAAATATGTTGCCATAATTCTTTTGCTTGCTTACTACTGAAGAACTTTAAACTGTAATTTCAGTCTACACCTCTAAACGGTTCTAAGGAATCGCAGTGTCATTAGTGCGTGCAGTTAGACTAGCAAGCGTTAATGTTGTCTGTATTAGTCAGGATTCCCTAGGCTCCGAACTTCGTAATGCTGCAACCCTCTCATACAGTTCCTCATGTTGTGGTGACCCCAGCTGTAAAATTACTTTGTTGCCGCCTCATAATTGTAATTTTGCTACTGCTATGAATCGCAATGTAAATGTCTGATATGCAGGATATCTGATATATGACCCGCAAAAGGGGTCGAGGACCCACAGGCTGAGAGCTGCTGCTCTAGTGGAACTAGCATGTGGATGTGTACAAAGTGGAATAGTTAGGTTGACTGAGCCAGCCAGGCAGGGTGGTCCAGCAGTGGCTGTGTTCTATGGAAAGGCTGAGAACCCCATAGCTTCTCACTGCAGGAGGATGGATGGCACCAAAGGCCTGGAAGATTCCCAGAGACCTGTCAGTCTTCAGCCCTCCCAGGAAGGTCCAAGAAGCTGGGTTCTGATGTTACTGAAGGTCGGCAGCAGCCGTGGCAGCAGCAACAACAGCAGTAGGGTCGGTGGTCTTCACCACAAGAAGCAGAGGCAGGCAGGCAAAAGCAGCACTGCCATTTCCTCGGATCTCTTTCTATCTGGGCTGCTGTTGGAAGGTACTGTCCACTTTGGGGACCTTTGCCCTTAGATAATTTTTCTGGGAAGATGTGTCTCTTAGTTGATTTCAGACCCAGTCAAGTTGACACTCGCATCATCTAATGGCTATCCATGGTCAGTGTTCCCTAGGTTCTCTGCAGTGCCCTTCACTTGCCCCCAACCTACTGCCCAGCCTCATCCTCTTTCCAAGAGCGAGGCCTTCTTTTTTTCTTTTTAAAAAAATTTTATTAATTTATTCAGATTATAACTCAATTGTTATCCCATCACTTGTATCCTCCCATTCTTCCCTCCCTCCCGCTTTCACCCTATTCCCCTCCCCTAGGTCTATGACCGAGGGAGACCTCCTCCCCCACTGTATGGTCATAGGCTATCAAGTCTCATCTTGGTAGCCTGCTTATTCTTTCTTTGAGTGCCATCAGGCCTCCCCACCAAGGGGAGGTGGTCAAATATAGGGCCCAGAGTTCATGTCAGAGTCAGTCCCTGCTCTCCACATAACTGTGGAGAATGTCCTTGCCCATTGGGTAGATCAGAGTAGGGGTTTGATGTTTACTACTTGTATTGTCTTTGGATAGTGCAATAGCTTGAGCAGACGCCCCTGGGCCCTGATCCACCTTCTTGCCTATCTCTTAGGGTTTTGTTTTTTATCATCAGCGATGAGAGTACAAGGCTGTGTAGACATGAAGAGGCTCATCCCACATCCAGGCCGGTACCCTGAACAAGCACAGCGATACAGGAGGGGATGCAGGCTGTCTGGGTGTATTTTCTGCTTATGGCCGTAGCACTTGTTATTCTTGTCTGTAATTGCCATTCCAGAGGTGCCCCCACTCTTTCGGTCTCTGAGCAACTGTGAGAACAAATTAGTTATGCATCTTCCCACTGTTCTTCTGGCCATGAGGTTCCCAAATGGATACTTTTCAGATTGAAAAGCGCAGGTCCCCAACTCCTGTGGGCATCTGTGGAGGCAGGCTTACTCGCTGGCAGGATGAGCCGCAAGTTGCCAGTAATAATACTGTTAGTCTCTTAAATTCGCAACCTGTTTACTGTTTGCTGAGTTCTTGCAGTCATGACAGCTCATTTGTTGGGATTCCAGGGATGCTGGGACAACTTAATTTGCTTCATACCTTCCTAAATTGTTGTCAGCAGTTTTAATTCCACCGCTAGAGAGTCATTCCTGCAGGCTAGAACTCCGTTCCCTCTTACGATACAGGCGTTGGCCTGGGAGATGGTTCAAAGAAAGTCAGGTATATGTGCTGGTGCACACCTTAGCCCAGCACTTGGGAGAGAGAGGCAGGCACATCTCTGTGTTCGAGGCCAGCCTGGTCCACGTGGTATGTTCCATGCCTGCTGGCATTACCAGGTGAGTCTGTTTGTATTAGTTACCTTTCCAGTGCTGTGATAAAACACCGTTGCCAAGGCAACTTAAAGAGGGAGCTGGGGACGTGCTCTCTTTGACGGAAATTGTCTTAACTCCCTTTTCTTCTTCTTCAGAAGTATGGTGACATTATATACTCAGAGTGTCCAACCATCCTGTCTTGGCTTAGACTCACTTTATCGTTTAGGCAGGTTTTGAACTTGGGATCCTTTTGCCTCTGAGTGCTGGAAATGCAGGTCTGCACCAGCAGGTGTGGTTTCAGTGCCATTTACCAACCGTAGCATCAGTTTCAGGTCTGGGTTGATTTTGTTTGATATTCATCCTTCTTCTCACACACTGTGTCGTGTTTCCTCCATCCTCTGCACGCCAGTGAATTTTCCACTAGTTGTTAGATATTGCACTTTTTTCTTTTGGGTGTTATATATTTTTGTTATGAATATTTTTAAAATTTGTTCCGGGGCATTGTTAAGTTGCTGGGGGGAGAGAGTTAGATTTATTTTCGGGTCTTGCTTTAGTATTTGTTAGTTGGGAATGAGATAGTAGGTAGGGTATCTCTGGCTAGTGAGCCCGGAACTTCCCGGGTGTGAATAATGTCCCATGCATTATGAGGCTTTTCCAGTCTGGATGGCAGGAATAGGTCACCTGGGAGTCCTGGTAGCCAATTCTAACCTTTTGGGGTTGTCCTTTCTTTGGACTCAGGTAGTTTTTGCATGTGCACGTGCTGATCAGCCTGAAGCTGAACGCCAGGGGATGGCCGTGCACAGGTTGCTAGCTTTCCTTTAGTACTTACTCATCCTTTAGGATTTAGTATTTTAGTATTTAGTATTTACGTCTCTTTCGCCTGTGAACTCTTCCTAGACTTAACTCAAGGGTCCTTTTCATATAGAGACTGTAGTAACCTGGGGTCACCATAGGCTCACCTTCTTTTTTTCTTTTTATTGTATTTTTTAATTAATTACTTTGTTTGATATATATACATATATAAGTGCTCTGTTTTCATGCATATCAGAAGAGTGAAGCAGATCGCATTACAGATGGTTGTGAGCCACCATGTGGCTGCTGGGAATTGAACTCACGACCTCTGGAAGAAGAGCCAGTGTGCCTAACTGCTGAGCCATCTCTCCAGCCCCTCGTCTTCCTTCTTTATGCCTTCATTGGCGGCTGCACAGGGTTTTGAAAAGCACTGTTTTATATTTCGAATGTGAATGTGAAGGTAAAAGAAGTCCCCCCCCCCTTTTTTTTTTTTTTTAGGACATTAAGGTTAATGGCCTGGGAGACTCCCAAGTTTACAGTTGCTATAAAGTAAGGCAAGAAGCCTCGGGTGGGGAGATGTTTGATAGTCACAGACATGCTACGCTGATTGGACACGAGTGTGATGTCAGAGAGGCCATTGTATCTGCCCAGCTCAAGGCAGGGGAGCAGTCTGGGTAGGTGGTGCCGGTTTGTGTAAGCTCAGTGTGTGGAACTGGAGGAGACTGCTGAGGAATCCGCAAAGCTACAGACTCAGATTAGCTAGTGCTTAACTTTGCAGCATCCTTGGAAGCTTTGAAGTTCTGGGTCCCTGTGGACATTAGAAGGGCTTTCCCCTCAGTGACAGATTCTGAGAGCTGGCATCTCTCCTGGCTCTGTGACTTCCTTAGATGCCAAGAGTCCTTATTCCTCAGCCGCCTCCATTCAGCTCTTATACTCAAGGCCTCTTCCCTTAGCTCTAAATGTCCAGGACCGGGTCCCAGACAGCTAGGCGTAGCTCCCTTACCCCAAAGCCCACAGTAATGACTCAAGCCAGGCAGCTCTGACCTGTCCTGCCTCACCCCGTCTTTCCTATAGAACCCTCAACAAAGGCATTTGCCTATGCTTTCCACCACCCTGGTAGTTTTCCATGAAGCCCTGTGTGCCCTGCCCTGACTTCCAGGGATCTGTGATTAAAAACTTCCTTCACGATAACTGTGTCTGTGTTACGGATCTTACTATACTTGATTAAAATACTTCTTAGGCTTCCTTAGAAAAAGTATAGAAATAACCTGCTTTGGCTGAGAACAGCACATATGTGACCCTACTTCCCAGCAACCTCGCGAGGTAGATATTGTTTTTTTGTTTCTGTTTTTGTTTTGTTTTGTTTTTGGAGACAGGGTTTTTCTGTGTAGCCTTGGCTGTTCTGAACTCATTTTATAGACCAGGCTGGCCTCACAGAGATGAGGTGGATATTGTTTCTGGAGTGAAGAGTGAGTTGAGAGAGGTTCTGTAACTTGCCCATGGTGCTGCTGCCGCCTCTCACTGTCCTTGTCGTCATCTTTGTGTTCATCGTCATCTTCTTTGGCATATGTTAATTGGGCGGTGTAATGAGTGTATTACGGCTTGGCCAAACATGCAAGCAATATGCTTAACCCGATTCAAGACACAATCGGCTCTGTTTGGAACCCATGGCCTTGTCTTTCACTGTCCCCTACTCCTTCCCATCTTTTGTGAGGTGCTTGTGTTTCTCTGTCTCATGACACCCCCAAACCTTCCTAAGTTCTGATGGGGCCTCTGTGGATTCAGTCTGATGTTCCTTCCTTCCTGTCAAATTTTGGGGTGGGTGGGTAGAGCCCCTGCTCCCAGGGGTTCAGGCAGGAAGAGAGAGTGGTCCTGCTTGGGCCTTTGCTTCGTTGGCTCAAATCAGTAATTAATCGGCGCTGAGTTTATCTTATTAGTCATTCATCGTCCCATCTCTTGAACCACAAACCAAGCTGTCTAATAACAATGCTTTTAATTAATATGAGGCAGATTAAAACTCATTACAGCAAGGTTATTGGTAATGAGGTAATCATAAGGCATGGTATTGAGCTGGGAGTGAAAAGGGAGAAGGGGCATGGGCAGAGAGACCGTGCCAGCTGTTCTGTGATAGCTCAGTGCGGATGGGAGGCAGGTGTTGGGCTCTTGGTGACAAGCCACTGCACCCACATATCCAGCTGATCAGTGAAGCAAAGTACTGGGTAAGGGCACAGCTGGGGTCCAGTGAACAAGTGGGTACCAGATGTCAAAGGTCATAGCAGAAATTGGGATATGTCTGCAGGGATCCTGAAGTCTGTATGTTTAGAATGATGCTCCATTTCTGTGTGCATTTCTACCCCTTCCCTCCCTCCCTCTCTTTCTGACTTTTTGTGAGAGAGCCTAGAATTCTCTAGTTGGCCCAGATAGGCCTCAAGCTCACGAGCCTCCTGCCTCAGCCTGCAAGTGCTGGGGGTTACAAGGTGTGTGCCACAGGCGCTATTTGTATTTCTTGTGTAGTGATGCTTTGCAGTCTAGGTGACAGCCTGTGAAATTAGCTTTTGTTTCTATTAGGTTGGAGGACCCAGGCTTATTAGACTGAACCTAGTGTAGGGAGGGTGTGGGGATAGAGGGTGTGGTGCCTGTCCTCGTCCTGTCGCCCCACTTCACTTTTGAAGACAAGTTTTCTTTGTGTAGCCTTAGCTGTCTTGGAACTCATTCTGTTAGACTAGGCTGGTCTCGAATCACAGAGATCTGGCTGCCTCTGAGTGCTGGGACTAACAGTGTGTGCCACCACCACCCGGCTGTATTTAGCATATTAGCCATTCTGACTCAGGTAAGATGAAATCTCAAAGTATTTTAAAGTTTTAGTTCCCTGATGGCTAAGGATGTTTAACATTTTAAAAATGTTTCTCGTGTGAGTTCAAGGCCATCCTGGTCTACAGAGCAAGTTTCAGGACAGCCCAGGTTACACAGAGAAACTCTATCTCAAAAAGAAAAAAAAAAAAAATTCAGCCATTTGTATTTCATCTTTTGGGAACTCTCTGATTTATTGAGTTTTAGACATTTCATTTCCTGGGAAGATTGACTTGTTTCTCCCCGGCCTCTTTCTCCTAATTTCTGAGCACTGGCTGTATGCTAGACCACGCTAAGCTTGATTTTTATGTCTTACCTTACTTAGCCCAGTGATAAGCATAATTATTGTCCCCGCTCTGCTCAGGAAGAGACCAGGGTTCTGAAGTTTATTAACTTGCCGAGGTTTGATGGCAGGTAAGTAGCAATGAAGGATTTAGGCCCCAGCCTTCCTGACTCTAGTGTCAGTGCCATTGACTAGCAAGTCACATGACCCTCCTTGTTTGCTTAGGGATGAACACATCTTTTGTAGCCGTCTCAGATGTATACAGTTGGATCCAACCTTTGGGGCTACCTCATTTCCTAACCTGGTGACGACGATCCAGTGCCTGGGGTGATGGGGCAGCTGTCTTCCCTGCCTGATGTTGCTAGTTTTGGCTCTATGGACGTATGTCGGCTGCTCAGTTGATATTGTGGTTTTTCTGTGCAGAGACTATAGTGCACTTCTGCACTGCAAGCCCAGGACATACAAACCCTCCCCCAAAGCTCATTTCATTGCCCATGGCACAGAGGATACAGGGCAGAGTGTCTGGAGGATGAAGGTTTGGACCGTTCATCTTCTGGCTGCGAGGCTTTGAGATTGTCACTTGAACCCTGGATTACTTATTCTTTATGGGCATATCAGAGATCAGAGACTGCTGTGCTGGGGAGCTGGCTCAGTTTGTGAAGCGCTTGCCTCGCGAGTGTGAGGTTTTTGATTCCCAGAACCCATGTAAAATGGTGAGCATGATGTGTGCGTGGGAGGCTCAGATGAGTGATGCAGATAGGTGACTCACTGGCCACCCAGCCCAGTCCACGTGGTGAAGGAAGCTTCCAGGCTGGTAAGAGACTGTGTCTTAAACAAAGGGAGAAAGGCAGCCGAGAAGTGACACCTGAGGCTGTCTTCTGAAACACACATGCATGCATGTACACACACACACACACACACACACACACACACACACACACACACACACCACACCACACACAGAGAGCCAGACAGAAAGACACAAAGAGAGATAGAGACAGACAGGGCATGGGGGGGGAAGGGGGGAGGGACACAGAGAGAAAGACATGGGGTTGAGGAGGGAGAGATTTAGTTTCCAGAAGTAATACGCAGATTAAAATAAATCTGTATTTGAGTGTTTGCTGTAGGACAGGTGTGTATTTACACTAGCGCACTGGACAAATGCTTTTGCATTTATTATAGCTGCCGCTGTTTGATGGGCATTAGTACTGTGGCAGCCATTAGCTCCTTAAAAATCACTACATTTAACGGTCCATCTTCAGTGATTTAACAGTGCAGTCCCTCTGCCGCCACACCAGCCACATGTCAAGCGCACGGTAGCCACTCTGTAGGCAGAAGAGTGGAACAGTTCCTTGTCACAGGAGGTTCACTGGGCAGTGTGTGGTCAGGTGGCTCTCGTTTATCAGCTTGTCCCTCCGGTACTTGTTTGGTGTGTGTGTGTGTGTGTGTGTGCGTGTGCGTGTGCGTGTGCGTGTGCGTGTGTGTGTGTGTGTGTGTGTGTGTGTGTGTGTGCGCGCGCGTGCATGCGTGTGTGTACTCAAGGATGGGTGCTTAAGGACCAGAGTCAAGAGGACGAAGAGGTCAGGAGATCCTGGGAGCTTTGTCCACCAAGTGTACATGTGAGGCTGGACGGTGATCCCAGGAAGAGAGAATTGTCATTCCTCCGTGGATTCTGCCGAGCTGCCAGTAGGCTCAGGACCATGCAGTGCCAAGTGGAGTGAGGGAAAGCCAGAAACCATACTAAGTCAGCAACTTCCTGAATGTTAGAATGAGCCTGGCTTCTGATCCGAAAGAACGTTGGGCCTGTGGGAGCTGGAGCGGAACAGGAGCCCTGGGGGGCTGAGTGTTGTTACTCGGTATTTGTATTTTTCACCATAACAGAATACTTCAAGTTTTCAGTATCAATGGTTCTTGTCTGTCTGTCTGTCTGTCTGTCTGTCTGTCTGTCTCCCTCTTTCCTTCTCTCTCTCTCTCTCTGTTAGAATCTGATGAAGGTGACCTCAGGGCTTCGTTAGTGGAAATGAGGGTGCCATATGCAGTAGGTACTGACTAGGTTTCCTGGATCCTGGTTTTGTGGGTATATCACCTATCTTTGTCCCCAGTGTACATTTTGGTGACTGGGTGGCTTACCCTGAGGCACACCAAACATACTGTAGGAGCAGATTGATATCCCAGGTAACAGTGAGCCGAGGTTGATTGGCCTCCCTGGGCTTGGGTGAGCCAAGGACCCTAGTGTTTGAAGATGACCACCCCTTTGTGCCAAGGGATACCCATTTGTCACTGTTTCAATTCACAGGTGTGGGACAATGAACTGTTTCCTTTCGTAAGCTGCTAGCCAGAATGAGGCCAGTACTTCCCAAGACTCACAGCAACAGAGACATGTAGATGTAAATCTAGTTAAAGAATACAGTAGACAGGCCTGCCAGCAACACACACACACACACACACACACACACACACACACACACACACAGGCACGTGCATACACATGTACCCAATACACCCCACAGTGTATGTGCACACACAGCAACACACGCTGCAACCTTCAGGATGCACACACATAGTGGCAAACACACACACATAAACACACACGCAAACTATGGCTTACATTTTTCTCTTGATCTGAAAAACCCTTCAATTTTCATCTTAATCATTGCACATTTAATTTCAGGGCTGAGCACTGTGTATCACCCAGCTTCTAATTACATATGTAATTTGAACAGGGGAAATTGAATGTGAAGAATTATTAAGCAGTGAAAGATGGCTAACTCCTAAAAGAGATCCAGTGAGGTTCTAATGGGAGCAGCAGCAAACACACCCTGCAGCTGCTCCTGGAGACGAGGGGCAGGGAACAAGGCCGGGTCTGATGACTTAGCTGAGTTCTTCCCACCTCTTGGGCAGCCTGCTGGCTGGCTGAGGAGTTTGTCAGTGAGTACAGCAGCAAGCTAATCTGTGGGACCAGCCTTTTGGGTGCTCAACACATTATGGAGGGAGTCGCCTGGATCCCAGAAGGGACTACACGGACTGGAGAGTGTAGGGCGCTGCTAATCTGTGAGGTTCCTGGAGTGAGAGCAGTGGCCGTCCCTGCCGGTTGCTCATCTCTCCTGAATACCGGAACTATTAAGGGTGATGCTTACATCTTTGTGCTTCTCACAGAATCCCCCTGCTGCCCAAACCTGATACCTAGCTTTGGGATCAAAGAAGTGGTGGGGCCCACAGCTGAGAGGCAGTGGAGATGGTCCCACTTACAGGGGTTTGATTTACTAAGTTTTTGTTTTGTTTTTTTACACCTTTAGGGGCAGGGGAATGGTCTAATTGGTAAAATGCCTGCTGTGTAAGCATGGGGACCTGAGTTTGGAGTCCTGTCACCAACATAAAATTGCAAGTGGTGCTGTACATCTGTAACTGCAGCACTCGGGGAGCTGGGAGACAGGTTGGATCCTGGGAGCTCACTGGCCGGCCAGCCTGAAAGAGTGGGTGGTCCAGTCTCAGTGACAGACCAGTCTCAAAAATTAAAGTGGAGAGTGACTGAGGAGGACACCTGATGTTGGCCACTGCCCTCCACAGGTGCTCACACCTGCTGACTTGTTCCTCCATAAGAGTTTTAATCTTTATGCTGAGCACATCAGCTCTTATCACAACTACAGCTTAGCCTCGGCCAGCTATGGCCACTGCTTTACCCAGTTCCAAATGTCCTTCCACTGTCTGGGACTGGGCAGCGTTGACCTGGTTTCAGTTCTTTTTGGTCTGGGATTGAGCCAAACCGTTATGGATGCTAGTCAGGCATTCTGCCAGCTGAACTGCATCCCCAGTTCCCCATTTATTTCATGACTTAAGAGAATCTCCCTGCCTTCCAACTCTTAACTCCTCTGGGGTCACTCTCCAATTTAGGATTCATTTCTTTCTCACTGTTTCCTGCTACAGGAAACAGACTGTTATTGGTGCCACTTGGACCCTGTCTGCATCAAGGCTGGAGTGTGGGGGTGAGGATGGAGTTGTAGGGACATAGAGGTCCCCTAGAATGGGTTGTGATGGACATCAGAGTTTTACACCAGAGTTAGAAATGGATGGGTCCCTGTGGGGTTGAAGACAGCCTAGAGCTGGGATATGGGTGTTTAGGGCTGCAGTATTTTTTTATTTTTTATTTTTGGAATTTTTATTTATTTCATTTTCTGTGTCTCAGTGTTTGCCTGCATGTGTGGATGTGCACCAAGTGTGTGCCAGGTGCCCATGGAGGTCAGATGAGGGCACTGGATACCTTAGAATCGGAGCTACAGATGTCTGTGAGCTGCCATGTGGGTGCTGGGAACCAGACCAAGTCCTCTGCAAGAGCAGCCAGTGTTCTTAACTGCTGAGCCATCTCTCCAGCCCCCAGGGATTTCTGCTTACTATCTAAGGCAGCGGTTCTCACCCTTCCTAATGCTCCGACCCTCATGTTGTGCTGACCCCAAACCATAAGATTATTTTCATTGCTTACTTCCTAACTGTAATTTTGCTTCTGTTATGAATTTTAATGTAAACATCTGTGTTTTCTGATGGTCTTAGGTGACGAAAGGGGTCATAACCCATAGGTTGAGAACTGCTGATCTAAAGCAACAGGTTGCTGTGTGGCTTACCTGGCAACTAACTGCACAGGAAGAGATCTCTTCCATCTTGTTAACCCTTCACAAGGTTTTATTGCTAATTACATCCTTATTCTTCTTAGCACCCGGGAGTGTAAGTTCATCTTCAGTTGTTTAGCTCCTTTGCTGCTTTGTCGGTAGAAGCAGCTAACAGGTCCCCACAACACACTGGGACTCCTTGTCTCCTAACTCACATGCAAGGCCCATCTTCCCTTAGAGGCTGTAGTTCCTACAAGGCAAGACTGACTTCATCTCAAGACCCTTAGCTGCGCTGGGCTGAGGACTCGGGAGGACCAGCTTGGTTGCATGTAGGGACACTACACCTCTCAGCTCTATTAGGACAGAGTCGCATCAGGGCGTAAACGAAGGGTCCCGTCTTTGACCACCTGCCCAGCTGTCTGCTCCATGTATGCGGATAAAGCCATAGATTGAGTGTTTTACAGCCTTTCCTTGGACATTAATTTCTATTTTCTAAATAGGACAACTGATTTTCGTATCTTTAAAGGTATCAACTCTGCCTCCCTGATCTACTTTGAGGATTAAAAAAATACGATGTGTATGAGTAGTTATTATTATTATTATTATTATTATTTACTATTACTGTCATCATCCTGTCAGTGGCTGAGGAGTAGGTGGCAAAAGTATTAGCTCAGCATATTCTTGAATGAGTCAGGGTATTAGTCTCCGTTAATAGCTGTGAATGCTCATAGGTGGGGGGTGAGGCTCCGGCCACTTAAGCTTTGATGGACTGGGAGGAGACTGGAAGCGGCAGGTTGTGTGTAGAGGCTGGCCTCTGGGTGGCATTAGAAGTGACTGCACTGGGGACCCGGAGAACATTAAAACCAAAGGTGAAACAATGTTTAAGAATCCTCAATGGTCCTAGTTTGAGCTCAGTCAGGGCACCTAGGCATGTTCTTCCCTATCTGACCCCTGTCTGTCTATCTTTGATGCAAGGAGCTAGAATCCTCATGGTCTTGTGCTTTATGTACCATTAATCCCAAACTGGTTTTAGTTTCTGGCCCATGTCATAGTATTTTGTGCCTGCATGCCATTGAAGTCTGTCAGTGTCTAAAATACCTTTGACTGTGTTATTTGATTGGGTCCTCAATGCTTAGAGTAAGTCTAAGAAAGTACACCTTTTTCCATTTCTACTAACTTTGTCCTCCCCACTGCCTCCTCCTGCTTCTAAATGGCTATATTTGGACTCGAAGCTAGAATGACACATCTTTCAGGGAATTAAAAATGTTATATCGAAAAAAAAAAAAAAGCCAAAGGTGAAAAGACAGGCATGCCTGCATGCATGCAGTGCACGTGTGCCTGCACTGGGGAGTAAACAAAGGTGTTTGAGCAGAGGCAGGAGAAGAGAATGCTGTCCAGGGAACAGGCTGCTCTCACTTTTCTGTCTCGTCTGTCTCCTGCAGGTGCATCTCCGCTCTGCCAGGCGTCTCTGTGAGCTCTGCTGTGCCAATCGGGGCACCTTCATCAAGGTGGGCCAGCACCTGGGGGCACTGGACTACCTGCTTCCAGAGGAGTACACCAGCACGCTGAAGGTGTTGCACAGTCAGGCCCCACAAAGCAGCATGCAAGAGGTCCGCCAGGTCATCCGAGAAGACCTGGGCAAGGAGGTACCTTGTGCTGGGGCAGGGAGGGACCAGAGGGAAAAGCGCACCTTACAAAAAGGCTCCGGCAGAGTTCTCACTGCCTGGGCCTAGGGTAGTGAGGGTCTGTCACTCATGCCGAATCAAATGTCTCAGCAACATTCAGTGCTAACCAGACGCTAGAAGGGAGCCTCAGAGACTATCACTAAGAACTGTTAGTTGAAATATGAGATGTCCGTATTCAACAGCGTTGGCTGGTAACCCTAAGAGGATTTGTCGCTTCAGTCTAATACTGTCTGTCAGCCCCTGGGGGTTACTGCATGCTGTTAACTGTTGTGTGCTACACTGTCACAGTTGGTCCTCACAGCAAGTGTGAGGTGAGAACTATTACTGACTCCCTTTTGCAGCTGAGGGATGGAGGCACGCACACGGTGCTAAAATGCCATCAGCACACCACCCAGCTCACTGCGTTGGCAGCCTGCTTCATCTCCAGGGATGAGACGTTTACTCTTATCTGCCACCCAAGGTGCTCCAGTTCTATTGTCAGTGGCCATTGACCATTACTGCCAGGCGGCGTGGTGTGGAATGCTTTTAATCCCTGTCTTGGGAAGCAGAGGCAGGTAGATCTCTGTGAGTTCCAGGCCAGCCTGGTCTATAGAGTAAATTCCAGAATAGCCAAGGGCTACATAGTAAGACCCTGTTTCAAAATGAAAGAGGCGGGGGGAGAGAGAGGAAGAAGAAGAAGAAGAAGAAGAAGAAGAAGAAGAAGAAGAAGAAGAAGAAGAAGAAGAAGAAGAAGAAGAAGAAGAAGAAGAAGGGGGGAGGGAAAGACTTCCTTAGAATAGAGGCCCTAGAATTGACCTTCTCAAGTCCCAACATGATTTGCAATATGTGGGCTTTGTTTTTTGTTTTTTTGAGTGTTTTTGGTGCTAAACTGGGTGCAGTTGCTTGGACCCTCACTGGCTTGTTCCAGAGAAAGGGCGAGATTGGAGTGACCATTGCAGGTGGCTGAGTAACAGGTTAGACCCAGCATCAAGACACTGTGTGCTGCAGTTTGAGCCCCACCCCCACCCCCAGGCCTCTACTGAGCCCCCATTCCCCTCACATAGTGCCTTGTCTTCTGTAGTTTCCTGAGCTACATGAGCTGAAAGTCCAGCCTTCAGCAGCCGATGCCTCTTCTGAGATTGGTTTGTAACTGTTGCTGTTTCCTAGTTGTCCTTAGGTTATAACCCTGGGGGTTGGAGGGATGACTCAGTGCTTGAGAGGGCTTGCAATCTTCCAGTGGACTCACAGTGGGCAGCTAACTCACAACCACCTTTAACTTCAGCTCCTGGGATCTGTTGCACTATTCTGACCTCTATGGGCACCTGTATGCATGTGGCTTGCACTTGAGTACACACACACACACACACACACACACAAAGAGGATAAAATAAAACCCTTCCTAAGTCTTTTAATGCATACCCGTGCAACCCACCTGCTCCTCCCCACCACCTACCTATTTTATGACTGCCTCGCATGGGAGGAGCTTTGGTGCCACAGTCTTGGACCCGGCATAGGTTATGTGCTCTGGGCACCTCGCCTTTTCTGTAAAATGAGGAAGACCATAGTGCCCAGTTTATAGGCTTGGCACGAAGATTGTGGAGGATAATAGGCAGCAAATAGAGGGGTGTGCCCTGCCATCTTCTCTCTGTGTACCCCTAGCCTTCAGTGCTGGTGGCCTTGGTCCCTGCTCTGCCTGGAATGCTTTTTACTATATTCTCTATCTGCCAAGTGATTCTAGGCCAGTTGTCCATCTGTCCATCCATCAAGCAAATGCCAAACAGAGCGCTGGGTGTTGTTATCTCATACAAACTGCGGCTGCCCTGGGAAGTCCTTGACCTCCCTAGACCATCTGTATCAGGCCCAGATAGCCCAGCACCCTCCAACGGTTGCCTTGTGGCTTGGTTGGAATCAGGCTATTCTATTGCAAGTCAGAAAACCATTAGGGATGATGATCATGACAGTCCATTTTCTCTGGACCTGTAGCACCGGGATAGGAAAGTATATATGGTAGGAACCAGTGTTTGTTAATGGGCAAATGAACTTTATTAGGTTATGCAAGGCAAGGCTTGAGGATGGGCAGAGGTGGGATAAGATCAGCCCTGCTGTTTTTTATTTATTTATTTTTTTATTTTATTGATATGTGGAGCTGATAGTAAGCCTCCAGCATTCAGCTACAGAGATCCTGCATGTCAGCGATGGCTTAGCCTGCAGAGAGACTCATGGTCTGACCCTGTGGGGCCCGGGTCAGGCACAGATGCTTCCAAGACTCCCTTGCTCTGGGGAACATTTTATCTAGAAGGAGAGCGGAGGTATGATAGGCAGATTGGCTTCGGGCTGGAGTCAGGGAGAAAGCTGGAGGCTGGCGATGCAGGGCTTGGGCCGAGGAACCCCAGGCAGGGCAGCAGCGACACGGTTGGCATGGTGCCAGTGTGCACAACCACTGCCTCAGGCTGAGACTGTTGGCCTCTGGCTTCCAGCAGTGTGAGAGCCACCCCCACCCCCACACCAAGCTAAAATGAAATAAGTCACTGTAATAACAGTGCGGAGCATGTCATACTGGCATGTGGCAGCTCAGCAGGGGTGGATGGGGGTGAGGGTGGTAGGAAAAGATTAACCCTTGGAGGCATCGGGGTAAGGAGTGGGGCAAGAACAGGCCAGTGGCACCTTCTGGGCCAGGGCAGGGCAGAGGGAGATGTCAGCAGCCATGCTGGGCCCAGCCCATTGGCTGCAGGATGTTTGGGGTTGAAAGTTATTATCTCCATCCTCCTCCAGCTGAGCAGGCCTCAGCCAGGTGGCTGTATGGCCATTGGCCCAGTTTGTCTGGAGCCCTCCTGAGACAGTGAGGCTGTTGTCTAGGTCAGTTCTGAGGGGCTGTCCCTCACTGCTGGGGAGCTTAGAAACCTTGTTTTTTTTTTTTTTTTTTTTTTAACCACAGGCCCTGTAGGTACTCAGGCAGAGTCCCCTCCCTTCCCCTTCCCCACCCCCCACCCCAACCCCCTGTCGTGCCACCCCAGGAAGGGTAGCATTTGTTCTCTGGTGACACACTTTTCATATGTGGGTGGAGGGGAGGGGAAAGGGGGCTGTGTGGGAGGCAGGGTAGGTGAGTGTGGGGGTGTGAGGGCGGAGGAAATCACTCACTTTGCACTCCCTCCTCCTGCAGCCCCTCCCAGGACACTGCTCGGGAAGAACCCTCTCTGTAAGGACAGTGGTGATGGGCTGCACTAGTTCCCACCCCCTGCAGCTGTGGGACCTTCCTGTGGCAGCTCCGCTCCATCCCTAGTTTCCAGGATGTAGTCGGAAGACGCTGGATATCCTGCGCCACCATTTTCCTAGCTCTCCAGTGCTTGGCAAGGTTTTAAGGTCATCCCAAGTTCAAAGACTGAGCGCATCTACTTCTCAGGCTACAGGCAGGGGGAGCCGCTTAGGGTGCTGCTTTGGTCCCTGACAGCTTAGTTCATGTGTTTCTTTAGGACCCTTCTCATCCAGAGTCCTTGAAAGTCAAGCCATTTCTGGTTCAAGGTAGTAGAGGTTGGCCCGAGAGGGCATCCCCACAATAGGGATGGCACATAAGATGGAGGCAGCAGCATTCCTGGACTCTTTGCCTCATGATTACGTTTGGTTCCAGATGAGTCCCACAGGTGGTGCCTCATGATTACGTTTGGTTCCAGATGAGTCCCACAGGTGGTACCATCAGTGTTGAGAAAAAGATCATCGAAGATCTTCATCCTTGCAGAGGGACTGGCTTAGAAGAGTTCTGGGGGCCACTTGGGTAAGCGAAAAGCATCAGAGAGTAATAGGAGGAGGCCCGAGAGCTTGTTTCTAAAGAGACAGGGACTTTTTCTGCTGTCTCAGAAGTGACCTTGGTCTGGACTGAGTTGAGTATCTCTGCTCTGTTTCCGGACCACCCTTAGGGCCACAGGTCCAAATGCAGTACCTACCTTGGCCAGCAGGTGGCGCCGAAGCTCACAAGTCAGGGATGTGTGTTGGAGCCCTGGTCCTTTCCTGCCAAGGGGTGCCCTGAAGGATGACATTCAGGCTCTTTTTACTCTTGGCCGTAGTCCAAGGAGGCCAGACTGACATCTCTTCATTGTGAATGGGGCAGGTAGAGGCCTGAGAAGAGGCTGTTGACTATTGCTGTTGTTGAGTAATTGTCCTCTTAAGGATCTGTGCTTCAAAGGCTTAGACTTTAGAGTCATGGCGCTCCACCTGTAGTGGAAAGAGCCCACAGGGAGGACTTAGGCCACTGGGAACTGTCATAGTTACTTTTCTTATTGCCATGGTGAATGAGTGGTAAGAGCAATGGAAGGTAGGCGGGGCTTATTTGGCTCTAGGCCTGAGTGTGCAGTTCACCATGACGGTAAAGCCTAGTAGCAGGACTGTGAGGCTGCCACAGTGTTTTTAAGGTGGCTCTTCTCACCTCAGATAACCCAACGTAGAGAATTCTTTACGGAAACGGTATTTGATAGTGCTAAACACCGTTACTCTGACCACTAAGATTGACCATCACAGGGACCCTTGAAGGGGATTGGTAGCCCCTTGCTGTCTCTCTTCGCTTCCTGATCATGAGGCAAGCATCCTGCCCCCATCCTACCCACTCTCAGCCCTCAGCCTCATGCATGAGTCCTTTGAGCAAGTGGGCCCATCCCTACATCTTCCTCACCTGGGTGGGGACTCCCCTGCAACCCCCTGACCAGTTCTAACAACCCGTGACTTGTGCCTCAACACTCTTTCCTTCCTTCTTTCTTCTTTTTTTCTTGCTTGTAGTAATAGCTGGACTATGTGAGAAAAGAGCAGTTTTTAGACCCTGATGTGGCCATTCACAGTTTGACATCATTCCAGACCCCATGGTAGGAGACAGGCTGATAATGCCTGTCACAGGAGGGTCCGAGGAGTTTGCAGGAGAGAAAGGGATCCTATTCAAGCGAATAGAGACTTTCTGAAACCCATGGCATCTCACCCAGGCTCTTCCAAGATGGGCGGGGCTACAGATGGGAGGAGAGGCTTCCCTGGTGGATGGCATGGGCTCAGCAAAGGTGTCGCGGTAGAAGAGGCAAAAGCTAGGAGGTGACTGAGCTTTGTTCACTAGACTCCAGTGATTATGAGCAAGGCCTCGTTTTCATGGGCCGGCAGTGTTCTTTTTAGAATGGGAGCCTGAGGGAGCAAATGAACTGGGGGGGGCGGGGGAGGGCCCAGGGCAAGGGAGGCTGAAGGGGCTGACATAGAGATAGAGGATTAGGGAAGGGTCGAGACTGAGCCCGATTGTCTGAGTGACGCAGTGGTGTGGTCTTTCTCTTTTCTTCTTGAGACAGGGTTTCTCTGTGTAGCCCTGGCTGTCCTGGAACTCACTCTGTAGACCAGGCTGGCCTTGAACTCACAGTCATCTGCCTGTCTCTGCCTCCCGAGTGCCACCAACCCGGCAGATGTGATCATCTCTTATAAGTGGGCAAGTAAGGTGGAAGAGAGTGTAGGGATGGTGGGACTTAGGAAGTGATCATGATTGTCAGCTACGCTGGCACAGCCATCTTTGATTACAGATACACCCCCACACATGCATGTCTGCCCACAGATGCAAGTGAGTCAGGACGCAACAATACATCTCAACACGTGATCCAAGTATGTAGGCGCAGTATGGACACCCATAATCCTAGCTCTTGCGAGGCAGAGGATCATGAGTTTGAGGGCAGCCCGGGATATATATTATGTGTTGAAATAAGGGAAGAGAAAAGAGAGCAAGTAAAAGTCGATGATGGATGTAGGTTTGTAATTGTCATGGAATATAGTTGTGCTGTGCCATATAAGATTGTCATCGCTGAAATTTTATGTGAAGCTAAAGAGAATGAGGTCACGGGCTAGAGCTTAGTCTGGAAGCTCTCACCTTTGTGTGGTTTGTGTCCTCTGAGACATGTTTAGGTCAGTCTTTTGCCATTGAACTCCCCTGCCAGGAGTGCTGGGGTATAGACTTGGCTTTGTTTTGAGGTTTCCCATAGTTACCAGGGATGACCACATTCTGTTTTCATGAGTGTTGTATGTTGCAGGTATTTAGTGTTCTTGGCTGAACATATGGCTGGAGTTTCTACGGAGATTCAGAAGAACTCGGGGGCGGGGTGACAGTAGGTGTACCTCTTTTTGTACAAACCCACAGGAGCATGTGGGGGATGGTTTCTTTGTCATGTTTTTTTTTTTTTTTTTGCTCTGGGTTAAATCAAAAGTTCAGAAAAGATAAGAAGCTTCTCCCTCAAAGATGTCAGTTGCTTATTGAACTTGGTGGTCCTGGCCAGAAAGACAGCATTGTGGGGTGCAAGAACCATCCAGAAAAAAAGGGCAAAAGGAAGGGGAACTAGGGGAAGGCATAGCCTGGGCAGGGAGCACCCAGGACTGCTGCTGGCTCAGGGAAACCTTGGTAAGAAGTAGGACAAACTGTCCCCTGTAGGCAGCCTTTCCTCCAGGCCAGCACCTCTTTGCCAGGGCTGGGAACACTGTCACCCCTCTGTTACCCTGAGTCATCCAGAGGAGCTGAACTAATAAGATACAGATATATGTATCTTTCTATGCATGCATGCATATAAATATGTCCAAAGATCCATTGATTTTTTTAAAAAATTGGATTATGTGATTGTAGAGGCTAGCAAGTCCAAACCTGGCAGAGTGGCCCTGCCAGAATCCTAGTAAGAGCCAGTGCTGTAGTTTAGGTTCAAATGTGAAGGCCATCTGCTGCCACAATCCCCTCTTGCTTCAGGGATCACATCTAATTGCGTGAGACCCACTCACATATGGAGGGCAACCTGTTATACTAATAAGTCAGATAGGAAGGTCTGTAATTGCAGTACTGTGGAGGTGGAGACAGGAGGATTGCGGTTTGGAGGCCAGCCTGAGCTACATAGTGAAACAATGTCTTAAAGCCCAAGGGGCTGGGTTTTTGATTTCCAGTGTAGCTCGGTGGTAGCACGCTAGCCTTGCTTTCTCAAGGCCCTGGCTTTGACCTCAATCCCGGCCATAAGAAAAAAGGGGGCAATCCATCGAGAGTAACATTTACTCTAGTATCTGGGCACAGTGGCCCAGCCAGGATGGTGCGTAGATTAACCACCTCAGTTCTCCGTGTGCCCCTTGAGGGGAACTGTGTGTTTGAACCCCCAAGTCCCGTTTTCACACGACACTTGATATTTATATTGAACTGAGGGGCAGGAGCCAAACTCCCTGTTGGTTAATCAGTTTTGTGGTCGTGGGTTTACTATTTCCCGTTTCCTTTTCTGTCGACTCTGTTGAGGGTGGGCTTGCGGTGGGTGAGCAGGAGTGGAGTGCTAGAACATTGTGTCCATCTGCCTGCTACTCTCTGTCCTTTTATGCTTACTGAGCTCCTCTTCTGCAGGTACCGTGACAGCCCCTTGGGCTCCATGCTCTCAGGAGCCCGGGTCTTCTTGGTCCCACGATCTGGCGGGGGCTTGATGACGTCAGCTTGCTTCACTGGCCCGCAGTCATCTATAGGATCACATTTTTGGCTTCAGCTGTCCTTTGCCCGGCTTCTCCTGGCCTGAATGCTACCTTTGTTTGTCCTGGCACATGGCTTGTGTCCGCAGATTGTCCCTAAGAAGGCCACCAAGTGAATGTTCTGGGACTGGGACAGAAGGATCTGGTAGCCACGCAGCTGGCACGAGGAAGCGGGCGCGGGTGGGGAGGGAGAGCAGCCCCTCCTTCTGGCTTGTCTTCATCATCCTGCCTTCCCAGCAGATCTCAATAAAAAAATACATTTATATTAAAAACATAATGAAGAATAAAAAAACATTTTCCCCCAATAATGCCAAACATCAAAAGGAGATTTTTATCAATTATGAGAGAGAAAGATTTTGGCCATAAAATGGTAATTTAATGAGTAGGAGACGGATGGCGGGAAGCATTAATGTCAGGCACAATGGATGGCCTGCCATTAGTCACTAGAGGAGAGACAGGCGAGGCAGTAGCCACACAGCCTGGCTGGCCCTTTTTTGATGCCTCCCCACTCCCTCGACCCTAGCCCTGTCTCCCTTAATCTTTTCCTTTCCCGGCCTGCTGCTGAGCCCTTGCTCCAGCCTCTAGCTTTCTCTAGCTTTGCCTTGGCTCAGCCTATTCCTTTTCCCGATTCAGTTTCTGCTCTAGTCTCTGAGGTGCCTTCCTTGTCAATTTTGTAAAAACAAACAAACTTTTTTTTTGAGACATAGTTTCACTGTGTAGCCCTGGCTGTTCTGGATCTCACTCTGTAGACCAGGCTGGCCTTGGACTTGTAGCGATCCACCTGCCTCTGAGGGGATTAAAAACGTGCTCACCATGCCTTGTTTATTCTAAGTTCATCATGAGTCACACATCTGTGTGGTCAGGTGCTCTTGTGTCTGTGCAGAAGGCCTCACAACGTGAAGAGCAGGCGCTGCCTTGTGGCCTAGCCTTCCTGGGATCCTCTAGGGCTCCTCTGCTTTCTTATTTTTAGACTTTTTCATTTAATTTAATTTTGTGTGTGAGTCTTTTGTCTACAGGCATGTATGTGGCATGCTAGCCACGATTCCAGGTGGTGTCCTGAAGGGCAGCTTCCTGTCACGCTTTCTTCTGTGGTTCCCTCAGGTCCCCGAGTCAGGATCATTGGTCCTTTTCAGCACTTGTCATTAGTTAATTTCCAGGACTGAGTATTTCATGGTGCCCAAGTTGACTAGGTATACAGTAGGTGTTAATACATGTTGCTCAACAGAATTCTAGAACTGGGTTGCTTCTGTTTCCTTGAAGCCTTCACCGACCTCTCCATGCAGGTTAGATGGACCCTCTTGTGGGTATGAAGCACATGACTGTGCTTTGCCTGGTCGGTTGTCTGGTTGTCTCTGCGCTGGCGTATGGTCTCATAAGTTGGAGTTCCGTCAGCACACTGCCCAGGGCTTGCATACAAAAACCTTAGCAGAGGATTATTAGGTGAGTGGAGCTTCTGTCTGACTTGGAATTGGGGTCCTGCTTGAGTTCCAGATGCTCTGTATCATCCTGGGTATGATCTTTCTAGCCTTGGTTTCCTTGTTAGTAGACAGGTGGTATCAAGGAACCTGTGTCTTAATAGGGCTGTGGTAAGGGCTGTGAAAGATAGACGCCATATTGAAGTGCTTCAGGACTTTTGCCTGGGCAGTGGTGGTCTAGATAAGACCTCAACAGCACAGATAAGAACAAAACTAGACCAACAGAATGAAAAAGCTTCTACACAGAAAAGAAAACAGTCAACAGACTGAAGAGACAAGCTGTAGCGTGGGCGGAAGTAGCTGCAAGCTAGCTCTTCAACAAAGGAATAATATCCATAGTTTACTAGAAACAAAACAAAAGGAAAAAACTCTACACCCACCTCATTAGAAAAAAAAAAAAAAGACTTATTAAGAATTAAGTGTGAGGGGCAGGATAGATGGCTCAGCGCATAAGAGCACTGTCTACTCTTCCAGAGGCCCTCAGTTCATTTCCCGACAACCATATGGTGGCTCACAACCATCTATACTGGGATCTGATGTCCTCTTCTATCATGCAGGTGTACATGCAGATATAGCGCTCATACATACATTAAAAAAAAATTATGTGTGATGGCATATTCCCTCAATCCCAGCACTTGGAAGTTAGAGGCAGGAAGATCTGTATGAGTTCCAGGCCAGCCTGGTCTACGTAGTGAGTTCTAGGCCAGCCAGAGCTACATAGTGTGACCATGTCTCAAAAACAACAAAAACACATAACAACAAGAAATAGGCCGATGCTTTCAAAAGAAGCCATATATGTGGCTAATAACACTCAACATTGCTAATCAGGGAAATGCATGCCCAAGTCACGTGACCTGAGAGTGGTGGCGTCCACCTGTAAGCGCAGCAGAAGGCTGAGACAAGAGGATCCCTGCAAGTTGAAGTCTAGCCTGAGATGCAGAGTAAGCTCAAGAGTAGTTTGGGATACATAGGAAAAACCCGGTCTCAACCCTCAGCTTCTTCAAAGCTCATCTCCTGAAAATGAGATATCTCATGCCAATTAAAATGGCCCTTAGGAAAAAGACAAGGATATAGAGAACAGGAAATTTTGCACACTTTCCGCCTTCTTGAGATAAGATCTTGCTGTGTGGCCCCGGCTTCTCTTGAACTCGCTGCTTAGACTAAACTTCCTTGTCTTTTCAAGTTCCGGGATAGTTGGTGTACACCACCACTCCGTGCCTCTCCTGCACCTTTCAGTCTACTGTGGAAAGCAGTGTGGAGCTTTCTCAGGTCGCTTGGATCAGACCGCTGTATGATTCAGTAGTCCTATTATTGGGTCCCTCTCTAAAGAAATCAGCATGCAAAGAGACGTCAGTATTGTCATGATAGCCAAGATATGGTACCCATCTAAGTGCCCAAAAGATAAGGTGATGCATATACATGGGAGATGATCCAGCAACAGTAAAGAGTGAAATTTTGTCATTTGCAACAGCATGTCACTGTGAGATCACTGTGTTAAGTGAAATGAGCCAGACACTGAGAGGCAAATACTGGCATGTTTTCTTTCATATATGGAAGCCGAAGAAGTTCACTACCTAAAAACAGCCAGGAGTTGAGCAGCGTAGTGAGGAGTGGGATCTGGAGAGGTTGGCAGGTGGGTATGTGGTTGCAGTTTGATAGGGGGAAAAGAAGCAGTGTTTTCTAGGAGGGTGACTACAATTTGCAGTATTATACCGTATATTTCAGAATAGAAGAGAGGATTTCAAATGTTTTCACCCTAAAGAAACAATGACTCTTCCAGGTGATGGATCTGCTGACTGTTCTGATTTGATCATTATCTGTTGTATGTGTGTATCAAAATCTCTGTACCCTCATAAATATGCACAATTAGTACATGTCCCCCCTCCCCCCCAAAAAAAAACCCAGCCATCTGGAGCACATGGCCTGCTGTAGAGTAAATGCCAGGAACTGTCAGCTGTCCTTCTGTATTGAGCCCTCTTAGCATATGCAGGAAGCTCCTAGTTCCTGGATCTTCCTGGACTTTGACAAACAGCTCTGCTTTTTTACCCTGCCTGTCCATAAGCAAGTGCGTTAAGCAGAAGCAACCTATAGGAACCATGGCTTTTGGGTTATAAGGGTTGTCTTAGTTTGAGTTTGTGTGTGTGTGTGTGTGTGTGTGTGTGTGTGTGTGTAGAGACATCATGATCACAGAAACATTTATAGAGGAAAACATATAATTGGGGCTGGCGTACAGTTCAGAGGTTTAGTCCATTGTCATCATGGCTGGAAGCATGGCAGCACGCAGACAGACATGGTGCTGGAGAGGAGCTGAGAGTTCTATACCTGGATCGGAAGGCAGCAGGAAGAGACAGGGAGCCACCAGGCCTGACTTGAGCTTCTGAGATGTCAAAGCCCACCCTTAGTAGCACACTTCCTCCAACTAGACCTCACCTCCTAATCGCACCACTCTTTATGTGCCAAAGGGGGCCAGTTTCCTTTCAAATCACCCTCGCGGCTTAGAAACCTTCTGGTTCAACCTTGCGAATCCTAAGTGAGGAAATTTGCCTTGATTGGCTTAGCTGGAAGGTGTCAAAGTGGTGTCAAAGCCATGTGTCCCTACTCTTGGGTTCTTCCTCTGTGATGGTTTAGGGGGGAAGTTTAGAGTCTCATGGGAAGCTGGTCCCAAACAATCAGGCTGGACCCAGGTCCTAAGAAGCCTCCACCCCTCCCTCGAGACCTGTGGTCACCTGTGGACTTTGAAGAAAATATATTGGCATACACCCATCCCTCAAGTCCACGGAATCCTTCCTTGGTCAGAGGGCTGGCATTTGCCCTGAGTGGTCATGGGTTTTCACTCCCTCCTCTGGCTGCAGTTCCTGGTCTGAGAAGAAACATCTGTTGTTGTAAGAGCTTCAGTAACTGCCCAGGGGGCGGGCTTTGAGGAGACACACCCATTCTCTTTCTTTTCCGTTTTGGAGGCTGGAAATTAGAGGTGGAGCTGGGCCTAACCTACCTCTCCCCCTTCACAGGAGTTGGGAAGGTCTGTCTTTCCCATCCAGCGCCTGCCAGCTGCTGCCAGTGTCTGGGTTTGCATGGCCTGAACCTCTGACTCCTTTATCTCTTGGCCTTTTTATAAGGATACTTGCCACTAGGCTGAGGGCCTAGCGTGTTGCAGTATGCACGACCTAGTTAACTTAGTAAACTGCAACTCAAGGGTCTTAACTTATATGCTGAAGTTCGGGGTGGGAGGGACACACTTACCTGGAGAGGGGCAGAGGCGGGCTTTGGTGCAGTCTTTCTGAGCTCTCCTCTCAGCTTCCCTCTGCAAGTCATCCTCAAACCACAGTTGGAGGGTTAAGTAGCATTCCTTTCTGTATTAGTTACTTTTTGCTGCTATGACAAAACAACACCCAACAAAAGCAACTTAAGGAAGGAGGGAGGGAAGGAAGGAAGGAAGGAAGGAAGGAAGGAAGGATTTATTTGGCTCGCAGTTCACAGGCATAGGCCACCATGGGAAGGAAGCCATGGCAACAAGAGCGTGAGGCAGCTGGTCACATTGCCTCTGTAGTTTCGGAGCAGAGTGAGATAAATGTTTGTGCTTAGCTTGTTTTCTGTTTTCGTCCTTTTTTATTCCGCTCAAGACCTCCTCCCTTGTAAAGGCGCTGCCCAGTTAGGGTGAATCTTCTTACCCCACTTACCTCATCAACCAGACACACCCAGGTTTGTCTACGAAGTGATTCTCATCCTGTCAGCTTCACATTCATACTTCCTAGTTGAAGAATAGGAGGCTCTGAGATGTTAGCAGGGGCGAGAGCCACACTTAAAATCAAGTCAGAGAGCTGGGGGGGGGGGGGGGGGGAGGGGGGAGAGGAGAGAGGAAAGAGAGGAGAGAGAGGGTGTGAGTTCTTGACCAGGCACCTGTGCATGCAAAGCTTGGGTCTGAGCTGAAGATGTTTTAGGCAGAGAGCCAACAGGGAAAGACAGATAGAATGGACCTGAGCAGTGCCTTATGGGGGAGGGTCTGTGGAATGGGGCACGATTGGTGTTCATTCCTTCCTCTTGCCAACGCCTAGACCACCAGCTGGGTGGGGGTAGATGATGGATGCGGTCAGGCTGACAGCTGTCCCTGAGCCCCTCAGATCTGTCAGAGGGACCGCAGCATCCTCATCCCCTCCCAGAACAGAGCCCAGGGCCTCCCTCAACTTGGTAGCTAGTAGGGGAATGGTCCTGGAGGCTGTTGGGGCCTAGGTCAGCTCAGGTGATTGTCTCTGGTGGCTTCCTGTCTCCCTGTGAACCAGAAGTGGTCGTGTTGTTGGTGTGGTTCAAGAAGAGACGGCTGGAGGCTGGGTTTAGGCTCTGCCAGTTTGCCAGGGAACAAAGCTGCCAGCATGGATCAAGTGCTTGCTGCATGGTGGGTGTGCAGCTCAGCATGGGCATTCCTGGAAGGGGACTCCAGGACAAGCCTTCGAGAGAGTTTTATGGGGAGCTCAGAGGTCACCATGTGGCTGAGGGAAGAGGAGGCAGCTGGTGACCCTGTTCTCTTAAACAAGCTGCCATTGTGAGCAGAGGTGACCTAGACCTGTGGAGTAACTGAGGGATGGTGCCACATACTCAGGGCAAGGGGAAATGCAGAGTTTTTAATGCTCCAACTTCCTAACCTTTTTACACGTGGCTGCTCCCAGGGGCTGTCCAGATGATCATATGAAAGGGGCAGGTGGGAGGGAAGGGACAGGTGGGAGGGAAGGGGCAGGTGGGAGGGAAGGGGCAGGTGGGAGGGAAGGGCAGGTGGGAGGGAAGGGGCAGGTGGGAGGGAAGGGGCAGGTGGG
>OU015742.1:180436404-180508904 GCA_907169655.1 Acomys percivali
GTGTGTGTGTGTGTGTGTGTGTGTGTGTGTGTGTGTGTGTGTGTGTGAGAGAGAGAGATCCTTTACTCCAGTGTTCTTAGATGAGGAAAGTACATCCGACATAGAGACTTCTGATCACGCAGCAGTGAGTGAGCCAGGGACTGGACAGATGAGCTTGGTTGGCACGTGACTCCAGAGACCCGCCCACTTTAGTCACACAGGCTGCCCCTAGGAAGAGATGGGCCTGGTTCAAGGCTGTGCTGATAAGCTCGTGAAGCTAGACTGAGCAAGCACCCAATCTGCCCATGAGGCTCTTCTCCTTGCTCGGATCTCATCTGGGTCTGCAATTTTGCCTGCAGTGTCAGGCTGCCTTTGACCTGTTACCTCAAGAGCCAGTCAGCTGATGGCTAAGTAATGGCCTCAGGGAGTGAAGGACAGATGGCAGGGCTCTTGTGTGCTCCTCTGGAGAAGCATCCGCCCTGTGCTTGCAAGCTGTGGTTGGAGGGGAGGGGGTGCTCTCTTCCAGGAAGAGCCCCTACCATTGTTTCTTCCCCCCAGCTTTCTACCTGATGCTGCCCTTGGGCTGCAGACAGAGGTGTGCTATGCATGTCTGGCTGATTTATGTTCACCACCGAAACAATAATGTTTAATCTGGAAAGGGCTAATCAATTTTTTATGCTGATTATGAATCAGCCAGGTGGGCCTGCTGCTTCATTCATGGAGCTTCAGGAACGAGCTCATTCCCTAGCTTGGGCCTCTGTTGGTGATGTATGCCGGGGAGGCCCTGCTTTAAGGAGAGCCCCTCTTTGGAGCCTGTACCTCTTGGGAAGAGAAAGAGTGTGCCTGAGTGTGTGTGTGTGTGTGTATGTGTGTGTGTATACATGTGTAGGTGTGTATTTGTACATGTATGTTTGTATGCATGCTAGAATGTATGCACCATGTGCATATATGTGTAGGTGTGTCTATGTGTAAATGTGCATGTACACACATTTGTGTTTATTTGTATGTACATATATTGCACATGTACACATTGTCTGTGTGTTTTTGTGTATGTGTATACATGTCTTTACAAACATGAAGATATCTATATGTATATATGTACATTATGTATCTGTTTGCATGTGTGTGTGTGTGTGTATTTGTGTGTGCATCTCTAACCAGGGAGGCAGCCTGACTCCATATGGAGAACAAGACTTGGGTATGCATCATGTGTGTGTGCATACGTGAATGTACTCATGTGTCAGCTTATGTTCCTGTGTGCACCCCCTTAACCGGTGTAGACTGAATCTAGGTAGAGTTCCAGGCCTGCCTGTTCATGCTTGTTGACTGTGGGCACATGTATATTGCTGTGTTTAGATTGGCTGCTGTGGGCCTTGGACATGGTTTGGAAGTTATAAGTTGGAAGGAAAGGATTACACCATCAGTGACTCCTCTGACACTCTCCTCTTGTAATGTAGGAATGAAGACCAAAATGATAAAGCAACTTCCTGAAGTCAACAGCTGGATGACAGTGTGGGTCTCCTTTCACTCCTGTGTCCCTCCAGTGGCTGCACATGCATCCATAGTGCATGGGTGAGAGTCAGAGTAGGGACTTTAGAGCTGCTAGGAGCCAGCTCAGGAGCACTGGGGGAGGCAGAGGCAGGTGGATCTCTGTGAGTTCAAGGCTAGCCTGGTGTACAAAGCAAGCCCAGGATAGCCAAGGATACACAGAGAAACCCTGTCTCAAAAAACCACCACTACCACCACCACCACCACCACCACCACCACCACCACCAACAACAACAACAACAAAGAGCTGCTCAGATTGGCTAGCCCTAGACATGGTAGTGACATGCCGCAATATAAGGCCAGCGTAGAATGGACGAGAGTTTCCCTGAGCTTTTGCTTCCAGCGCTCCTGGGTCCCACAGGAGTGTGCAGAGAGGGACGAGCTAGAACTTTCTGGAGGAGGGAGTGAACAGGACGCGGTGTAGAGAGGGGAATGAGCAGAAAGGCTTTTCAGCACCTGTACACAGGTAGCACAGCCAGAGCTGGCTGACAACTGAGCTAGGACAGGGTGTCACCTTGGAGGTGTCACCCCAGGGAGGTATGTGACTATGGAGAGAAAGTAGAGATGACAGTGTCTGTGTAGCTCAAGTGTCCAAGACTGGGGCACTGGGGTTTGTGGTCTCTGTGTGGGTCTTCTATTGTCTGCTTATAAACTCTCTGACTCCTCAACTGGCCCTGGAACTTCCGTTGTGTGGCCCTGCGTTATACAGCTGAACAAGCTTCTGTGATGGAGCTCAGTTTTTGGTTATTGGGATCACAGCAATAAAACTTCAGTGACTCCTGTGTATGTGTCACAAGGAGAAAGAAGCACACAGTGTTCTGGATAATACATTCAGGAGGTGAAGTTGGCCTGGTAGAGGAAGTGGTTTGGAAGTTGTGATCCAGGGGTAGTTAAGGGATGGATGTGACATACAAATGAAACACCCGTGGCCTAAGGGCAGGAAGAATCTGATCAGGGACAGAAGGAGGTGTGGACTGCAGGCAGGGGCTGGAGAAATTGGGGAGATCTGAGGCTGGCAGCTATTCACTGGCCCCAGGAAGAGTACAGCATGGTCTCATGTGTGGTAAGCTGGTCTACAGAACTATCTGGAAGTCCAGTTAAGTGTCTCTCATGGTCATCTAGGCAACAGGTGATGTTGGTTGGACCATGACGGTGGAGCAGGAGAGGGTGGGTGGGCATACTTGGAGACTGAATTAAATGGGGAGGGGGTGGGTGTTGTAGGAGGAAGGCACCAGGATCCACCCTCAGGGTTCTGATGGAACAGTGGTAACCTTAGTACTGAGTCCAGTGCTGAAAAGGACAAAAGAAGAGCTGGCCACTTGAAGAGAGTCTTCTATAGCGCTGGGATTTACAGTTGCTTTCTATCTGCAGGATAGAAACCATTAGTGAGGGTCCGAGTGGCCCTGGCTTCATGTAGGAATGAGTGGTCAATGCTGACAAAGGGCCTGAGGAGACAGCTCAGTGCAGTGCCTGCCCTGTAAGTATGAGGATCTGCGTTTAACACCCAGAACCCAGGTAAATAGTGAGGAGTGGTGGGTTTGTAATCCCAGCAATAGGGAGGCAGAGACAGGTGTATCACTGGAGCTCCTTGGCCAGCCAATCTAAGTCTACTTGGCAAGTGTCAGACCAATGAGAGATCCTGTCTCAAAAAAGGTGTACGGTGCCCGAGGAATGGCAAGGTTGTCCTCTGGATGATGCAGGGCTGTTTGCACACATACGCACTAAGGCTGAACAGACCACAGTGTTAGGATTCTAGAAATTTAAAATTGAAATAACACATTAGCATGCTGGGGCCATGAAAGCTTTAGGGTGTTTCCCTGTAGCCAGGTGTGTGGAAGGAGAGGCCCATTGCAACAGCTGGAGACCCTCCCTGTCAGCGCTGTGGTCATGTGACAGAAGGTTTTTGGGGGCTGTGTAGCTCTCCCTTGGGGCCTAAGTTTGGTGAGTGGTGATTACCTGAGAAGCTGCAGTTAGTGGCTCTCCTGCAAAGAGGAGAAATGCCGCCGAAGGCCTGTGGGCTTCTCCTGGCCCAGGGGTTGGGAAAGAACAACCTGAGGAAACAGCTGGGAACAGAAGACCTTACACTGTGGGAGGGGAAATGGGCTGGTCCTCATGTCATCACCGGGTGTGGGAGTCATGAAAGCTCTGGCACTCACTCCTGGATCCATATCATGGGATTCGTGTTTGGTCTGTGTTGCCCTGAAGGTGTCCCCAGCTTTCTGGTACATCTTTGTCCTGGAAATGTGACAAAAGGCTAAGAACTGCTTTATACTTTGGCACTTATATTGTGTGCCAGGGGTCAGCAGACAGGTAGAAATGGCCTGCATAAGATTCCTACTGCTGCGGTGACAAGTCTGCACATTTAGTGGTTTCAGTCAACACTTGCTTACTGTTTTTCTGTTTTGCAAGGTAGAAATCCTAAAATTAAGATATTGGCTGTTGTTCCGCATCTGGTGTCTGGTGGCTGCCTGGGTTCAGTTTCCAGCAGGCAGGTCCAGGTGCTTTTTGCTTCTGGACAGAAACAGAGAGGGACCTTGAGTTCAGAGGTCCTGTTTCTCAGGAGCAGCTTAGAGGGCTCAGGGCAAGGTCTGTGCCCTAGGTGAGGCTCCCTGTCTCATGGGGGAGGGGTGGTGGGTGGTGGAAATGAGTTTTCCACGTGCTGTTACAGATAGCTCTTTAAAAATGAGATTGCGGGCTGGAGAGATGGCTCAGTGGCTAAGAGCACCTGACTGCTCCTCCAGAGGTCCTGAGTTCAATCCCCAGCAACCGCATGGTGGCTCACTACCATCTATAATGAGATCTGATGCCCTCTTCTGGTCTGCAGGTGTACTTAATAATAATAAAAAATAATTATTAGATGTCAGTGGAAACTTGGGAAGTTCCAAAACCCTATGATGATGAAAAAAGGGTTACAGCCTTTTGTTAAGTGGCAGAGGATGCTGGTGGACACCCAAAACTGGCCAGAAGGCAGGCAGCACTAATCTCACAGCGATAGAGCAAGCTTCAGCAACTGCCAAGGCATCTCCACCATTGCTGCCTGACTGGCAGTCAAGCCCAGGGTGTCCAGCAGTGAATCTTCCCCAGAATAAAGGCGTCTCAGATGGTTGTGGTGGAGGAGTGGAGTGAGAGAGCAAGCCTTTATTCTTGTTAATCAGGGACATTATAACCCTTGGGCAGTGGGAGGGGTTTCAAGGGGGAATGTGTTTGATTTGCTGGGGCTAGGGGTGCCAGGGATACTTAATCTACATATAACAAAACAGTCCTATCATAAGAAGGAAAAGCAGTACTTAGTTATCCTATGGGTGGGGGAGACTCTCCAGATACAGCTAAAGGTCGCTGGTTGAAAGCCAAGACCCCAAGATATCTTATTAGCATAGGGTGAGTATCTCTAGGAATCCCCAGGTGCTTGCTGAACTGGTTTCTTATCAAGAAAGAGTCAGGCTTGTAATCTTCCCTGAGGGCTATGTGACACTCCTTAGGGGGTCTGGGGTTCCTCTGATTAGGCAGAGGGGGAACCCCACTGGGAAAGGGAGTCCATTGTTGTGTAGTGAGCTCAGAGGCTATCGGAAATACCAGACTTTGACCTTACAGCAGGGTCCCACAGTCGGCCAAGGCACATTCCTTCTGGAGACCCTAGGAGGGACTTTCTTGTCCTTTTGTAGCTTTTAGAAGCTGGTTGCTTTATGGCCCCTTCCACTAGTAAAACAGTAGCATCTTCAAATTCCTTTCTCAGCCTCTCACCTCCATTCTACTCTTTAAATCTGACCCTTGTGCACCCCCATCCTCTCTTCCTCCCCCTCTCCCCCTCTTCCCCTTTTCTTCTATTTCCTTTTTTCTTCAGTACTGGGGAATGGATCTAGGGCCTCATGCATATTGAGCAAGCCCTCTACCACTGGGTTATAGTCTCAGTTGTGTGCGTGTGTGCATGGGCGTGTGTGTGCGCACGCGTGTGTACATGCATGGAAGTCAGGGACAACTTAACTAGAGTTGGTTCTCTCCTTTCAACATGTGGGACCTGGGGATTTAAATTAAATCATCAGGCTTAATAGCAAGCACCACTGCGACACTGGGTCCTGGCTGCCCTCCTCACTCTAGGATCTCTAACTTCATTTTACCTGTCACTTCTGCCATATAAGATCACATTTGCAGCTTTTGGGATGGGAGCATAGTCTAGTTTTTCTGCCTACCATGTTTTGACTTTCACAGGTCATATTCTTTTTGTCACGGTGGCTCAACTCTGCCTGGTATGAGGCAGGCTGTGCATATATGTGAATGGATATCCCATTCATAGGTTGGCAGGGAGGTTGCCATACAGCTGTTGTGTATGTGTGTGTTTGCGCATGTGTGCTTTTCTCTGTGTGTGGTATACGTATATGCGCATGTGTCTTCATCTATCTCTCTCACTTTATTTATTTATTTATTTATTTATTTATTTGTAAAGATATAGTTTCTCTGTCTGGCTCTGGCTGGCCTGGAATTTTCTCTGTAGACTAGCTAGCCCCAGACTCATAGATCCACCTGCTTCTGCCTCCTGAGTGCTGGGATCAAAGATGGTGCACTTTTTTTTTTTTTTTTTTTTTTTTTGAGACAGGATCTCTCACTGAACAGCTGGCTGATTTGTTTAGCTTTTTCGGTAGGTCCTGGGGATCCAAAGTCAGGTCCTTTTGCTTGTTCAGGAAACACTGTACCCACAGGGCCATCTTCCTAGCTCTGTAACCGGAGCATCCTCCTGTAACTGAAGCGTCCTCCTGTAACCGGAGCATCCTCCTGTAACTGGAGCATGCTCTTCTGTCTTATGGCCTCAGTATATCTGCTGTAGTTGAGTTTCTCTTCCTTTTCAAATTTCTGGGCACTGCATCTTCTTCACCTGGAAAGCAAGTGTAGAAAATGTCTTCCTGCATGTTCTGGATTCCTTGTTCTGGGCTCTGGGGCATGTGGACATAGCTTAGGCATGCTGCCACTTCCCAGAGCTCAGGAAGCCCGTCCCAACAGCAGCTGTGCCTATAAGTGAGGGACATCATGTTTCCTAGTGTACCCCCTCTCTCATTTTGAGCCTGGGGACATCTGAAGGTGGTTGGAGAAGGCCTGTGGGGTTTGTGAAGCTGAGCCTGTTAAGTTTCAGAATTTATGAGCTGCACAGAACACCAGCCTTGCTCTCCTGAGATCAGGGACCCCTTCTCTGTGGGGGGAGGGGCCAGGAAGCCCAAGTTAGTCTGGATTCTGTATTGGGAGTAACTTGTCACCAGATCCTTGGCTCTCTCTTGTCCCTGTAGGCCATTGCTCCGCTCACAGTTCTCTCCCTGGATGCTTCTTCTTTCCCCCGTTAGCAGCTGAGCTGACCCCTCAGTCTTCAGGTCTCGTTCTCATTACTTTCTCAGAGACACACTCTACTGTGCTCAGTTCGGTGAGCACTGGCTCCTCGTTCCTGTCCCTTCGTAGTGCTCACAAGGACCAATCATTGCCCTCTTCATTTGTGATGACTTGATACATTCTTATCTGTCCCCTTTTCCCTTTATGTTCCTGCTGGTGATGTCAGAAGATGGTGGCTGGGTTCATTTTGTACTTACTTCCCCTTAAGTCCCCAGCGACAACCACTGTGCTCTGCACACGTTAGTCACTTAGGAAATGCTTGTGTGTGTGTGTAAAGAAGAATGACCTTTGGTGAGTGTGGGTAATAGCTCGCGTAGCTAACCTCCAGAGGGAGTTGAGGAATTAGGAAAGAGTGCTTTGAGGACACTTGACATTATGCAGATATAACGTGTTGCCTGTGGTTGATTTGAACATCCCGTTCCTGAGAAGCTGAGTTATCCCGATTCTCCCTTCAGCATACCTAGGCTCAGAATCAAGGAGGTGGAAAGGCCTTATGCGTGCCAGCTGGCACTGGAAGGCAGAAAGTTCCAGATTTCTGGTCCTAGGCATTGGGACTACATCTTGGCTCTGTAATGGAATGAGAACACTTAGCTTGCCTAGGTGCACTGCGGCTTCAGGAGTGGCTCATTGCCTATTCTCTGACCACCCAGGGGACACCTGCTCAGGTCACAATTTCATAATCTTTTTTATCTAGGATCTATGGTCTCTTGTCTCAGAGACCTCCGACATAGGCAGGAGCATATACGCTCCACCCTCCAAGGCTGTAGAGTTATTAAGAAGGGGGAAGTTGAAGGATTAGATTTATGACAGGCAGTGGTGGATTATGAAGAATAATTTATCAAATGTCAGTGTCTGCAGCCTACAATTTACAGAAGGTTTGCTTAAGCTGAGGAGATCTGATTGGACCGCCCTTCCCCCACCACTAATGAATGACAGCTCTAATGGGATGGCTTCCCCGGCTGGCCAGCCATACTGGGTGTTTATCTGCTTTTTAGTAATTATTAACATAAAAATCCCCTAGAGTTTCTTCAGACACAGTTCTTTTTTTTTTTTTTTTCTTTTGTCTAGACAAAGTCCCTCTGTGTAGCCTTGGCTGTCCTGGACTCACTTTGTAGACCAGGCTGGCCTCGAACTCACAGCGATCTGTCAGGCACAATTCTTAAGATACTCAGTGCCAAGGTGGCTTCCTTGGCTTCCCTGAAGGAACTGTGCTCAGTTTCGGGAGGACGTTCAGCCACCTCGGTCAGGGGGAAGGTCCCAAATGTCTTTTCACGATGAGTATGGAACCGAATCTCAGCTTTGGACATTCAGCAGAAAGTACTTAACTGGCCGAGCACAGTTCTGTGTCAGGCACTTGAGGTACAGTGCTCGGCAAACCCAGAAACTTCTAGTTCAAAGGAGACGAAGAAGACTGAGGGAATAGGGGAGGAGGTGAATGTGCGGCCATGACCACTGTTCTCAAGGAGGGTGCATGAGCTCTGAGGATGTATTCAGGAGGTTTCTCTGAGGAGGTGGTGGTGAAGGATGTAGGGCAGGGGAGGTAAGCCTTCTGAGTAGAGGGGGTGTGACGGGCAAAGACCTGTAGGGGATGAGGAGGAGGATTCTGGGGTCTAAGAAAGCCCTCTGGTTGGGACAGAGGCAGGAGGTTGAAAAAGAGAAGCAGAGAGGCCCAGCCCTAGTGGCTTTGCTAGAGATTTGGACCGTAGGAAGCTGGTGAGGTGATTTACTCAGAGAGAAGTGACACAGTCCAACTGTGTTTGTGGTGGAGGATAGAGCAGAGGAGATAGGAATCTAACTGGATGAGTTGGTTAGGAGGCCAGTGCAGCCTCTGGGTAAACGAAGATAGTGGCTTGTATCATGACAGAGCAGGACAGAGACCAGCATCTCTGACTGTCCCATGCCCTACATAATACCACTGTGTCCTTATGGCTGGAGCCATCATGCAGGGGCTTCCTTTCTCTTCCTTCTGCAGTTGTTGGTGGTCTAGGGTACCATCTATACTCTCTGTGTATGACATCATGCGTCAGCCCTACAGAATCGTTTTTACAGTAACATTGTATAGATGAAGAAGGTAGGCAGGAGGGAATGGGACCTGTGTGAGCTGGTACATCATGGAATCAAGATTTGAACCTAGATATTCATCAGCATTTGTACTGGAATCTCCACAGTGCACTGCTCTTGAGCTCTGATTGCCCTGAGCAGCTGTTGAACATGTCCCAGAGGCATGTTCACAGCCATCATAGAGGGTTTTTGCCCCTGGGTCCTTGATATTTGCCATTGTTCTACAGGAGGAAAGAAGCTTGGAGATGTGGCCTAGTTGACAGAGTGCTTACCTAGTGTGCAGGAACCCTGGTATGGTCCTCTGCATCAGCGGTACACCTGTAATCTCAGCATTTGAGATGGGGAGGAAAGGAAGATGAGAAGTTCAAGGTCATCCTCAGCTAGGTAATGAGTTTGGGAGTTTGGGGCCAGCCCGGGCTACCTGAGATCTTGTCTTTAAAGTGAAACCAAACCACACCAGCAAAAATCTAACCAACCAACCAAGCAAAAACAGAAAGAAGAGCAAACAAGATCAGAAAAGGACGATGCTTGGTCTGAGTGGAGAGGCCCTTGGGAGAGCCAGATAGCTGACTGCCTAAGTCTGGAGCCATCAGCAACTGCGGGGGTCACCCTGGGCTGGTCTCCTCTCCCCTCAATCTGCTGCTGGCCCCTCACTTCCTCCCGGTTAAGTGATAGCAATAGCTAAGGGCTCTGCGAGCTGACAAGGTCATACCTCAGAGCTCCAGAGAGAACATGCCGCAGACCATGGAGGTCCATGTGGGCTCAAGCTGTTCTTGCTGTTAGGATTTGCCTTAGGTCTGGGTGGTGGCTGTGAGCGGGAAGCTGAAGGTGGGGTGCAGAGGGAGATGCTTTGATGCCATGTCCTCTTCTTGGTCACCCAGGGTCTGTGTGGCCATACTGGAGGTCTCCATGCCTTAGCTCACCAGGTGTGGCCTCCAGGTTTAGGTGTCGTGGTGAGTGTTGTCTGCTGTAGCAAGCAGTAAAGCACAGATGTGTTCTTCAAAGAGGCGATTGTCTTCCTTCCAAGGTCTCTTTAGGGTCAGAAAGATGTTGTTTTGTTGGCTCAATGACCTAACACTAACATGATTTCTGTCTGCATTAGGTGACGGAATAGTGTCTTGACTCTGCTCCATTGGCAGTGGCTGCCTGGAGCACTGAGGTATGAGAGATTGTAAGTCATCACGGGGCTATAGTGGCAACAAATGCTGGATGGATTAGTGATGTCTGACATGGCTATGGCCTGATGTACCACTTGGCTGTCGCTGCATAAAAAGTTACTCCCAAACCCAGTGGCTTAAAAAAATAAGCACTTTTCTTAAAGTTTCTGTGGGTCAGGAATTCAGGTGTGGCTTACTCGATGGTTCTGGATCAAAGTTATTAGGGTTCTCCACAGAGACAGAGCCAATTGGGTAGATTCCAATAGAGGTAAACATGCATGGGGAAGATTCATTAGGGGAACTGCTCATGTGATCATGGAGGATAAGAACTCAGAGACAGGCTGCCTGTAAGATGGAGACCAGGCCAGGATTCTGTAGTCAGAAAGCTTCAGAGCTGGACAGCCATTGGGCTGTTTTCCATCTGTGGCCAAAGGCCCAGTAACCCAGGGGTGGGACCTGTGGGAGGCTTCTAGAGGAAATCCTGTGGGCCCTATGGTTCTAGAGTACAAGGCCTGAGGAGGACATGGTCCCAACTTTAGAATGGAGAAGGAAAATCCTTTTCTATTTGAACCCTCAGCCAAATGGATGGCACCTAGGTGGAGGGCTAAGCTTCTCATTTTCCAGACCCCCAGGTCAGGTGTCACCTCCTCTGGAAACGCTCTCACAGGCACAGCCAGAGAAACACTTTGCCAGGTCCCTCTGAGGGACTTCATCCACTCAAACTGGCCTTTAACACTAATAATCAGGCTGCAGTCACCTGAGGATCTGTCTGGGGCTGGTCCTCTGTGGGTCCACCTGTGTTCAGAAAGCCTGGCTCCTTACCCTAGGAATGCCCTGTGGGGAGGACAGCTGTTTCCACCTGGAAAACTCCAAGACGGGGAAGGGGACAGAGGGAAGGAGAGAGGGAGATTGGTTGCAGAGCTTCTGTAACTTAGGAGTGGGTCATGAATTCCAGTTCACACGTATGGGAAAGGGAACAGGCTCCTCAAGAGGAGGAACATTTAAAAACTTGGAACATATTTTAAAACCTCCATGGGGTGTGTGCGTGTGTTTGGGAGGGGGCAAGTGAGAGTGCCTCTGCAGCCGCTCAGTCGCTATCACTGTCAAATGTGACCTTAGAAGACAAAGGCATGACCTTCAAGGTGGGGGTGGGGGAGCTACAAACAAGGATGTGTTTTAGAGGGGGGGCAGGAACTGCACACACCAAATCTGCTGTGGGAGGAGGGGCAGTGGAATGGCCTTCCTGGAGCAGAGGTGGGGGATGGGCTCAAGGTGGAGGTGATGAAAGATGCCAGGAGTGCATTGATTGGTATTGTTTTGTTCAAGGCATTTTGCAGAGTCCTGGCTAGCTGGAGCTGTCTTGTCTGCCTGAAGTCCATTCTAGCTGCTCCATTAGCATAGGCTGAGACTTTGCCCATCAGGCTTGAATGGATGGCAGCTGGAGCCCAGCCAGGTATGAGGTGGGCCAGCTCCACCAGAGAGAGCCAGATGTTCTTGGTTGCTGATGCCATGGTAACCTGTGTCCCCCTCTCACCAACAACCCTGCGGAATGCATTAGTCTGCGTCAGGTGCTCATACTTGGCCTTGGTATTTAGGTCTGTTTGAGACAGGGTATCCAGGGCCTGGGAGATGCGTTATGCCGAAGCTAAAACTGATCTGATGTGAAAGTATGAGGTCCATGGGGTGGGATATTTGATGTTGGGCCTTATTAGAAAGTCCATCCTCACCGTGCCTTAACCTGTGCGACCTTGAGCCAGTGGCCACTTGAGGCTTTGGGCTGGCAGGCCTTCAGACAGTGGTGTGGCTGGCTAAGATACTGAATCAAGGCAGAACTTTATTGTTTTTAAAATTATCTGTATTACCAACCGGCCCGGCTAGTGATCAATTAAGACACAGACACTTGTTACATTTTAAGATAGCCTTAGTTAACCTGGGGCAGAGCAGATATCAATCCTCTAAATTGCCTCCCATAGTGGGGCAGGCATGGGATCCCTGTCTCAATCCCATGCCATCTGCTTCTAATAACTTCTATAAAGCCACCTCCCAGCTATAATCCCATATACTTGCTCATGTTCTTCATCAGGGCCAGATTCTCCATCCACGCCGCCAGCCATGTGCTTCTTCTCCAGCTAACCCATGGCGGCCTTCCTCTCTTCACTTCAGGTCTCTTTTTTTTTCTCGTCTTGGCTGTCCTTTCTTCTTCCCCAGAATTCCTCTCTCTCTAAGCCCCACCTGTCTCCTGCCCTGTCTAGGTGGGATGGCCTTTTATTAAGCAAAAGGTTGGTCAGAGACAGCAAGCAGTAATTAGCATCAAAATACACTAGACCATTCCCCCCCCACCCCAACAGAACTTCCTAGCTTCAAGGTACCCTGACTCTTGCCATCTTAATTTGGGTCAAATGAGGCTTTTGGCCAGTGCTTAGCCAGTCCATGTGGTATTTTGGAAAAGATGCCCAGTGGCCTTGCTTTCTGGGGACCCACAGGCCTGATTTACTAGAAATCTCTCTGTATGCCTGTATAGGCAACAGTGTATCTTCGTTTGTCTTCAGGTCCTGGGACGCCTTCTCCCCAAGTATGACAACCGAGGCCTGAGTGACCAGGGCCCCAGGGAGATTGCTGTTCCTGCCCGGCGATGTCTTTCCTCATAAAGACCATCCCCTTCACACTCACGCACAGTCTGTCTCTTTCTGCACAGAGACGGAACCACTTTTTCCCTGATAATTTTTTTTCTAGATGACCATCCCAATACATTTGAGTCTTAGACTGATGGTAATTAAAAAGCATCCAGCTAGTCATCCAGCTGTTTTACTTAATTGATTTTGCTGCCAGACCCAAGAGGAAAGAGAGGGGTGGGGGGTGAGAAGGGGGGGAGAGGTGGGGGAGGGAGGGGGAGGGAGAGAGGGAGAGAGGGAGGGGGAGAGAGAGAGAGAGAGAGAGAGAGAGAGAGAGAGAGAGAGAGAGAGAGAGAGAGAGAGAGAGAGAGAGAGCGAGCGAGCAGGAAAGCAAGCCACAGAGGAAGAGCCCAATTTCCACAAGGGACTAGAGGCAGCGGAGGGCCCTGCTTGAATCTAATTGCTTAAAATGCTGCAGTTTGTTTCTGCTAATGCTTTTCCGCCAAGAGGGCCTGGGAAGGAGGCAGGTCCTTCGCGATTGGAAGGGAGGGGCGGCATTTGTTTCAGCTGCACGGGGCGTATAATTCTGCTTTCGGGACAGGGTCTATTTTTCCTTACTATCTATCAGCATAAAGTACTTTCACTGAACACTTTGAATTAAGGTTCCATTTAGAGATACTTTATTCATATTTAATTACAGGCTGCAGCACCGATCTTTAATTACCTTTTTTTATAAGCCAGCTAGGAGCATCCACTAGTGATCAATTATTGTGTATGTGTATGTGTGTATGTGCTGGCGTGAGCATGGGAGGCTGTAGGAGTTACTTCTAGTTAGAGAAGGAAAGATGGCTGTAGGGATGCTGGGGCCTGGGGTGGGTCAGGGGTTTGCCTTGTACCGTTCCCCATGACTCCATTGCTTCTGCTGGTGAAATGGAGAATTTGGTTAACTGCTTTCTTCTAGGGCTGCTTCAGGTGCTCAGTTAGCACATGGGGGTAGGTGGTATCTTGGGGGCTTCCTCCATCCCCCAATGGGGGCAGGAGTTTGTTGGGGGGGTGCCCTTCCTGTCCCTGTGTGGAGTAGCAGGCTTGGCTTCTTCTCTTCCTGGAGATTAGGATCTGCTTGCCTCAGCCCTTTCCTTCCTCCACTTCCCTGTGGGGTGCTCTTGGCAGCTGGGCTTGTCACACAGCCCTAGAGATGCCATGTCACTCTTTGGTTGCAATGACTCTGCAATGTCCCCTGCAATGACACAGGTTTGAAACTGGTTGTCCTTCTCAGATAAGGAGGTGACGTTCCCAGACAAAGGCTTAGGGTTGGGGAAGGAAGTTGTAGGGAAACTGGGCAAGGCCCACAGCTCCTCCTTGAGAAATGGTCTCCTTGGTTGGTCCTTCAGGCACTACCGGTCTCCCCAGGGATGTGTGTGGATCTCACTGTACAGTAGCAGAAGCTCTGCCTCACACTGTTTAAGGCTTCTTGACCTGATAAGGGGACAGAGAGGGGCTGAAACCCATAGTCACTGAGTCTCTTAGGGGCCCTGGGCCTGTGTCTCCCTCAGTCTTCTCATACGTACCTGAGAACACATGGTGTTGGTCAGGACTCCTCCAGCTGCTCTCTATCACAAAACTTAGCTCAAATTGACTTATGCAAGCAAACAAACAAAAAAGGAATTATAGGCTAGCTATTCAGGGATGGCTAGGGGAAGGGGCTGCAAGTAACCAGGATTATTTTCCATTTCTTGGCTCTGCCTCCTTTGTTTCTATCCTGTGACCTTGGCATGCCCGGAGTTGTAGTTTTTCTTCTCAGGTCTAATAGAAAGTACATCTTCTCCCACAGTTTACACAGACACAGAAAAATTAGTCTGATTGGACTAGTTGGGTCACATGCCTATTTCTGAGCAAATCACAGTAGCTGGGGCCTCCGAGGGCTCTGATAGGCCAGGCTGAAGTCTCACTTGGAACAGCAGGTGAGCTCTGCCCAGTTAAAGCTCCATTCTGGACAGTGTGTGTGGCAGTAGCAGCGTGGGAGCAGGAAGGCCGAGTGGGTTCAAGGGAAAGACTAGGTTGAGTCTGTTCTCCAGTGGAGGGAGTGCTGGATTTGGCCACTCAACAGATACTTGTTTGAATCTGACTAGTCTATCCCTGTCCAAATTGCAGGGGGCACAGCAGTGACCAGAGTAGCACACCCCCTCCCTCGCCCCTACCTCACTCAGTACATGCGCTTATGAGGAAGGTGGTGACGGTGTTTTCCCATCTCAAGTGCAAGTGTATGATGAAAGTTCTTGTGCTGAGAGGCCCAGAGTGAATAGATAACACAAGACAGTCTTGTCCTCAGGAAGCCCAGAACTCACAGAGGAGGGAAAGCCAAGTGTGCTGTTGGGGGAACAAGGAGATTTGGACACCACTATGGGGAGAAATGGTTTATCGGAGAGCTGTCTCTCATGACCAACACGCGAGGCCCTTCCCTGATGCCTGCCTGGGTGGGTCCTGGCCTCTGCAGAATGTTGGAAGATGGAATGAAACTTAGTGGAAGGTACAGGAATGGTGGCAGGAGGTGGGAGCCATTGTGACCTGCTGCTGACAGGTGTAGCCTGGCAAACAGGATTGGGATGGTAGATGTGGGGCCTTGAGGAGCTCAAGTTTGAGGAGAGAAAGGGGCGGGACAATGAAGTCTGAAGTGGGGACCAAAGCAGGAAAGGGGTGGGGAAGAAGACTGAACTGGCCTTGTATAGGAGCCTGTGGGGGAGCAGGGAAGCAGCGGCCAGTGATTCATTACCGTAAACACTGGTGTGTGTTTGTCTGCAAAAATGGCCAGGCTTTCTGCAACTCTGAGGCTATGCAGGGGCTTAAAGAAATGGAGAGTATTTGAACCACAGTCTTTGCCAAGCTTGGGAGAAGTTTGTAGAGGGTCTCCTTCCATCTAGTAGGGTATTTGTGTTGGCCCCTGTGGTGGTGAGCCACTGCTCGGAGTGAACCAGTGTGGCAGTTCTGAAAGAGAAGGGAGAAAGATAGCAGGAGAAGACACAGGAGTAAGTGCGCTTCCTGTGGCACACAGAAAGAAACAGGTGTGCACACAAGAGCTGAGGGCACTCCCAGGGACTCACTTTCGGCATCTGGCAGCCCTGGGATCCTGCTGGGGTGTGGCCAGGCCAGCTGTGGCTTATGTGGAGGTTGCTGCTTGGGCAAAGGCAACTGATGGCTGTGATCTGAGGGCCTCCAGCTTACAGGTCCCTGAGCTCACTAGGTTGGGAGGATTGGAATATCTTCCATCTGGCCCGTCTTGCTGCTCCGGCCCCAGCTCTGTTAACTTTTTATGATCTGTGTGTGAAGATTCAGCCGACTCAGTAGCAGATCATTAAACGGGCAAATGATACACGGTGGCCTTTGATGAGAGTTACAGGGCTTCTGTGCTCCCATGGGAGCGTGCCCTCTGCATGGTCTTCTGTCCTGTCCTGTCCATGTGTTGGCTGTGACCCTGACCTTAGCAAAAGGGCCAAGCAGGGTCCATACAACTAACTGATAAGGCAGGAAATCTGCTATGGGACACTGAGCTGCTCCAGCTCATCTCTCTGGCTTACCCTCTCACCGTGACAGGCCACCTTCCTCTCAGTTACTCTGTTCTCTGTCTACTCCTGACAGATCCATGACTTGTTCCTGAGCTTCGATGACACCCCTCTAGGGGCAGCCTCCCTGGCCCAGGTCCATAAAGCAGTGCTGCGTGATGGTCGGACAGTGGCAGTGAAGGTCCAGCACCCAAAGGTTCAGGCTCAAAGCTCGAAGGACATTCTTCTGATGGAGGTGGGTGACACCCCCCCCTTTTCTCTTTCCTGTTCCTCAGCCTTGTTTTTCCTCAGGAGCCAGACAGCCTCCCAGATTCTTACTCAGGCTGGTGGGTGGACTGTGGTCCTCTGAAGAGCAGAGTGGGAGAGAGGCGAACTGAGACACGACCAAGGCTGTGTCATAAGAACTTGGAATCACACCCTGGCAGGGTTGGTCAGTTCTTGATTTGTCCTGGAAATGCTTTGGGATATGTCTCAGAACACAGTGAGCAAGCTGATGGGGCCAAGCTGATTCAGGTCCTGATGGGGACCTGAGTCACAGAGAGACCTCTAGGGTGATGCATCAGAAATGAGAGGAACCAAAGGGCTCCTCACGGCTAGACAGAATTGCACCTTAATGTGTTAGATTACAGCATATATATAGAGAGAGCATGTGATAAGCCACAGCATAGAAAAATAGTGTGCACATCACCTAGAAATATTTATGCAGATGACTCGTTTGCTTATCTGACATTTGCTTTGAATTAACACATTTAGGTGCTTGCAAATGGCCCTAAGGAAATCCCCAGAGGGCCTTGTGTGCTCCTGGAATCTTCCATATGTGTGCCTAGACCTAAGGAGGGAGAGTCCGTGCTCCAACTATTGGGAAGAAGCCAGTATTCCCACATGGAAGTCAACAGTCTGTTCCTTCTGCATGTCCTTCTCCTTCCTGGACTCTCTTCCTTTTTTAAATCCAGACTCAACTCATTTTAAACTGACCACGTGCACCAAGGTCTCTTGTCATTGTATATGATGTGGGTGCTGAGAACATTTGAGTAAGTGAGCTCTGTTCCCACAGGACATAATGAACAGGTGTCAAGTAGGACCTTGAGCTCTCAGCGAAGGAAGGCACTGAGTCTGGATGCATGGAGTTGACCAGGAGGGTTCCTTGGAGGGTTAGTGTCCTTGTATACTTGAAGGAGTCATGAGATTGCTGGGCAGTGCAAGGGTGACCAAGGATGACAGCTTAGCATGTGGATGCTTATAGGAGCAGAGGGAGCTTGGAGAATTAGCACTAGCTCAGATGGTGGGAGCGATTGGGAGTGAGCCTGGGAGGATAGGCAGGATAGGAGTGGTCCCTTATCCCAGACTGAGGTATGGAATGGTAGCCGTAGTCAACATGACATATTTGTGGGACTGACAACATCTGATTTTCTCAGTAGTCAGTGGGGACCCATTTAAGAATTCTAATCAGGGGCTGGAGAGATGGCTTAGGGGTTAAGGGCACTGACTGCTTCTCTGGAGGTCCTGAGTTCAATTTCCAGCAACCACATGGTGGCACACAACCATCTATAATGTGAGCTTATGCCCTCTTCTGGTCTGCGTGTACATCTACACTGTATACACAATAATAAATAAAGATAAAAAAAATTAAAAAAAAAAAAAGAATTCTAATCAGGAATCTGTCATGATCAGATAGGCACCAGAAATCAAAGTGTGTTTGGCAATCAGGAGAATGCATTGGGAAGGCACAAAGTCTGTGTAGCCGGGAGACGAATTGAGGGCTGCTGTGCTGGTGGGCACGAGATAAAGTCGGAAGCAAGACAGTATCATGGAGGTAGAGGAGAGAGTTCAAGGGGGCTGGGTTCAAGTTGGGGAGTCATCCAGACTTCATAACCAGCTGTTTGTGGGAAGAGGCCAAGGAGGAGACAGAAATGTGTCTTCGATTTCTGGTGTAAATGATTATCATTGGGTGCCTTTTCCTAGAGTCCAGTAGGGGGAAAAAAAATTGCTCTAGGTTAGAAAAGTAACGAGTATATGAGGTTCCAGAAGCTATTGGCTTGGGAGTATTGTTGCAGCCATTTTGGAAAATAGAGTTTCTTAGAATTCCTTAGCATTGTCAAATGGGAGGTCAAACCAGGAAGGCACTGATGAAAAGGGTATTTTGGGTTGGGGGATCTTAGAGTTGTTAGGAAGAGAAGCTATAAAGGGGTGAAGGAGAGCTGAGACCCAAGGAAGTGGAGGCTCGGTGTAAACTCTTGGTGTCCGGTGTTCAGCCATGGGCAGTTGGAGAGCATAGCATTCAGTGCTGCTGGGACACAAGCAGGTCTCAGCTGGCAGGGAAGGGATGCTGCAGACTCAGCAGGGAGGCACAAAGAGACGTCAGTCCAGGAGGAGATTCATGAGATTGGGTACCAAGAGCACAAACAGGCAGTGGCCCTTGATGAGTCTCTGCCTTAAAAGTAGAAGGCAGTAAGGCTGAGCATGGATGAGCGTGTGGGGCCCTGGAGAGGGGAGGGAAGGTGGGCAGCAGAGTGGGTACCAGGCTGATAGCCTCTATTTTTTCTCTGCTGTAGGAGGCCAGACCATCTGCCAAGAGTGAGAGGGTAGGAGGTGGCATTGGAGGCTCGAGGGGGTGAAGGTTTGGAATAGCTGCTGCGTGTCTCTCAGAGGTAGCTGTTAGACTAGGGGACCAGGACTACTGAGTGACCTTGGTCACAGACTGCAGACCTAAGGTTTCAGAGCATCTCTTGGTAGCTGAAGGCATGGTCCTACCCAGGAGAAAACAGGATCTAGGGAAGAGCCAGACAAGAGCCTCCCTTGGCCTGACAGTGTACCATAGCCCTCACGGGCTAGCACAGTTGTCACTTTGTCCTGTTCAGATCTTCAGCGGCTCCTTAAGAAATGGTGCCTATAAAGCCAATGGCAATATGAACAGTGATAAAGGTTTGGCATCTTTCTTCCTGAGGTAAGCATCGGATGCTTTCATTGGGAAGTGTGCCTGGCAGGCCCTCTGTAGAGCACACAGAGTCCTCTTGGCAGTGGCTGGGAGGGGTAGAATTGGGAGCACAGGTAGGGTAGTCCAGGAGGGCAGTCGTAGAAGGTCTGATGCTGCTACTCAGGCAGATGTCATCAGCAGACTTGGCCCTTGGTGGGAAAGTCCTATCATTGCTACCTTTCTCCTGGAAAACCAGGAAGATCCCAACTAGTAAGCTTGTTTGATATTGAAAATGAGCTTTTTTCCCCCCCTCTTCAAGTCCAGATCTAAATGATATCTGTATTTTAGGGATGACAACTCTAGGAAGGCGCTCTCACCTGCATGGCAGGAGGAGAATGAGTTACTTCTAGGGGACACGAAGGCTACTTTAGGTACCAGAAGCTTGTGGACAGGTGTAGGTGTCTGGCTTTTCTGCACGGAGTACTGGGTGTGCCTTCAGGCTTGCCTCTTGCCACTAGAAGGTTAATCTGATTAAAGTAATTCCTACTAAATAGAGAGGGACTGATCAGCTTAGCCTCTGGATGTCTGCTTTTTTAGGAAAGTGAGTTTATCAATCTGAATATATCATATATGAGGGTGGGGGACATGGAGGCTTCCTGGAGTGAGACTTTTGAGAGGGGTGAGTTGAAGATCCGTGGGTGTCCCAGCTGGGACGCAGTGGTTAGCGGTGCTGCAGATGGAACGCCTATACTCTCTGAGGCATGGAAGCACCTGTACCAGCTGTCCCAGAGTTGACTGATCTGACGACACCTCACCGTGGCCCATAAAGACCAAGGTTCTTTCCGTCTTTAGTTGGTGGGTGGCTTCCTCAGCTTCCTGGTTTGTTCTTCTAACATAGTGTCCGTTGTGGGCCCCAAACAGCTGCCCAGCTCTCGTGACATCCAGATGCCAAAGAAGCCTTCTTTCTCTGCTATGCTATTTTCTGAAAAGAAAGTTCCCTGGGAGTCTCTCCATTTGGTGTTGCGTGAAGAATTGATAACATGACTGTTTTGGCATGCTTGTCCTGGCAAGAGAGACCAGATCACCTTTCATGGCACAGGCTGGTCTGGCTTTGCCTTCTCACCAAAGGGCTGTTTTCCCTGATGGGCAGAAGGGTACACTCATACCAGCTTAGCCAGAAAGGTGGGCGAGATAACTCCTGGGCTGGTACCCAGGAACACATGCCACCCTAGGGTTTGATGTTTTCTGCAAACCATGCCTCACCCTTGGGGATGGGGATTGTCCCTGGGACAGTAGAGAGATGCCAGAGGAAGGGAAGTCACTCTGAGCACAGCATCTGACTATCCCGACGACACTGATGACATTGTCTAGAAGTGAGAGGCACAGCCAGAGATGCTTTTCAGCTTTGTCATTATCACCCGATACTGTCCCTTGAGCAGTTGGGGTAACTCCACTTCTAGATGCACAGCTAGTGACGCTTATTGATTTGTGTGGCTGTTCAGAGCCAGGCTAATTGGGCCCCGAGATTGGAACAGTGATTCAGCAGGAAGGGCTGAGGGGACAGACACCAACTTTCCACCAGCTGGCTGGTGCTGCCCTTCCTTTCTACCTGACGTGGTAAGCATTCAGCAGGCTGCTTTCACTGCCATGGGATGTGGTGGGCTATAAGCTGGTGATGGTGAGTCCTTCATCCCTACTTCCCACAGCAGTTTTGTGTCGTCACTACAATCCCCCTTCCGCCCCTCCCCCCATGCTCTGTAGAGCTTCTGTAGCTGATGAAGAACAGCTCTTGCTGTGTCACTCCCTAAGGATCTAAGCCATGGCCAGTGCCACGCCATGCATGTGCCACAGTCTTCCCAAGTGATCTGATGCAGTGAGGCAGAGCTTTCCGGCCTGGGTGCCAATGTCCGATCTGTTGCTTGATGTCACTTGGCCTTTCCCAAGGTCTTCAAAAAGAATGACTGGTGACAGTCCTGTTCTTAACTTTTTGGGTAGCACATTTACACTCTGTGTCATCTTGTTTCTTTTCTAAATGTGCTGATTGAACAGTGGGAGGCTAGGTACTTCGTGGATTGGCACAGAAGCCAACAGCTGATTTTAGTTAAAAGAAACAGATACATAAATACGCAAGGATATAAGCCATCTCATGGGAAATTATGTTCACTCTGTACTTGTGTGTTCTAAAAGGCAGGAGCGCTTTAATAACTTACTTGAGAAAAAGATAAACCCAGCGAGTGGTGGGCTGTTTCCAGGCCCTGAGCGGATGTCCATCGTCACCAGCACCCATCTTCAGCACCTCGGATGAGTGCAAGTCTTTTCCCCATGCTCTGATTTCCATGGAGCATTGCTTCTTTTATAGCATTTGGTAACAGTAGCCTCCACTGCGCTTTGCCCTTTGCATGCTCTCTCTGTGCCTTACCTGAGCTTCCTGTCATATTAGCTCACACTGCCTTGCATGAAGCAGGACTCTAGGAGGGACGGAGAAAAACCTGGGTCCAGATTCTGCTTGGGTGATTATGAACTGTTTCAGGGGTGCTCGGGGCTTCCAGAAGCACTTCCTTTCTTTGTAAAGTGGGCAAGACGGTTAAATGAGTGTGCTGTGCCTGCAGAGTTCCTCAGAGCACATAGCTGGCTCACGGTAGGTGCTGAGTGATGAGTACTTTCGTTTTTATCCCCTTCAGCAATTATAAATAAATGCCACCATGGCGAGGCCTGGTGACACACGACTTTAATCCCAGCACTTGGGAGCCAGAGGCAGGAGGATCTCTGAGTTTGAGGCCAGCCTGGACTATATAGCTATCTCTAGTAATTCAACTACTTAGAGAGATCCTATCTTTAAAAAAAAAAAAAAAAAAAGCTAAGCCAGGCATAGTGGTGCATGCCTTTAATCCCAGCACTTGGGAGGCAGAGGAAGGTGGGTCCCTGTGAGTTCAAGGCCAGCCTGGTCTACAAAATGAGTCCAAGGCAGCCAAGGCTACACAGGGAGACCCTGTCTTGAAAAACAAAACAAAACAAAACAAAACAAAACAAAACAAAAAGCCAATAAATAATAAACAAAATAGTTGCTACTAGTTTTCAAATTTCTGCATGATCCTATTTTTTTCGTTCTATTTTTATATGTTCACAATTGATTTTTCTCTACTGTGAGGCAGAGTCACTATATAGGACAATAGTTTTATTACCTATATTTTTCTTTTCTTTTTGGTATAGATTTTCAATTTGTAGCCCAGGCTGTTTGTGAACTCACAGCAATCCTTCTGCCTCAGCATCCCTCATGCTGGCATCACAGGCCGGGGCCCCAGTGTCTTGTTCTGTTTTTTTTTTTTTTTTTTTTTTTTTTTGTTTTTTTACTTGTATCTTGAGGGAGGCATTAGTTACTGACTGTACCTGACGGATAAGGCTCCAGATTTGGAAGCAAATTCTCAAATATTCTATGGTTCTCAGGAACTCAGAGGGTAACCTTTCCCTACCCAAATCTCCAGAACAAAACCTAGCCATTGTCATCACTCAACTGTGCGCGCAGTTGTCTCAGGAGAAGCTGAATACCCTGAAATAGTCGCGCGTTCATTTGCTTATTCCCTTCTTCATTCACATGAGTGTCCAATAAATATCTGCGAGTGTTGAGTAAGTGCTGGCTGCTGGTGAAAACACTGGCTCTTGGAAGAATTTTATGGAGAACGTGCATTTGGGGGAAAAAGATTAAAAAGGCGAATAGAAGGTAACCTCTACTTCATTTTAGTTAGTTGCATCTGTTGTCATAAAGAAACCAAAACGAATTTACTTAGGTTAGGCTCTTGGATGGGTGTGCAGAGAACACGGAAGGTGAAGTAGGGCTTTCTTTACTCTCACAAGCCAGGAAGAGTGAGGCATGGCCGAAGCCAAACCCTGCCACCCCATGACCTTTTCTTCCTCCTTTTCACCTAATGAATGTCAGAGGTTGGTGAACCTCTCCCTGAGTCAGGGGCACAACCGTGCACTTCTTGGCTTCATAACTGACATCAGAATCTAAGGTTGGGCCACCTCACGTAGGGGCAAGGTGACTTCCTATAACTGTTTTACTGCTGACTTCTCCTCAAACAGGTCTCTCATAAAAAAAAAAAAAAAAAAAAAAAAAAAAAAGGATGTGTATGGTGCGTGTGAATGTGGGTGCCTGTGTGCCGTGGCATTGTGTGGAGGTCAGAAGACAACTCTCGGGTCAGGCTCTCCCTTTCCACTATGGATTTTGGAGGTTGAACTCAAGTCATCAGGACGCGCAGCAAGTGCTTTTATCCACTGAGCCGTCTCACTGGCCTGCAAGTCTCTCGGCTTGAAGGATGGAGGCTCCCTTTATTCAGTTTTATTTTTCATAACTTTTCATGTATCTGTGGCTGGGTCAGTTTAGCACAATAAGATATTTTGAGAGACTGCATCTGTATCACTTTTACTATAGTGTTTTATAATTGCTTCTAATTTTTCTTACTTGCAATGCCTCATTGTCGCTCAGCATCCAGCGGACTGGTCTGGGTTCCTCATCCCGTGGGTCGGTGGTCCAGGCTTTGCTCACTTCTGGATGTGAATGGACAGATCTCGAGACCAAAGATCCCAAGGTCCTATTTCTTGCTCAGGGGCAGCATAGAGCACTCAGGGTGAGGCCTGAGGTGAGGTGCTAAGCCAGGTTACCAGCCTCTCTGGGGGAGGTGGAAAATGAGTTTTCCACGGAGTGTTACAGTTTTGCTCTTTTAGAATGAGACTGCAGGTCTCAGACAGTAGTGGAGAGACTCAAGCCCCACAAGCCAGGGATGATGCCAAAGTGTTAGACCTCCTTGTTTGAGCTGTTGTGCCGAGCACAGCAGAGGAAACAGGTGGATGCTCAAAACCCGCTGGCAGGCACTTCTGCTGAGGCGCAGGCCCGGCTGTGCTTCACTGGAGGTCAGCACCCAGCCAGTGGTGGAGATGGAGCAGGCCGCAGCGGCTGCAAAGGCAGTTTCACCATTGCTGCCTGACCACCGGGGTCCAGCAGTGGTTTGTTTACCTCACCCCCACCCCCTGGAATAAACGAAGTTTCAGAGGGTCATGGTGGAGGAATGGTGAGCAAGAGAGCACCCCTAGCATGCCAGCTAACCTTTATTTATAATCCTTGGGCAGTGGGGAGTGGTTTTGTGGGGTGAACGTGTCTGATTCACTAGGGCTAAGGGTGCCAGGATACTTAATCTACATACAGTGGTACAGTGGGGGGCGGGTGGGGGGGAGTGGCACGGGGGTGTCCCATCACAAGAAGGAGAAAACATAGTACTTAATTATCCTGTGATTGAGGGAATGACTTCTAGGTCTGATTAGAGGTCATTTGCTGGAGGCCAGGATCTCCTCAGCATAGAGTGGGGTACTTCGAGGAATTCCCTTTGCTGGCTGAATAAGTTCCTTATCAGGAAAGGGTCGGGCTTGTAATCTTCCTTAAGGGCTATGTGACATTTCCTACCAATTCTGGGGTTACCAGAGCAGGTGGAGTGGGAACCCCACTGAGAAAAGGGAGTCTACCTTCATAGACCGAGCACAAAATGGCTATCTGGAGAGGTCAGACTTCAACCTCATCCAGAAGAGTCCCACACCTCATTTATGAATTATAAGTTTTTATGTATAAGAAAGACCACTAAATATAGGGTCTTGTATCAGCTGAAGTTTCAGATGCCCACAGGATTCCTGAATTCTTCCCTGGTAGGAGGGAACCACTGAAGGACCCAGATCTTCGAGTGCTATGAAGGTTTGGGGTTATAAATTGATACACTAATTAGTTATTAGCAATGACTATTAATAGTGTCTGCCCTTGTGACAAATGGCATAGAGTACTAATGGTGACCAATAATGGTAGGATTGACTAATTATATGAATGATTAGTGATAGAAAAACCTTTCAGATATGTTTCAGTATGCTTGGATATTAAGGATAATTAACATTTCATAAATAGCATGAACATACAGAAAGCAGTGAGTAATGGTTGCTTGGTCAGCAGCTTCCCCTGGTGTAGACCTGTGTAGACACAGTAGGCTCCCTATGTATGTCCAGGTTTGACCCAAGAGGTCAAGTGCTGATTGCACAAGTCAGGGAGCTCACTGGGCTGCTTTCCTGAGCCTGTAGGTGAGGCCCAGCATATAGACATGAACAAAATGCCTTGTGCTGTTTCCTTCCTTCCTTCCTTCCTTCCTTCCTTCCTTCCTTCCTTCCTTCCTTTCTTTTTCTGAACTTGGACTGTTTTCTGTTGCTCTGATGCCACCAGGCAGGGCTTAGGCCTCAGACAGCCACCTTTACTTTCATGTACTTGCTCTGTCCCCACTTCAATAGCAGCTAAGGGTCATCTGAGGATACCTGATGAGAGGCGATGTCTGCAGCCTCTTAAGACCATGATGCCTGGGCCTGATGCACGTACCCTGGCCCACTGTGGTCACTGCTCCCTTTTTGTTTCATGAGACACAAACAGAAACACAACAAATGAAGTCAGTTGGTGTAAGGTCACAGGTCTAGCCTAGACTGAAGAGGAATTAGACAACAGCCCAATGTAATTAAAAAATGGCTTTGTTAGAAATTGACCGTGGTAACCCCATGTGATGGTTCTTAGGATAGCACCTGGTGCATCACAGAGGACATAGGGTTTTTAAACAAAGCCGCATATGCCTTTTGGGTGATGGCTTTGCTATAGATTTTGAATTTTCTCTTTCTCACAGGGGTCTAGTACAGTCTGCATAACCAGCACAAGCGGAAGTACAGAACCAGCCTGTCAGTGGGTTCATTGAGTCTTTCTGGTTCAGTAAGTTGGAAAAGGAAGGTGGGGAGGGAGGAGGACACTGAGTCCCCAGCACACCTGTGGAGCATGGTATATGTTTGGCTCCTCTCACTGGCCTCCTGTCCTCTGCCTCTGATACTTAACTCACATTGCCAAACTCACATCCAGACACCAGATAAAACGTCTAACCCCCCATCTCATCATCTCGTCACTCAGGAATCCACAGTGAACTCAAGGGTCAAAATTCTAAGTTTTTTTTTTTTTTTTTTTTTAAATCTAGGTGGACAAACCTTTGTCTTGCTAAACCTGTATGTTTCTTTATTCAATTAAAAAAAAACTATGAAAGGTCTTATTTTATGCAGATAACATATAGAAAATAAGGCAAGGTGAGTATATCTCTTATTAAAAATAATGCTTGGGACCAGGGGTGTTTTAGGCTTAGAATTTTGACTCGAGCTCACTGTGGATTCTTGAGTGATGAGATGATGAGATGGAGGCGGGTAGGTTTTGGAATTTTTGCACCTATATAATGAGGCATCTTGGGGATGGTCCCATGTCTGAAGACAGAACCGTTTATGTCTCATATATATTTTATACTCGTAACCTGAAGGTGAATTTCATATAATAATTGTAGTGCTCTTGCATTTTTTGAGTGCAACCTGTCATGAGGTCTTGAGGTGTGGAAGTTTCTATTTGTGATGTCCTGTGGGCACTCAGGCAGTTTCAGGTCTTGGGGCCTTTCTGATGGCAGAACTTTGAGTCCTGCATGCTCAGCCTGTATTGCAACAGCTTTAGTCCCAGCCTTGTGGTTTAAGTGCGTGACGGTGATAGCTATAGCGGAAGCCCTCTTCCCTTTGTAAGTTGGTGAAGAACAACCCTCGCTAGGGATTGGAGTCAGTTGTTGAGAACTTGCCTGCCTACCATGTGCAAGACCCTTAGTTTAGTCCCTAGCACTCCACCCAAAGCAACACCAGCAAAACTGTGATAACAAAATGAGAACAAATCTGAGAGTGTCCACAGCACAGGTCATGGAAGCTGTCTTGAGTAAGGCCTTGGGAACCTGGTTGACTTGGGAACATGGAACCGGCCATAGGCTTCCTGGCTGGGCAGATTTGGAAAAAGTCTCTGAGCCTTGATTAGTGACATGACATGTTCCCACATGTCTCCCATAATTGTGTGGATTCAGAGGGACATTAGAGCTCAGCGGATGCTGGGTACCCAGCCAGGCAGCACCTAGCCAACGGTCGTCAAGGTTACTTCTGGCTGTGATAGCTTCTTATCCTCCTGGGCTTAGTACAGTTGTGGCGACGGAGGCCAGGAGAACAGTGCCCCTTCTGCGTGTGTTTCAGGGGAGACCCAGGCAGTGGGTAGGAAGTGTTACCTTCCTTGTGGGTGCCATGGGCTGCCTGACAGGTTGGCTTGGTGGATTTCAGGTGCTTGTCCTGGCTGTGAAACAACTCTTCCCAGATTTTGAATTCATGTGGCTGGTGGACGAGGCCAAGAAGAACCTGCCTCTCGAGTTGGACTTTCTAAATGAAGGGAAGAACGCGGAGAAAGTGGCCCACATGCTCAAACACTTTGACTTCCTAAAGGTAGGAGGGCAGGGCAGTAGGGCATGAGTGCTGGGGGGATGTCCCCACTTAGAGGGCCTGAGTTGGGACATCTCTCCGTCAAAGTTCCTTACTTAAGGTGAGTGCTTTGTAATCGGAGACCCATAGGAAAGCCCTTGAAGGCAATTACCAAAAGAGTGAACCCTGGTATGATTGCTGACCTGCCAGTCAAACGAACAGATGTTCTTTACAGCATTGACACTGCTCATTCCTGGGGTACGGTGTGCCGTGGCCGCTGCCTCCACAGAACACAGTGTGACAATGGTGGCAGTGACCGTGATAGCTACCACTAGTGTATTGTGACCCTGCTCCAAGGATACGCATTTTATTTGCTCATGTAGCACACAGGTCTGGTACAGCAATGCTCTTGCCATCACTATGGTGTGCAGATCTGTTCGGCTGAAACCTTAGGACTCACGAAAGAAACAGGCATGGAGCACAATGCTCCAAAACTTCATCAGTGATGCAGAAAAAGAAGCATGAGACTCAGGGCATCTGATGTGTCCGCTTGTGTGCCCATTCTTTCCTTACCCGGTGTTTATTGTTTTCTTCATCTCTTGCTGCGGTAGGCACTGCAGCTTGGCCCCTGCTCTAGAAACTTCCCTCTTAATGGGAGGAAGAAGACATATGTGTTGCCTGTCTTACAAAGCGTTGTGCACACAGTGGACACTTACCTTTGTTTTGCTTGGCTTCCCCTGAGAAAGTGCTTAATCTACCCAGGACAGAGAGCTCAGAGGGCCTCCACAGAGTGCTGGCTGTACGGAGGAGACAGCAGTGTTTAGGGAGCGTGTTAGTGTCAGGTACTGTTTCTCCAACAGTGCTAACATGCCCAGATGGTGGCCCCTTCCAGCCCATCCCAGTACACAGCTGTGTCTTGGGTAGAGTTCCAGTTCTAGCCCAGGCTCTCTGGCTCTGTATATGCTACTCACCTCAGAGTTTCTGCCACCTTTTACCTGGCAGGGGTGCCCCTGAGTTGCCACAGTGCTGAGCCAGACAAGTCCAACACTCTCCTCCGCTGTTTCCATGGAAACAGCAGAATCATCCCCTGGCTGGAGCCAACTAGCAACTGCCAGACCAAGACATGTAATAATAATAATAACACAGATTTCTGAAACAAGGATGCCAAATTGGTAAATAATTAACATACTGTTCTGACCCGCTGCCGCCAGAACTCACATACCATCCCTAAGACAATGGAGGAACGAAGGCTCCTGAGTAATTAATTTTGCCTAAGCACATCATAAGCAGGAAGCAAATTTTGTACTGTGAACCCAGCTCAGCTTTTAAAACTGTAGATAGATTGCTCTTGGATGCTGGCACCCCATCACAACATCTGTGCGTAATTAAGCCTCAGCAAAGAGTGTGCCTCTCATGTGTGAGGCCTCTTCCAGTGCGAAAGGGGGGGGGGCCTTAATAACCTCAACCCTTCACAGTCAATCTCTGGGCTCCAGCCCATCTCTGAATGAATAGAGAGGAGGCCTGAAGAAGGGGAACGGCAGCCAGACTGAAGAGTATGAATCTGAACGTGCACGGAACAGGGCTGTGCCAGGCAGTCAGGCTTGTGATTAGCCGGGGGAAGAGTTGGGGGTAGACGGGAAGGGAGGAACTGCCTAAGCATAGGCTTGGAACTAGAAGAGATGAGAGCTTCCCTGTGGGCGGACTGGGGATCAGACTGAGTCGCATAGGCCAGGGTGACTCCAGAGTTCCTTTGAGTGAAGTCAGGAGCCTGAGGGCCATGTGCGTTCTTGGAGAAGTGTCATAGCTTGTTAGACTCTTAAAGATGAGCGACATGTGTGAAAACCTCTGACCTTTTAATGTGTTAGACAGTCCGAAAAGTGTTGCACATGTGTCTACTCTTTAATCCTTAAAGCAGGTTTTTGTTTGCCTCCTTGCTTTTTTGTTTGTTCCCGAGACAGGGTTTTTCTGTATATTCTTGGCTGTTCTGGAACTCACTCTATAACCTAAGCTGGCTTAAAATATACAGAAATCTGCCTGCCTCTGCCTCCCAAGTGCCAGGATTAAAGGCAGGCGCTGCTACCGCCGGGCAGGAGGTATCATTTTAAACCCTGTGTCATCAGCCAGGGAACAGAAGTCCCAATTGATCCCTAGGGTGACACAGTGAGCCAGCACAGGGCCGAAGCAGGGTGGAGACAGCCATGGTTTAAAGCCTGCATCTCAAACTCTAATACTTGGAAACATTTCTGAGTCACAGAGACTCACAAGTTTGCCTGAGTGTATTGCATTGATTCAGCTCTGAGATGGGTCAGGATCCTCATGAGTCACTGTGTGGCTGTCACAGGACAGCCGGTGTTTGACCAGCGGGTCAGCATCTGGTCCTGTGTGGGGCACCTGTCCTCTCTCCATGCCAGTGGTAAGTGAGGTGAAGCCGCTCCCTCTATAACCATCAACACCATCTTCCTGGGGGTGTGCTGGACTCAGAGAGACTATGCATGTGTCCACAGTCAATACAGCATGGCCAGGCTCTGACTGCAGGAAGCTGTGGTACTAGAAAAGTCACAGCACATGGACAAAGTCAAGTTCAAAGTCAAGTTCAAAGTCAAGTTCAAGATCAGGCCCCACCATGAGGCCAAAGCTCGGAGCTTTTTATAGCCCGCATCTTGGAGTTGGGATGGTTTTGATGTGGAGGCTGGTGGAGCCTATATGGGGGCAATCCTGTATGATATAGACATGGGTCATGGTCCCATAGGCCAGAGGTGGTCCTCCTGGGGCCAGTGAGTACCCAGTGCCTCCCAGAGCGTGCTCTCTTTATTGCCTCCTGCCAATATTTGCCTCTCGCTTTCCCCTTCCTGGATGGAAGAAGTAGATGGGCAGTGGTGAGACATGGTCATTCGGGGACTTGAGGGATAACAGCAGTTTGCTGTTTTGTGATTTTTGTGGCCACTTCTATGTGATAATCCACCCCACTTTCCAGCCCTCAGGAGTTGCTGAGGCCAAGGGCATGTGATTGTCAGACAGGAAGGGTCACATCACAGCAAACAAGGAAGGGAGGGAGGGAGAGAGGGCCCAGCTCATCCCTGCCCCCATCCTGGCAGTCCAGAGCCAGAGAGCCTGCCTCCTCAGGCTCTCACTCCACACTTGGTGCTTTCCAGATTGCCCAGTAGGTCCTGTTGGGGCTCTAGTCTGATGTTTACAGAGCCCCAAGACCTACTGTCAAGCTCAGGTTTCCAAATCAATGTAAGAACTTAACCAAAGGTACCCAAGTAAAGTGCCTTTCCTCTGGAGACCAGGAACAGCTGTAATAACAGACATGGGCTTGTTTTGAGTTGACAAGTGTGTCTGAATCTTACATGTAAAGCAACAGAGAGGTATAGCTTTCCCGATCAGCCTAGATTTCCAAATGGTGAAAACCCAGCTTAGGCTCACTGGGCTCTCAGCATAAGGGTATTGCTTGTGGTTAGCTCCACACCCTGCAGGGTTAGGGTTAGGGTTAGCGAAGGAAGCTGAGGCATGAAGAGGTAAGAGAATGATGGATGGTTCAGCTTTGTCAGAAGAACTAGAAGTGTGTAGCTGGACTGGAGGGCTGCGTAGATCAATCTTGAGGGGATGGGCTAGGGGAGGACTCATCTTGAATTAGCTGCCCTTGGTTTTTGGTTTTTCTCCTCAAGAAAAAAAATAGTTATCGCAATTTTGGAGGAAAAGTATGCTGAACACCTCATGGCCTGGGTGGTGCTTATGGTGTCACCTGCTTATGTGGCACCCTGCAGCCTGTGGTGCTCTCTGATGCCTTGCTGCTCCTGAAGAACCTGTTCTTTTTTGCTTTAGTAGGAGTATGTCAGTTAGTTTATAATCTGTTTGCAACTGAAAACCCAATCCAACAGGTTTTTAAATTTCACTTTTGTTTTGTTTTTGAGGCTCGCTCTGTAGACCGGGCCTGCCTCTGCCTCCCAAGTGCTGGGATTAAACTATGGCTATTTTTTTTTCTTTTTCCTTTAAAAAAAAAAAATAGTTATGCTTAGGGCCAGAGGGATGGCTCAGTAGTTAAGAATACGCATTGTTCTTTCAGACGACCTGGGGTTTGGTTCCCAGCACCCACATCAGGTGGCTTATAATTGCCTGTGGCTCCAGCTCCAGGGCCTATGATGCCTCAGGCCACCTTGGCCACCTGTGCTCATGGGCACATAACCACCCCCCCCCACCACATAAACACAATTCACAAAATGTTTATTATCTTTATAAAGCAGGAAGAAGTGCAGTGGTTGCCTGCTGATGGAACTTGGTAGTGTGACAACATCAGAGCTGGCACCTCTGACTTTTTTTTTTTAAACCCATTATGGCTGCACAATGATTGTTACTGTTCCAAGAATCACATTCACTTTCAGGGTGGGAGAGAAAATAAACCTTCCTTGAATCCTCTAGCAGACTGCCACTTACATTTGATTGGGCACAACTGTATCACGTGACCACCTATTATGAGGCAGGCAGGTTAGGGGTTTTAGTTTCTCATGAGTGGGGAAGAGGAAGATGGATTATAGACATTGGGTTAAGATCCAGCATTGTCTGCCATAGGAGGCTTGTGGGAAATTAGGAGACAACAGAAATTATCCTCTGGTTCAAACTCAGTTCATTGCTTCAACAGATCTATTTCCCATGTGCAAAAAATGGTAGCAGGGTTAGGGCCAAGCAAGGGTCTGATGGAGGGAGAAACAGAAGGAAACAGCTCTTAGCACTGGTGTTAGCTACATGTGCAACATTGACATAGTGCCTGATGGAAACAACTTAAGGAATGAAAGATTTGTTCCAGCTTACATCTTCAGAGGGTTTCACTCCATCATGGTGGTGAAATCACTGTGGAGCTCGTGGCTGAGAAGGGAATACTGGAGGCTCTTTGCATCATAGGGGCCCAGGAAACAGAGAACTTCCAGATAGAGGGCTGGGCTCCTGTACCAGAGGCCTACCTCTAGTGCGGCCTCCTTCCACCAAGCGGTTGCCAGACCTTTCAAAATAGCGCCACCAGCTGGGAATCAGGCCTTAAAGTGTGATGAGCCTGTGGTGCACGTTTCCAATTAAAGTCTTAACAATAGCAGCTTCCAGGTTGGACACATTTCTCTCCCAAGTACCCGCTTCTATTATAGTGTCTGGCTTACGGTAAGATGGAGTGGGGGATGGGGTGGGGCATGAGAAGATTGGAAGGTGAGGGGCTTAGGGGGTGCAGTGGAAGATTGAGGAAGCTGCCCCCACCTTCGTGAGGGATTTGTGACCGGGTCCTGCTGTAAGGGCCACCTGGCTGCGGCATCTGCCTAGTGCTCACCCCAACCCTCCTCTCTGCCAGTGTCTGGCTCCCTGTACTGTCCTAGGGCCCAGTTCTGACCGCTGCCTCCTGACACTGACTTGACGCTCATTTTCCTTCTGCAGGTCCCCCAGATCCACTGGGAGCTGTCCACCAAGAGGGTGCTCCTGATGGAGTTTGTGGAGGGAGGGCAGGTCAACGACCGAGCCTACATGGAGAAGAACCGGATCGATGTGAATGAGGTGAGGTGGGGGCTAGTGCTGGGGACAGAGGGACAGAGTGTGGTTGGGGCTGCCCGGCTAGGCCGGCGCTCTGAGGCCTTAGAGCCTCTGCCCACTGCCTTTAAAAGAACTATGCATCCACCAGGGAGGATTCTCCTAGGCTTCTCCACCTAGTGCTGGGCCTATAGTGGGAACAGGGCCAAGCAAGCCTCCCTGAGCATGAGGTTGCTGCTGGCTTCTTTCCTCACAGCAGCTAATCCATACAGCTGGTCACAGTAGTGCTGAGTCAGGGACTTGCTCTCTCTGTCTCCATGGGGCCTGTTTATCAACTGCCACGCTGCCCTCCTGGGCTACCACTGCAGGACTCGAGCTGTACGACAGAGGGGACTGCAGCGGTCACCTGAGTCCGTTTCACAGAGCGACGGAGAAGATGGAGCTGTCTTTACCTCCTGTTCCCCTGGTCCCAGGGAGACCGGTTAGTGGCCCAGGTTCTGTGCCCCACCTTCTGCTTCTTGGTCATCCCAGGGCCCCTAAGGAAAGAGGGAGTGGTACTTCTCCGCCCACACCCATTGTTAATACAGTCGCTGCGTGCGCAGGGTCTGGCTATTCGTGGTGCCCAGGCCAGACACCATCAGCTAAGTCCTCAGGATTATAACCAGGATTATAACCCAGATCCTTTCTCCTCCACCATCTCCACCTCCCTCCCACAGACTCATGTGGGTCAACAGTAGAACTTGTAACCACTTGGATGATGGCCACATCAGTGACTGTGCCAGGAAGCAGGCAGAAGGAGGGGCCGAATAGGCCCCTTCACTAGCCGCACACTGGCGACCCCCAACTGCTCCCTTTGCTTTTCAGCTCCTAGGGTAGGTGCAGGGATGGTGCCTGGGTGGCTCACAGAGGCTGGCTACAGTGGGGAACAGCTGGGCCCCACTGGGAGGTTACCTCTAGAGTCTCCCCAAAACGAAGCAGAGCCTCTGCCTGCTACTCAGGAGATCCAGCATCTTTGCCCTGTTTTGTCACTGGCATTCCTTCTATCAGAGATGGACTTCCAGTCTGGGGGCCCACCCCTCTCCATTCATTCATTTCTCTGGATCCAGCAAGCTACGGCTGGAATGGCTCATCAGAGGCGGCTTTGATATTTCAAGGCGAGTGTAAACACAGAAACACGTGTGCTGATGGTTGTGACTTGCTTGTGACTGAGCCAGCTGGAGGGCAGTGGACTCTGGGTAGGGTGGACTGTCTGACCTGGACCCACTTGTTCCTGCCACCACCTTTCCTATATGTGTGGGGAAAACCAACATTGAAACAGAGACCTTAGTGAACATCTGAGTTTTCAATGAAATAAACCAGCCTTATCCTTCTGGTCCTCAGTTTCCTTCGTGGAGGAGATTGACCAGATGACCTCTAAGGGTCCTTTCTGTTTGGATATTTTATAGACTAGTGACTCTGTGGCTTAGTGATCACTGACTGGCTCAAGAGCCAGCTATTTCAGAACCATTAGGGTGTATAGCTATGCAGATTCCTGGGAACTACCCCAGGGTACACATGAGAATCTGGGGTGGGAAGGCTTGCAGAGTCTCCAAGTGAGTGTGCAGCAGATCTCACCCCAGTAGAAAGCCCTCAGGCTTTCAGTGCTCACGTCCTGCAGCATAGGTGGCCCCACCTGCCTCTGCTCACCTTCTAGGAGCCAGCAGCCTGCCAGGGCCCCTCTATTTATGTCCCTGAGCCTTGGCAGCATATATGTCCAGGGATCATATTGCTAGTAACTTTAGGTGCTGGTGACAGCGATTGTCACTGATCTCATTAAAAGCAAAGGTTGTGTGGGAGTCTTCTGAGGTAGATGGGATTGCTTCTAGTTGTAGAAGGACTCTTGATTGTAAGACCTTTATCGAAGGTTAATTGAATTGCAGGGAGTGTGTGGGAGTGTGTGTTGAAGACCCTGCCTGGGCTGAGGTCCGGTTTAATTGGCATGAAATTAGCCCAGAGAAAGGTGGCTGAGTTGGTAGCACAGGGCAGCAGGGACAGATGCAGGAGACCTGTGGGCAGATAATCATGTGTCTATGAAGGCTGACTAGATTCAGGGGCCCTGAGGAGAGATACCAGCAAGGTACTTCCTTAGGGAGAGCCAGTTGGAAAAGAGGGCCATAGTTACATGGTCTTGGATTCAGCCCTGGTTATCAGGATCCCATGGTGGTGGTAGTGGTGGTGGTGGTGGTGGTGGTGGTGGTAGAGGAGGAGGAGGAGGAGGAGGAGGAAGAGGAGGAGGAGGATGATTGTGGAGTCTGTCCCGTCACTCTCCAGTGAACAAACTTCTGTTAGAGTGGGAATGGGTTTAGGACTTAGCGGAACCTTTGAAACCTTCTAGCTAATGCCTTCTTTTAGGAGCCTCAGAGATGGCAGGTACTGAGCCTCCTTGGAGCTGAAATCACAGGCACAGAGCACCTGTAGCTGGCTCAAGGCTCCTCAGCCTTTGCTCTTTCGCCATCTGTGCCCAGACCATGGCCCTGCTGTCTCATGTTGGTTACTCCTTCTGCTCTTCTTATGTTGGGGGCGTTGCCTTTTCTTTCTCTCTGAAGTCATTTTGGAAGGATTTACAAGGGGGAGGAGCCTGTGGCTTTGTCCTCCGTGTAGCCAGAAGCCCTTGCTGGGTTTTCTTCTCGGAGTAGTTCCAAAATCTATTCCTGTCACTGTAGGAACAGTGAAGGATCTCAGAGTCACCTTTCAGCACATGTTTTGAGTACCTACTGTGTGCAGGCACTACTTAGGTATGCTAGAATAGAAACGTGGACCGGGCCAAGCATGGGGCTTCCAAGAGGCCTGGTGCTGGACAGGCTGTGCACCCGAGCTTGTCTGCTTCTGTCATTCATTGCTCCAGTGCCCTCCAGTCAAGTACTTGAGATAGAAGTCCAAGTCCTTTCTGCTATGGGGCAGGTGCCATCATGTGAGCTTTCTGAACAATAGGGCCATGTAAATACATGTTCTATAATTCATACTTCATGAGGGAATTACTCAAGGAGGCATCTCTTCCTCTGTTGAATCTTTGAGAACCTTTGTTGCCTTCCCGTCCCCTGTCTCTGGCCTAGACAGTGAGTGTAGAGCTTTGGATGGAGTTGATCGACATGCATGGCCATCTATTCCGAAAGGCCAGGCTGACGGCTTTTCCTCCCTTGATTACCTCCGTTTCTGTCACTACTCCATGTGGACAGAAGAGCATCTTCTTACTTTGGCTTAGCATCATTCCAATCTCCTGGTCCCCGGCTGGTATCTGAACATGCCGAAGACCCAATTCCTTAAATCACTAGAAGAAACACAGCCTTTTCTCTCTAACCCCCATTACTCTTGGGTGCTCATGGGTGTTAGCGGAGTCCTGGGGAGTCTCTGGGGATTTGTTTTCTCACAGCCCAGGTGTCGGTTGAGCCAAAGTAGTTTTCTGGAGTCGCTGTTTTTGGACTTTGGTGGCTCTGTCACTTGTCAGTTGTTCTTCTGTGGGCTTTCTGTTCTTCTGGAATCTTTTCCCCCCTGTGCGCGGTAGACCATTGGTGGCTTACAGGGTCCTTTGACAACCGAGGTCCGGCACACTTGGCACGGTGCTGGTCCTGGTGTGTGTGCTAAATACACAACGACGTGGAAACTCCAGCTCTCTGATTCCCTTGGTGCCACCAGGACGGTGTTGCCAGAGGGCGGGGGACATAGGGAGGGATGAATGCTTTCCCTGGCTTTTTACATTGACTCAAGCAAGGTGGAAGGGCGTGGAGTCGGTGAGGAGACGTGAGGAGACATCAGAAGCCAACAGCAATTCCTTCCTCACACGAGTGTTCTGATGGTAATGACTCCCGGGACTCACTTTTGCCTCCTTTGGATTTGAGGTTGCTTGCAGATCGTCTCTGGTAGAGACACGAAGGCTCTCTTGCCTCACAGATGCTTGTGGCTGCCTCTCATGTAAAGCCTGGTAAGGCCTAATTAAAGAAGCGGTATTGATGTTCTTTTTGTGATAAAATCCTGATCTTGTTAGAGAAGGAACCTGAGGACGAGTTGATTTTGGCCCACGGTTTCAGAAGGGTGCATCCATCATGGCGGGTAGACATGGTGATTGGAGTGGCTCTGACTGGGGCCATGACAGTGGTGGGTCTTCATGTGGTCAGTTCATAAAGCAGCGATCTCAGCCTTAACCAGGGGCAGGTGTCATCTGAAATGGCCTACTTTCATCAGCCAGACCACACTTCAGAAACTCTCCATTGCCTTCCAAATAATTGCCACAAGCTGAGGACCAAGTACTGAAAGCATCACTGTGTGTGTGTGTGTGTGTGTGTGTGTGTGTGTGTGTGTGTGTGTGTGTGTGCGTGTGTGTGTGTGTGTGTGTGTAAGACTTAAGTCCTAACAGGGGACTTTCCAAGCGCCACCATCAGATCTACTCCTCAGTTTCCTGTGACCTACTGGCTGGCACCTCTGCACCTGTCCCCACTGCCACTGTGTGAGGCTGAGGGGTTCACAGCAGCTGGGTGGTCGGGGATGTCATCTCACAGCTTGCTCACCCAAGATCACTGTGTACCACAAATGCATAGACCGCAGCGCCGGGCAGCTGGAGCCGTCTGCAGACTCTAGATCCCAGTGTTTGCTTCTGGGGACAGGAGGAGGGTGACAGTGATATGTCCCAGGCAGCAGGCTGGTCTGTGTGGAGACAGATGCTACAACAGCAGCCTTGCCTTCCTCTCACAGACGCTGGCCTTGCTTTGGAGACACCCCCACCCAGGAACATACACAGTTTTCCTTGGGGTAGGAATGAATTAATTCACACAATTATAGACCAATTAAGCTACTTTCAGCCAATTCAGGCCTTGAGAAAAGTCCCAAAATAACTCCTTGATTTAAATATTATTTACCCAATTAATTCTTTACTCAGCCTTTTTATGGAGTCCTGGTTTTCCCCTCTTCCCTACTGTTAGAGAATAAAGGCATTCGTAATTAGTGAAATCACGTATGAGTGGCACGTTCTCTTCACAAGGAACAATTCAGACTTCTCAGTGGCTTTTTAGGAAAGAGCACTGTCCTGTGTGTGCTTAGAGATGCGGACTGGGTGAGTCACCTAGCCAGGATTTTCTACTAATATCCTTCAGAAAGACTCCTTACTGGATGCCAAGGTCCCTCAGAAGTCAGTGCCTAGGAGAGCTTCTCTGGAGGGGAGAGGCAGGTGGCCTGGCCTTTGACCTATCCTCCGGACTCAGGTCAATGTCTCTGACTGCTGAGCAAGTGATAAAGTTGCACTGTCTTTGCATCCCCTTCCCCCGCCATCTCCAGCTGTTTCCTGCAGTGAATGGGTAGGTGTCTGGAGCAGGGCTTGGCCAGCCCTGGGCTACTTCACAAACATGCTGCTGCCTACCATCGTGTTTATACCACAATGCTGTGCTCCTCCATAGAAGACGGAGCTAAAGTAATATGGAAGTAGGAAGAGAGGGACTCTGGTATATATTGGCCTTACTTCTGGGATGTGATTGGTCCAGTGAAGGCCTGGGACTTCTCCAGGACCCTGAATGCCTGTGTAGGTAAAAAGGCTTGGATGCCCTGAGGAAAGACTGATTCCCAGAGAGACTTGTCAGCCCAGTTTTGCAAGATGCAAAGAAAATCTACCCAAAACTAAGAAAGAAGCTAGGCCTACAAGAGTGGCATGACCTTTCAAAGTCATTCCTAACACTTAACAGTCAACCAACACTGTGCCAGTGCCAACTCTCTCCCCATCCCCAGGATTCTGATATCGAGGGAAATGGACTTCTCTTTGTCTTTGTTATCAAGAATTATGAGCTCAGACTGAAGTCATGCATCAGCCTGTAGCTCTTTCCAGTTGAGATGCAAATAGTTACTGCCCAGTAAAAAAGATAATCCTGCAGCAGCGGATCTCACTCTTCCTAATGCTGCCACCCTTTAATACAGTTCCTCAGGTTGTGCTGACCCCAACCAGAACATTATTTTCATTGCTATTTCATAGTTATAATTTTGATAGTGTTATTAATTGTAATGTAAATATATATGTTTTCTAATGGTCTTAGGTGAGTGAACCCTGTGAAAGGATTCTTTGACTCCCAAGGGGTCCTGATCCACAGGTTGAAAACTGGTTTTTGTTGTTGTTGTGGTGGTGGTGGTGGTGGTGGTGGTGGTGGTTTTTGTTTGTTTGTTTGCTTTTTGTTTTTTGAGACAGGGTTTCTCTGTGTAGCCTTGACTATCCTGGACTTGCTTTGTAGACCAGGCTGGCCTTGAACTCACAGTGATCCGCCTGCCTCTGCCTCCCAAGTGCTGAGACTAAAGGCGTGTGCCACCACGCCCTGCTTTGAGAACTGTTTTAAAGATTGATTTTTCTCCTTCCTTCCTTCCTTCCATCCATCCTTCCTTCTTTCTTTCTTAGACAGGGTCTCTCTGTGTAGCCTTGGCTGTCCTGGATTTACTTTGTAGACCAGGCTGTCCCAAGCTCACAGAGATCCATCTGCCTCTGCCTCCCAGAGTGCTGGAATTACAGGCTTACACCACCACGCCCAACTGTTGTTGTTGTTGTTGTTTCTTCTTCTTCTTCTTCTTCTTCTTCTTCTTCTTCTTCTTCTTCTTCTTCTTCTTCTTCTTCTTCTTCTTCTTTTCTTCTCCTTGTAGGACAACAAACAGCTCACATTTCATCCCGGATTTCTCCTTTCTGTTGAAATGCTTTGAGTAAGTCCTAGCTTTCTCACAGTTGTTTTCGAAGCAGGTCTCCCATCGTCCCTGCCTCCCAACTGTTGAGCCAGAAGCCTCGGACATGTCATTCTCTGTGTGTGTGTTTAGAACTCTGACAGTTACACTTAGTAATGACAGGTGTGCATTTGTGTGTATAACAGTGAGTGATGGCTTTCTCCTTGTAATGGTATTTGACTTTGAATCATGGGGTTGCCCTGTGAGGGGGTTGGACAGATGGCTTTGGTCCCACATAACTGCTAATGGAGATCGAGGACCAGAGTGGTTTATCTCTCAGGCCACTTGTGCCCAAAATGACAACATCAAGATGGCTTCAGTGCTGAGCTCTTGGCCTCAGCCAGCTCCTGCTCCTTGCTCTGCTTCCTGCACCTGTTGGTCCTAGGTGACACTTGCTTGAGCTGACCATCCAGAGCAGCTCCCAAGTAGGAAGGTCTCCAGTGGCAGCGGGCTGGTGGGTGTTGAGCCGGTGTGCCTGTGTGCACATGCTCTCGCTGGTGGCTCCCCTCACGTATGTGGTGGTAGTCAGCATCACCTCCACCTGCCCCATGGAAGATCAGCCCTCACCCAAGCCCCCATACCCCTGGGGGTCATCTTTCATTGTAGAAATAAGGGGCCCGGAGCGATTAACATCATGTCAGAAAGCTTAGGGAGATCATACATCTCCCTGTGACAGGTTTGCCCAGACTAAATGAAATGTCACTTCTCCACATTTTGACTGGAACTCCGTCGGCTCAGTCTGGCTGTGCTGCTTATCATGGGCTGATCAGGAGCCCTGATTGGACTTTATATGCGTCCTTGACAAATAGAAATGAATGATTACTTAATAAATGGAATCAGTTTGTCAGATATGGCCTTCTGAAGCGCAACTCCGAGGAGCTCTGAGGAGCCTAACAAAAAGGGTTCTTGGTGGTACAGAGGTGCAAGAACTGGCTGACTTACCATGACCTGCTTTGACTGAGGCCCATCTCCCAGGCAACAGAAAACTGTGGCCCTGGGACCCCTGCCATCTCAGCATGAGTCTGAACTCTGACCTGGGTCAAAGTCCTATTCCTAATGAGAATGTCAGAGCCCCAGGGTTTGTTTCAGCTGAGGCAGACTTCAGTAGTCAGGATGCTGGGTGTGATAGGGCAGTTCCCTTCCCATCTCCGTCTCCACAGGAACCTGCGGTGGCTACCACAGAGGCAACCACACGAGGTCATTAGGTCCCTAACTCACTTCTGCAGCCACCCATACTGAATGAATACAAGTAGAAGCAGCTGGCTCAAGGCCTCAAGGGAAAGGTGCAGAAGTAGCTGTGAGCCATATAGAAGGGATGGCTAGGCAGCTGCGGTCAGACCTGCTTTGAACAAACAGGGTTCTGCCATGAGCTGCTTTAACCTCAAGGCTCTCAGTCTCTTGTCTGCAAAATGGGGCTGGGGTCATAATTGTAAGGCTGGCAGCTGTCGTTCAAATGCAGGATTATTCTTTTACTCAAGTCTTTTGTAGCCCAGGCTAGTCCTGGGCTTGCATCCCTCCCATCTCACATTCCCCAGTGCTGAAATTATAGGTCTATGCCACCACACTTGACCATTAGGTCATACTTGATCTTTTAACTTGGTGCTGACTATAAATACTTGGGCCTTAGGGGAGACTGATAGGGCTGGGATAAACACTAGACATGGGGAACATAGCATCTTAGAAGACTAGGGAGCCCCCCCCACATGGTGGGTGCAGACTCTTACTGCAAGCAAGTGCATGCGTAATAGAGCCCGTCTATAGCACATCAATTACACCTCAATAAAGCCATTTAATAATAAAACAGAGCCAGTCTCTGCTGTCCTAGGAGTTTATGATAGTGAGCCAGATGGTCATTTGTCAAGTAATCACACGAGTAATTTCTAGTGCTGTGAAAGGAAGAGCCCAGTACCCTCTAGGAGTGTATGTGCCGAGAGCGTTCTTCCAGCTCTCGGCTGGAGGAACGCCTGGACCTAGACACAGGAGTGAGGGGTGGGTGATTGGGGGTGGCGGTGTGGGCTGCGGGGTTGGTGGTGGCAGGAGAGCTTCTGGCAGTGGAACGGAGGTATGGGTTGCACAAAAACCTTGAGGCAGGAAGGCACAGAGATCATTGAAGGAGAGAAAGCTGATGTGGCCAAAGAGTGTGTGTATGCCTGTGAGTGCGTGTGTGTGTGTGCGCGCGCGTGCGCGCGCATGTGTGTGTGTGTGTGTTAAGGTGAGAACAGGGAGAAAAGGCAAGACCTCATGTCATAGGACTTGTTGCATAGGCCTTATTGGTTGAGGAAGAGTCTTAATCTTGCCGCCCCCTCCTCACCAGCTCCAGGCCCTTCACTGTTGTTCTTTTGTTAGTGACCGTGAGGGTCAACTGAGGTTGGAAGGAATGCCAAGGACAGTTGGTGTCCTGGGGCATCTCCCTTCTGGCTCAGTATCTCTTTGTCCCCTGGACATCCATCGACAGATCGTCTGGGGTCTCAGGTCTGGTTCTGCTCAGCAGCTGCTCCCAGGCAGGGACAAGGCTTTTAGCTTTAATAAAAAAAAAAAAAAAAGGGAGTAGAGATAAGAAGGCTGCCTTGGCAGGCCGCGCAGAAGTGACAGGATGATTTAAATGGCCTCTCCAGTGTCGTTTCTTCTTCACAGACATCATAAATCAGATTAGCATTGGGCTCTGGGGGATGGGGAGAGGGGAGCAGGGTCTGGGCTCTGGGTCTGTCTAGGGCTGGCCTGGCAGCAGGGCAGCTCCGGAGGAGGGTCGTTCCTGTTCCTTACCCTGCCCTGTCCTTCAAAAGAGTGGGTGGGATTGTTCCCATGACCCACCCTCACCTTTGGGGAAGAGGGAAGAGTGGCTGGTAAGAGAGCAGGGAGGGGACATTTGGGGCGAGTGGGCAGGGTAGTGTAGAAGGTAAAGACCCACAGCCACCAGGAAATGCAGAAGCAGACATTCTCCTCCCTTACTGCAGGAAATCACCTCAGGAGCTCAGACAACACTGGAGGCTAGGTCTGTCCCAGCAAGCCTGAGTTCCAGGTGGTTCTAATGTGTGGTTCGGTTGGAGCTGACCTTCTCCCTTAGATGTGAGAATTGCGTCTCGTCTCATGCTACTCGGGCCCAATGGCTCCTGTTCTCTCCAGGAGAGAAGCTCCTGGTGCGAGTATGGGTGGGGCAGAGCACTCACTGGATCATGTCTCTTTCAGATCTCCTGCCACCTAGGCAAGATGTACAGTGAGATGATTTTTGTCAATGGCTTTGTGCACTGTGACCCCCACCCAGGCAACGTGCTGGTGAGGAAGCGTCCTGACACGGGCAAGACCGAGATAGTCCTCTTGGACCATGGGCTTTACCAGGTAGGAGGAATCATGCTCCTTCATGGGGTCAGAGGCCACTGATAACCTCCGGAAGTCCTCTAGCTGGGAGGCAGGTAGCTGGGGAGAGTCACCATCCCCTGGTTTATGTACAACACTACCCTAAGAGTTTCCTAAACCTCAGTGTCCCTGCAAAAAAGCCAAATTGCTGAGGCCTCTTACTGCACTTGTAAGGAGCAGCAGGTAGGAAGAGTGTGCCAGTGTGGCTGTGTCCTCCCAGGGGACCGAAGGCCACCTCAGGTGACAGCACATTTAGCCTGTAGTGTGGAAACCAGGATTGGGACTGTGGGGGGCTGGAGGCCCCAGACTTTGTCTTCTGGAAGTCCGCATCAAGGGCTGGTGTGAATAAGCCGCAACCCCGCACTGTCAAAGTGGGACATTCACTATTACCTTGGGGCCCTGGCTTGACTTCATTCCATGAGGTGGCGGTCCTGAAGACATTCTGCATTCACCCCTGCTCCTTCCTCAGGCCTTGATACCACATCCCTAATTGCAGCCTCCTCTGACCGGCTTGGTAAATAGGGTGCCGGCCAGATTAGGTCAGCTGTTGTTACATGGAGCCCCAGTGACAGATGACCCAGACAGTTCAGAAGTTCATTGGCTTGCTCACCTGCTAGTCCTGGGTATGTTGGGTGGAGCCCACGAGGCTTTGCTCCCTAGGACTCACAGGAGGTGACAGCAGAGGAGAGGGTTAGGAAATGAGTGGGAACTTTGCGGGAGGTGGGGTTGTTGCTCTGTTCCATCAGTCAGCCCTGAGGTAGAGCACTGCCTCTGTTGGTGGGAGGCCAGGAAAGTAGCCTCTACCTAAAAAGGAGATGACAATATAGGTTTTGGAGGGCACTTAGTCTCTGGCAGTTAGGACCAAGGCTTGCCAGGACAGGCGGAGTTCCGAATCCAGAAGTCTGCACTCCCAGTACTTGACATCACAAGAGGAAAATTCTATGCCACGTAACTTTGTTTCACGCACAACACTGTTAAACACATTATATAAAGCTACCTTTAGGCCGTGTGTATAAAGCATGTAGGAAACAAACAAATTTCATGCTTAGATGCGTGATCCAGCCCCAAGATGTTATGTATATGCAAATCTGAGAAAGACAGACAGACCACGGCATTTACGGTGCCAGGATTTTCAGATTCATGATATGCAAGCTCAGTCAGCTTTCAACTTGGGCCCCTAGGAGTGGCAGAGTGTTGGGGGAACTGTGCTCTCCTCTTCCCTGTGTGTAGTGCTTAGCACTAGTCTGGGGCTCAGGCCTTGGACCAAGAAAGACTCAGCTGCTGCCTGTGTTGCCCTGGTTACAGGTGCTCACGGAGGAGTTCCGCCTGGACTACTGCCACCTGTGGCAGTCTCTGATCTGGACCGACATGGAGAGGGTGAAACAGTACAGCCAGCGCCTAGGGGCTGCAGAGCTCTACCCGCTGTTTGCCTGTATGTTGACAGCCAGGTCCTGGGACTCAGTCAAGAGGGGCATTGGCCAAGCTCCAGTCACTGCCACTGAGGTAGGAGACCGTCTGCCAGATGCAAGGATCAGGGCCTGGGGAACCCCTTCCAGCCCAGTGTCTAAGTTCATGATTGGGGGGCTGTGTCTCTGTAGGGCGGGTTCTGTGGAGCCACAGAAGAGGAGAAGTAGGGAGGAGGGTAGAAACTAGGGCACTGGAGTGAGGAGGCAGGGAAGGCTAGCCTACTGTGTGCCCTGGGGCCTTCTCCATCTGGGGGAGAGAGAAGGCTTGTGAGCTGAAAAATCCCAGACTCCAGTAGTTTGGAGAGATGCCACACTTCCTCCAGTACCTCCCAGGGGCTGTAATATTGCCTCAGCTCTTACACTTCTTCTGCCTACTGGGCACTGTGGCCTGGGCCCGTGTCCTCTCTGCTTTCATGATGAGAGAGAGGAGAGCCTTTGCTTCTTCTCCATCTGCAAACAGCACTGTCCTAATGAAGCAGCCTCTTTTCTTTTCCCACCTCCTTCATGGACTTAAACTGTCTACCCAGGACACAGACTTTTGGGAGCTCCTGCTCCCTGTAGCCCTGTCCACTTCTGTTTGCCTGCCCAGGCTCACGAGAGTTGAGTTGCTTATTTCTCAGTGCTGAGCAGACTCCAGGCCTCACTGAGGCCTCTGCTCACAGTAGGTAGAGATGAGGAAAGAGATACTTTTGGAAAGCCTAGGCACTGCTTCCAGCACCTTCTCTTCTTGGTACTATGACCGTGAGTGTTCCCACCACCCAAGGACCTCAGGGTCTTTCCCTGTAAGCTGTACCTCTAGCCAAGGAGGGATCCAGAGTCCGGAGGCAGAGACAGGCGGATTGCTGTGAGTTCAAGGCCAGCCTGGTCTACAAAGTGAGTCCAGGACAGCCTGTCTTGAAAAATAAAACAAACAAACAAACAAACAAACCAAAAACCAACGTCTTAAAGAGTCTATCTCCCACCAATTACTATCTCCATTTTCCTTCAAGTGGACATGTTTCTCCAGCAGGCCTGGGGGCAATGCTGAGCACCTGCTATTCCAGGCTCTGCTGCCTTAAGTGCATTCTAGAAGAGGGGCGACCTCGGGATGGCGGGAGCTGTGCTTTCTGTTTTACTGTCAGTGCATGTAAAGTGCCCGCTCACGGTTCTCGGAGTCCATTCATTCAATAAACATTTGCTTTAGCTGGCCCCTGAGCATGTGTCAAGGATCCTGCAACCCAACAGCCAGTCAGGCCTTTGGTGTAATTTACACTTGGTTGAGGGAGACAGACAGTAAACAACTGAACAAACAGGCAAGTGGGATAATTGCAGGTTACTGGTACCTCGGAGGAAGCAAGTAAAGCGATGCGAGGAAGCAGTTGGGAGCCTGGCTCAGAGACCTGGCGTAGTGGTTGACATTTGAGCTGAGGTGTGAAGGACGAGAAGGACTCCAGCCTTGGGGGTGCCCGATGGATGCACTCCTGGCACACTAAGCGCACCAAGGCCCAGGCGAAAGCATTTGGTGTGGTCTAGGGGGTGGAAGGGCACAGAGAACGAATGCCACGCAGGGATTTATGTGCTGTGGGAAGAGGTCTGAACTCAACTCCCAGGAGGAAGCAAAGCCCTTGGCAGGCTTTGAGCAGGAGATGCTCAGACCTGTTGTTTTAAGGGGGCGGGGGTTCTGTCAAGTGAGGTGCAGTGAGGAAGGGGGTAAGTGCTCAAAGCCTGAGAGCGCCTGAGAGAGAACAAGATACCAGCAGCCCGGGGCTAACAAGTAGCTCCTAGTTCTAAAGAGCGTGACCCAAAGGGTCAGATAAACATCATTTTAACAAAGGAGAGGGCACTGGCTGTTGGGCAGGCATCCACCATCAGGACCCAGGCAGTGGTAGAGCACAGGGGATGGCAGATCTGATATGGTGCGAGGCTAGCGTGGGACTTGGGAGTTCTGCCCATGGACTGTATCGTGCTGGGCTTGGTTAGCTGGGAGTGCTTCTTACAGGCCTGGATTGAAATTGGTGTCCAATCAAAAAGCCTTGGAGACTCATTGGCCCTTTCTCAGCGTACACTAGTGCTGCTTCCAGGGCTTGCCTGGGAGCCAGGTGGGGAACTCCCATCTGGGTGGTCAGGTCACAGGGCCCAGTCAGTGCTTTTCTTTTTTTTGGGGGTGCTCCACAGGGTGCCAAGGCAGCTGTTCTAGAAGCTCTCACTTGGAGGTTATTTGTATCCTCTTAGTCACAGGCTACCAACATTTCTGGCACCCTGCTCTTCATGTGCCATACCAACCGTTCTCATGTCCCCTTGCTTAGGACTCAGAGATCCGCAATAATGCGGCCAGCTACCTGCCTGAGATCAACCAGCTCCTTAACCACGTGCCTCGTCAGATGCTGCTCATCCTGAAGACCAATGATCTACTGCGCAGCATTGAGACCGCCCTGGGCACCCGCTCCAGTGCCAGTTCCTTCCTCAACATGTCTCGGTGTTGTATCAGGGCACTGGCCGAGTGAGTATCCGTCCTCCTTGGCCATCTCCCAGTTCCAGGGACCGTCCCATGGGTTCTGCTTTCCCCACTATTCAGTCCTTAGGGCCTTATCTTGGCTTCTCAAGATCTAGTTTTCCCTTCAGGGAATCAGAGAGGAGTCAGCAGGCAGGTGCCTTGAGATAGTGTCTTTGGGTGGCCCAGAATGCCTGTACTTTGCCAAAGAACAGCATCTGGGATCTCACCCTCTCAGTTCAGCTTTCCAGATGATTCTCTCCTTCTAAAAACTTGGAAGTTGTTTTTTTGAGCATCTCAATCCATTCAGGTATCTCCTGGACCTGTGGTCAGGAAGCCCCGGGTATGACCCTGTTTCTAACAGGTCCTGGGATTTGGCTGCCAGGACCAGCCCAGGCAGTGAGGCCATTGCTTGTTATCCTGGAGATGTGGCTGTGACTTGGGAAGGTGTGCCATTAGATCATTAGGGTCACAGGTCTTTCTAGGTACCTTAGCATCATTGAGACAGTGACGATAAGGAGAACCATGTTTCTTCAGCAAGCTCTGGGCCTCCATTTGTGTACTGTGAATGCTCTGGCAGAATGCTGTCACCCCAGAGAGGAAGCCTAGCTTGTGATTACATCCCAGCCTGTCCATCCTGGGGAAGGAATGGGTCTTTCTGGGAAACCAATAGACTTGGCTGTATTCACTAGCAAATAGGAGCTTGGATTACAGCAGAACACTCCAACCAGTGAAGGACAGGGTTGTGAGGGCTAAGGAAGCCAAGTCCTAAGTAAGACCCAAGGTCTCGGGTTTGGAGCTCAACGGGTGCTCCGAGGTAGATGGCCATTTGGGGTAAGAGAAGATAAGCAGGTCAACAATTGCATGGCGGGCACTCTTAGGAGAGCCCAGGCCTACATAGCAGAGCCCCTTCCTACAGTCTTCAGAGGAAGAGGCAGGTTTCATGCCACAGAGGTGACCAGTACCCCACAGGTCTGGACTACCTAGGCTGTCCTTGATTATCAGGCAGCAGGGGTTGGGGGATGCTACACTTGCGGAAAGGATATGTGACCATGAGGATATGAGGGAAGAGAGACACATTTAGTTGAGGGAAACTCATATGATGGAGGATGAGCCCTCTGACGTCTTGGAATCTGGTAACCCGGGTTTATAAACTTCCTTGGGGATAGGAGAATTATGGAGCCTGAGAATCCCCTGGGATCCAGACACCCTGTCAGGTGTCTACAGGGTCACAGGCAGGTTCCTGATGGGGGCGTGACATTTCTTTGAAAGCAGCTGGGAGAAAGAGACTGCTATGGCTTGATTAGCTCCTGGCCCCAAACCCTAACATGAGACCATTATCACAAACCCCAGTTTTTACTGTGTCTTGTTTTTGGTACAGAGAGACTAAGCTGGGTTAACGTGTAAAGTGCTCAGCCTTTCCGCATCACCTGACCCCCAGAGGATTTGTATCCTCAGGAACTTTACAAAGGACTTGACTATATTTGCGTCAGGGTGAGACGGGACTCTGGGGTGGCACGTATTTACCATGCTTTTGGAAGAAGCCTCAGAGTGTTCTCCTGAGTGAGGGGACCAGAACCTTGATGCTTGTTTACTGCTTTGAAAATCTTCTCTGGGGAGTCCCTCTTTGCCCTCACTGGACAGTGGTATGATGGGTAACCGAGTGCTCCCCAGGATCAGGGAGCTAGTCAAGTGGCCAGGCCTCCTGCTGTCTTGTGTTTTTTTTTTTTCTTCATGGTTCTGATTTTTTGTTCACCTGTTTCTTTTCTTTCCTCCCTCTCTCTCACTCCTCCTCTAGGCACAGGAAGAGGGGTGCCTGCTCATTCTTCAGAAGGACCCAGATATCCGTCAGCGAGGCCTTTAGCCTGTGGCAGATCAACCTTCATGAACTTCTGCTTCGAGTGAAGGGCTTGAGGCTAGCTTGCTGGGTGTCAGCGCTCCTGGGCTGGCTGACTCGGGCACCATATTGAGTGTGACTGTCATTCCCCATCCCATCCCAGTGTCTTTTCACGCCTCACTCTTTCCTTTGTGCTCTGACTACCCACTGGCCCATGTCTGCCTAGGGTGGTCTTCCATGGCACCACCATGCTCTGCTGTCAGATCCCCCTGCTGCAGTGTTGTCCTGGGGGCCCTGGAATGTACAGCAGAGTGAGGTTTGTTTGTTTGTTTTTAACTCTGTGGAGGAGATAAAGCTACCTTCCTCCCATCTCCTGTATGTGCCATTGGCTTGGTCATCCCCACTTTTATGGGATTGTCAGAAAGGATGGACCAACCCCATGTGCCACAGGGGCATGTTTAGTTTGTAGGGAAGTAAGTAGCGTCTTGGAACTCACTAGAGAACAGACCTTGTGTTTTTGCTACATTACTCCCAAGGATGTCTCACCTCAGTGAGGAAAGGTGCATCTGAGAGTAACTGTGCAGCAGTGGGTTCGTGCTGTCATGGGGACACCTTCAGTGTTGTATGTATTGTGTTTCAATAAACCTTTTCAAGGTTGCAGGGACTGTCCCTTCTGACTCAGTGACTCCATTTGGACTTTGTTGCTCTTGGTAGCCACTTCCTTGGGAAACTCCTAGGTTTCGCAGGGAGGCCTAGGATAGCAAAGCCTGGCTTGGTTATAGAATTTATTTACTAGGTTGGGCGCAAATCCACATAGCTCGCAGTAGACCTGAACACCACGTACCCTGGGGCCTTGTCCCCATGAGCCATGGAGGCTGTAAGCCCCCTGCTGTCACAAGGGTCACATCCTGCTTCATGGAAGCTTCTGCTGCCTTCTACATCCCAGACTTTGGTTGGAGGCATTAAGAAGCCGTAATCTTGAACTAGAGGTGGCCTCCCACTTGTTACCTGTGACTGGGGCACCTGCCTCGTACAACTGGTTAGGTCCTGGCTTACTCTATTTCTCAGTCAGTGACCTGAGTCTTGGGTCTAGGATTGTACTAAGTCCTTCCTGGTCTTTGGAGACATCAACCTTCCTGATAAACCCTTGTCACTATGGCTGTGTCCATCCTGACATATCCACGTCACCTATTCAAATCCTGTTTCTAATCCATTGCCTGGGCAGCATTCACCTCTCCCAGATCCATCATCTGCTCCTGTGTCACCATGGTCTCTGGGTTCCTGAGACCCACATATGGCAGGCCCTGCCTCTGTGATCACACATGCTTGCAGGTGGGTAACTATCCTAAATCTAAGCCTTAATTCTCTTCTCTGTGGTAATGAGACACCAATCAGACTTTCTAGTGATCAGAGACTATTTGCAGTCTTTTACCTTCTGAAAGAATTAATTGTTCTTGGTGTACCCAGGAACCCAGGAGGGTAATTCACAAGCTCTGTTATTAATCATGAAGATCCATGCTTCATATTCTATTTTATGGTGTTTTTTAAGCCAGTGAAGTAAATATAAATGTCCTTTCTGTTCAAGATAATGGTCACTTGCTTTTCACTTTGGATGTAATGGTTGGCTTACTCTGGGATTTAAAACATGTTGCCTGTAGGCCTGACATCCAAAACAGTCTCCAGGGATAGGAGATGTGAAAGCAGGGTTGGGAGTCCAGGGCAGCTTGAAAATCTAAGAGTAGTCTGAGACTTATGAGTAACTTTCCACAGTATTGTAGATGAGGACTATGCCTGCCCCTAGAGTTGTCTTGTGTGCCTTAGCTGGGTTAGGGTTAGGATAGGGCTAGGGTTAGGATAGGGTTAGGATAGGCTTAGGGTTAGGGCTAGGGCTAAGGTTAGGATAGGGTTAAAGTTAAGGTTAGGATAGGGCTAGGGTTAGGATAGGGTTAAAGTTAGGGTTAGGATAGGGTTAGGGTTAGAGTTAGGGCTAGGGTTAGGGGTAGGATAGGGTTAGGATAGGGTTAGGATTAGGGTTTGAGTTAAGGCTTAGGATAGGCTTAGGGTTAAGGCTAGGACTAGGGTTAGGAATGGGTTAGGGTTAGGATAGGGCTAGGGTTAGGGTTTGAGTTAGGGCTAGGGGTAGCGTTAGTATAGGGTTAGGGTTAGGCCTAGGGTTAGGATAGGGTTATGATAGGTTTAGGGTTAGGATAATGTTAGGATTAGGGCTAGGGTTAGGATAGGGCTTGGGTTAGGATAGGGTTAGGCTTAGGATACGGTTAAGTTTAGGATTTTAGTTAAGGGTTAGGATAGGGTTTTAATTAGGGTTAGGGCTAGGGCTAGGGATATGGTTAGGGTTAAGGCTAGGGTGAGGTTATGGTTAGGATTAGGGTTAGCATTAGTATTACGGTTAAGGGGTAATGCCTGTAAGTACTCAGTACATGGGTATCCTGGCCTTTTGTTAGTTCAAGCAGATTTTGGTATTCTTGGCCGGCTTTATGGTTCTCAGGGAGATCGAACTTGGTTTGAAAAGCTGTATACACACCAGCTCGCTCACATGAGCGGCTGCAAGAATGGCCTCATTCATTCACATCAGCAGTGTATGTTTCCCACAGCAGGATCAGAGCTGGTCAGCCTGTGCATTGCAGACTGTAGAGGGCTTCTTGCCACCTCACAGAGCTACCCTGGGAAAACAGAGCTGCTCTCAGAGGCCCTCAAGCAGATTCTGGGTAGCAGGGCTGTTGGGAGGTTTGTAGCAGCTCTTAGTGTGGGCACCTGGGGCAAGAGTGATGACAGCAGTAGGTGTGGCTGGAGCAGGAGATGGTGACCTACAAGTTCAGAACAGGCAGGATGAGTAAAACCAGAGTAAGGTGCATTCCTGACAGTGGGGACATGGGGCACATTGGCTGCGTGGGAAGGTCCATATTTAACAGGAGACCTTGAACACCAGGTGACCTGGTGCTACTGGTCCCTCTTTGTGAACTACAAGAGGCCCCTACAGCCTTGCAGCAAACTGCTGCCTCTGCTGTCCCCTCCCCACACTTTCTTCCTTTTCTGTTTCCCTTTGTTCCTTTCCCCCTCCTCCTTTGCCCTACTCCATGAAGCAAAGCCTGGAGGGTCAGGCTGTCTTTATGTGATGGAAGCTGGGCTCAGCCCGAGAAGAGTCAGCAGGAGCCCTGGGCTAGGCTGCCACTGCTGTTTTCCAGGGTCACTGCCTTCTGGTCAGGCCTGGCTGCTCCTGGAGATGCCATGGCAGCCCAGCACCAGCCTGCTTCCCATCTGTGCCAGGTGGCTGTCACTGGCCAAGACTCAGGGATCCTGAGGCACCTCCCCCCAACTCTGCCTGTTCCTAGGTGCAGAGTTCTGACTTTCCTTCCCATTCCGGCCCCCCCACCACACCCCTCCCAGGGAAGCATCAGCATAGTGCCTCTGCCCCTGAGCGCTCCCTTTTCAGCTCCCCACCCCCACCCCCACCGTTCCATCCCTGCACCAGGCATGATTTTTCTAGAGATTTTCCTGTGTAAGCCAGCCCCATGGGGTCCTATTAAATCCTGAATTTTGCCTCTGTGAGCCTGGGTGGGGCCCAAGACACTGAATTGATAATCAGCCTCCAGGGGATTGTAGTCTTGCTGAACTACACCGCTTGTTGAATTACCAGGGACCATACTGAGTTGTAAGGATAGAGTTGTGGTTGTGGGGGTGTGGTCTCAGGACAGCTAGCTACCTGTCCATCACCTGGGAACTTGTTAAGGATAGAGACTTTGCGGTCCCTGTCCAGACTCACTGAACCAAACCCTGGTCCAAGGCAACCAGTTGCTTTAATAATTCTTGTAGGATATTCTGAGGCACGCTCACCTCTCTGGTTCCACCTCAATGGCTCTTGGAGCTTCCTGCACAACAGAATCCCTGGAGAGCCTCATGTGCTCTGAGTTAGTTGGTTTGAACACAGGCCAAACACGTCCCCAGATCTGTTGTTAATTTTCTACTGTGAAACAATTTTAGGTTTCCAGCAGATTTGCAAATCCAACACCTCCTGGTTACCCAGTGGTAACATCTCACACGGTCAGGGTGCCTTGATTAGATGGACAATGTTAATGACCAGAGTACAGGCAGTGTTGGTCTAGCCAGTTCCTCAGCCATGTCCTCTCTGTGTTGGGGATCCTGTCTAGATTATTACTGCATTTTACTGTCCCATCCCCTCTTGAGTCCTTTGCTCTGTGACAGCACAGCTTCTCAAACCCTCCTCTAACTGAGCCCTTGACTCTTGGGGAGAACACTGGTTGGGCTTTTGTAGAATGGCTTTGTCTGGTGGTGTGTTCTTGTGACGAAGAGTTTGTTGAGGGGTTTTGATTAGGGGCTCACAAGGGAAATGCCCTCATTATCCAATCCTGCCATGGGAATACAATACTATTGTAACGTAGCTCTTCGAAGCTCCCCAGCTTCCTTCTAGAAAAGGAAGACACAGCTTGTCTCCAGGCATCAGGCAGAGGCTCTTCCAAATCAAAAAAGTTTTCAAGAAAGAAAAACCACAGATAATAGTAAGGCAACGAACACAAGGTAATTAAAATGGTATTGTGGCTTTAATGTTTACATTAACCATGCATTAACCATTCCTAATTGTAATGGCCAGTGAACATAGCACTGCCGGACCCCTAAACACTAATGCCCTTCCTCCCCAAGAGGCAGACTCAGTGATGGTAGTTTTATTGTCCAGACGTATTGGCAGTTTTAGAATGGAATGACCTGTAAGCTTCATAGGGACCCATGGGCAGTCAGGCAGGGTGGATCTGACCTGATGGCCACTTCTTAGTGCTTGCCACTCTAGCAGGGACAAAAGAGAGCCTTCCCTGGGCTGTGGCCAGCTGTATCAAGATCTCCTGGTCACAAATGATGGAGGTGACTGGTGGGCCTGTCCCCAGAGTGATAACAGAGAGGGAGGGTCAGAGGGATGCCAGCAGCAGAGGCATTGGGTGGACATGAAGCCCTTTCAGACTCACCAAGGTGGTGAGCAGGGGCCAAATCCAGGGGTCTGGCTGTTTCTGCCCTTGTAGAGCTTTTAGAAGGCACAGCTTCGTTACTAGGGCTCTTTAGCTAGTTAGAGTTCTTTCCCTGGCCAAAGCAAACACGTGCACATCAGATGACAGTAAATATCTACAGACAGTGGCTGTACCATCATAAGGTCAGACAGTGTAGGGTAGCACTGAACAGCAAAGGCAAGGGCAGGAGTTGGCCCAAGTTCAAATGTGTTTTCCATGTATTTACCCTATATTGCCAATATGATCTTGGACAAGTAAGTCTGGGTCACAACTTTTCAGTTAGAAAAGTGGAGATACAGCTGGATGTAGGTGTAGGGCGGCAGAGGCAGGTGGGTTTCTGAGTTTGAGGACAGTCAGGGCTACACAGAGAAACTGTCTCAAAAACAAAAACATGGAGAAAGGTGGAGATAATAATGCATATCTCATAATTACTGAGAAGATCAGGTTATATAAATGATGATGTGTTCTTGGAGAAGAAAGCTATCCAATAAATGCTCTACATGGTAGTTTACAACTGTCAGTAACTCAAGTCTTGGGATCCAGTGCCCTCTTCTGACCTCTATGGGTATGAGGCACACATGTGGTACATAGACATAAATGTAGGCAAAGCATTCATTGCATAAATAAGTAAATAAATAAATTTAAATATATAAAGGGGATGAAAAATTGAGATCTTGCTTTCCCAGCTTCCCTTGCAGCTAGGTTGATTCATGACATGAATAGTGAAGGGCAGTCTTGGGAAAGTGAGAAAATTTAAATACATGATTTGTATATGTTTCCTGTTCCTTTCAGCATGGGAGGCTGGTATGTAGTTTAGGTTGTCTGGATCTATAGTAGCTATTTTATGACCTTGAGACTGAGCATAATATGTTATTTTATTGGCATATTGCTATGGACTGAGTTATGTACCGCCTTCTGATTCTTTTTTTTTTTTTTTTTTTTAGAACTTAATATTTATTTGGTTGGAGTTTTCTTTTTAAATTTTTTATTGAAAAATAAAATCATTCATATTACATCTCAATTGCTATCCCATCCCGTGCATCCTCCCATCACCTTCTGATTCTTAAGTTGAACCTTACCCGCAGTGCAACTATTTGATAGTAGGACCTTTAAGAGAGTAACTCAGTCTAAACAAAGTCTTAAAGATGAGGTTCTGGTCCCGTAGGGCTGGTATCCTAACAAGATGAGGAAGAGACACCAGAGCTCCCTCTCTACCCACCCAGAAGGAAGATGAGAGACTTTGATATGGCATCTAGTCACAGGAAGAGTGACTTCATTGGACCCAACAATGCTTCCCCTTGCTGGACTTCCAGCATCCCAAAGCAACAAGTCTTTAACAGACATGGCAGCCTTGGTGAGCACAGGCACTGAGCATCCTCTGCCAAATGCTGGGTAGTCTCATGTCAGAACCTGATGCCTATAGGCCAATTTCTCATTGAACTAATAGCTTTAAAGTAAAGCTCATTACATAGGCTGTGCAAGGTAGGATTCCCCTGGGAAAGGGCTCTGTCCGGAGTGGGACCTGTGCGAGAGACAGAGGTGGTTGATTTTTATTGGGGCTGTGGTTGGGACCATGGCTATTTGTGAGAGCAGTCACAGGATACATATTTGTCATGGAAAATGGGACTAGGGGGCCTTTAGAGCACCAGGAGTACCCCCTCCATGCATGTCTGTTCATCAGATGTTCCTAAGCCTGTGAGCTGTGGTTGGTATCAGGAGATCCATGTTAGATCTCAAAGATCCTGGCAGTTTGTGTTAGGTGTTGTTTGTTTAGCTGCCATAACGGATGTGGTGTACACATACAGCTTCAGTTTCTCCTGGCTCCAGAGGCCAGAAGTCTGAAAGCACTCATTGGTCAGGTGACAGAGAATGAAGGGAACGTGTTGCTTGGCCTTTTCTGGCCATAGAGGCTATCTGCAACCCCTATTTGTGACTGTATCAGTCCATCATATTTCTCTTTTGGTCCTCCATATCTCTCCAAAAAGACTGTTATGATGAACACTGGAGACATCTGACTGACCCCCAGGAATCTGCCACTGTCCAGAACCTTGACAGAAGCACATGGCAAAGTGTTCTGACCATGTCGGGCGCCATTTGTGGGCATCTTTGAGGGCCAACAGCAGTAATGCTCTATCTTCCACAGTACAGAGTGCTGAGCTAGTGATGTTTCTAGTGGAAGACTTGGCTGTCAGTAAATACCTTCTAAAAAAGCAATAAAGATAATAGTAATAGCTAATACTGAGCATTGATCACATGTTGCCTCTGCATGGCTCCGGCTAATGTGACAACTCTACACAGTCTAGGGGACGCCACTGTCAGCTTTGGACAGATGAACACTCTGCACAGAGACAGTGTATGTCACTGTGGGAGACAGCCAGGAACCAAACCGAGTCCGTCCACAGCCAGGGCTTGGGTTCAGCCTTTTGTTCCATGACACATTGCTTTGACTTCCTGTATTACTCTGGAGTGCACAGCTTGACCTAAGCTTGCTGCTGGAGGTGAGACCCTCCCTGCTCTTCAAAGCCTCCTCAGACTGGGGTTGCTGGACACTTGTCCAGGATACAACTGGGTGTGGATAACTCCTTGAGTGTTATTTCTCACCTAGGCACTGGGCTCTTGGAACCTAGTCAGGCCTCTTGCAACACTGCGTACCAGAAAATTCTAGAAAATTCTCACAAGGGGAGTTAGTAGTTAGTAGTACTACTAGTAGTTGTAATTTTTCTAATTCTTTCCCCGCATCCTGGGAATTCAGGAAGGGGTGATCAGAATGTGGGGTGACTAGGAGGGGAACCTCGTCCATTCAGGAGACTTGAAGGAGGAGCTGAGCGAGTTCTGTCTTAGAGTAGTTCTGATCCGTCAAGATGGTGGCAACTGTGCCTTGAGTAGCCTTTTGGTCCTTTGTCTCCCTGTGGTCTGGCTCTGAGACTCTGGTGGTGGGCCATCTTACCACCCTGAGTCAGGGAGCCAGAGGTTAGGCTGGTTTTCTTAGTTCTGTCACTGGGTCTCTGAGCTGCAGTTCCCCTGCTGTGGGGGATGGCAGCTGCTGTCCCCAGGTGCTCTTCTTGACAGGTTGTAGTGACTGTGAACAGAGTTGCCAAAGGCAACACAGAAAAGCAACACTGGCAGCTCGCCTACCAGGAGCCCTGCTGCTTTCACAGACACCCATCCTCACAAGGAAGTGTACAGGCTTCTGCCCAAGCCACGGAAGTAGATGTACGACCACCCTCTGGCCACAGATGCCTTCCAGTACCAGTGATGTTCCTGAGCAAACTCTATCGGGAGCTGTGGAGAGTGACCACTTCTCTTGGGCCTCAGCTCCAATGGCTAATCCTGGATCCCCCCATTCCTGCAGGACAGACCCTCCCTTGGGGTCTCAAGCATATGAAACAATAAACCTGCTGTCTGCCACTTGCATTCTGATGCCTTGTTATTTATTGTATATAAATTACTTTAAGTTGCTTATTTGTTTTTGGAGGGAAGAAGTCCAGAGCATGTTCCAAGGGCACCTGGATCTGTGTTGGAAGGTAACAGCCTAGAGAAGCCTTGTATGGGATAGAAAGTGAATTCACGGGCTGGGCACTCTGTAGAGAGATGAGCAAGAGCAAGCAGTTAAGTGGCCACACAGTCTGACTGTCATTGCTGCTGCTGAAGGTACGACTCAGGGCTATAGACTGAGTGCTTTACACACCATCTGTGACCCTCGTCACGGTAGATGCCAGCTTTGTATTCTGGCTATGTCTCTTTTTTCTAATAACCAGGGCTCGGGGGAAGGGAATTACAATTCACTATTTGGCTTAATTTTCCCTATTGATTTTGCTTGCTGGTGTCTACACAGCTGATCCCTAGAGACTGGCAGGAGCTGGTGCCTTAATCACTGCATTATTTGATACAGACATCCTTGGGAACATTTAGGACAAGGACAGGACTCCCACAGGTACTCCACACCGCCCTACTGCTGTGCACTAGGCGGTTAATTCATAGGGCCTAGCCGGATCCTGCATGAGTGTGGAAACTGGGCTTGTGTGTAGGCTGCCTCCCACTGCTCTTCATTCCATATGTCTGATTGCATTAAGTAGAGCTCAGTTGGGGGGATGTTGTCAACTCTTTCTCTACTGGCCTTTGTCCTTGTTTATAGACTCATAAATCGTCCATCTTGGCCTTTGCTCAAAGTAGTAGGCTAACCCCAAATCCATGACCTGACTCTGCTTTTTAGGTAGGCTCAAGCCCTTTGCTCCTTGCTTTGGTGACAAGTCTCGAGTCCTACCTTCTGTGGGGACGACTTAGATCACTGTCCCTTCTGACCTGCTCATCTCAGTCTCTCTGACCCTCTGCTCCATTTCAGTCATCCACCCCTCAGTTGTTCCCCTGCCTGTATTGTCCACAGACAACAAGGCTCATCATGTTGGCTTCCCCCGAGGCCCTTCCACCCCAAGTCAGTTCCTTTCTCTGTGGCTGTCTACACTTGCCTTGGGCTCAGCGTCAGTGGCCTGGGTGGGAGAAACCAGGTTAGTCAGATGTGATGCTGCCTTAGAAGCCTGGAGCTCTGGACAGGAGGAGCTGGTTTGGTCCTTGCTAGAGGTAGGTGGGTCTTAGAATATTGGGAGAGAAAGGAATTTTGACGTGTCTTGGGGACCAGCAGTTCCTGTGGGCAGCCCTACCAGGAAGGAAGATTTGAGAATATGTCATAATTTCATTATGATCAAAGGGCATGCAATAAATAGGTCCATCAGCAGCCATTTGCCCAAAGGCCAGGGCTCAGGGCTCAGGCTTCCTTCTCTCTTGACCTGCATACTGTACTTCCTCATAGACACAATCTTTTTTTAAATCTCTTTTATCTACCAACTTTCTATTATCTCTTTACCCCCTACCATGTGGTCCAGAATTGGCACCCCTGTGGCCTTGTCACCTCTTGTATTGTCCCTCCTTACCTTCACTCCTCTCCCCAACAAATTGATCCCTGACATGTAAGTTGCTGTAAGTCATAATTGGTCTACTTACCTATAGGCATAGCACCCCAAACCTGTTTGTTTGAGAATTTTTGTGAAGACTGGCTTACCTAAAATTAAATACTTTTGACCGTTTTCAGAGTTATTTGACCTTTTTGTTAATGCCTATTATTTTCACTTTAAAGATTTTTATGGTCAATTCATGAAAGATCATTTGACTTAATTTTGTATTTCTAACAAGTATTTATTACACGTGTAGATTTTTGGTGAATGATTATCTCGCGTTCTTATGGATATATTTTTCTAGGTTACCTACTTCCATTAGCTTTAAAGATAACCAATATTGTACCCAAAGACATTTTCCTCAGAATATTGCTGCCCTAGCAGTAAATACGCAGGACATTAATTATAATCAACTTCTATGCTCAGTGTCATAAAACCCCCTTAACTAAGGGCATATCAATTTCCAAAGGGGGGAATTAATATCTTCCTTGAGTTTTGTGGTTCACACAGTGTCAAGAATTAGAGTCCCGAAGCCAGGGTGGCGGTGGTGGTGGCAATGCACACCTTTAATCCCAGCACTTGGGAGGCAAAGGCAGGCAGATCTTTGTGAGTTCGAGGCCAGCCTGGTCTATAGAATGAGTTCCAGGACAGCCGGATCTGCTACACAGAGAAACCCTGTCTCCAAATACAAGACAAAACAAAATTGGAGACCCTCAAATGATGACTCTTGTGTATAGCACAGCAAATTAGCTAGTGTTTCTTGTCGCCAGTGACTGGGATAATGTGTGTGCTAAACTTATGTGGACTGAACTAGTAAGAGGTGACTGGGATGCAACAGATCTAAGGAAGGAGATAGCCTCAGAGGAGTTGTGGTTGTGGTTTTGTGTGTGTGTGCGTGCATGCGTGTGTGTGTGTGTGTGTGTGTGTGTGTGTTTCCAGACAGGGTTTCTCTGTGTAGCCATGGCTGTCCTGGCACTCGCTCTGTAAACCAGGCTGGCCTCTGCCTCCTGAGTGCTGGGATGAAAGGGGTGCGCCACCACTGCCCAGCTATAGCCTCGTGTATTCTACAAGGGCATGGATGGAATGGAATACACCACCACTGAGAGAATGTGTGAGCTTCTGGCTAGGGAGGTAGACCACATTTGTCTGGGATTCCAAAATAGTTCCCATAAATAGCGGCGTGGTGCTGCCCTTTTCCATTGTGGGTGATGGTGGCTCCAGAGTCTGGTGATTGGATCCTTTCATACAAAACTGGGATGTGGTCCCAGACTCCTTCCTATCACAGCATGCCAGTTCCCTGCTACTGATGGAGCAGGGTGGCTTTTCTAACTTGGAGCCTTTCTCTACTGGGGATAGACTTAGGGCTCTCAAAAAGGAAAGGGCAGTGACCTGATTAACTTCTCCCCTATGCTAGAGCATTCCTGTCTTAGGAGTCAGTTGCCTTGGAGGAGATTGACTTAAAGGCACCGTGGTGACATTCCCTAGTTTAGAGAATGTTGCCACTAATACTCTGTGGCTGGCTCTTCTGCAGAGTTTGCTCTTCTGAGGTGCGAGGACCCATCTGCCTTGTCTAATTTTGTGTCAACTTGACACAAGCTCGAGGGAACCTCCGCTGAGAAAATGCTCCAACCAGATTGGCCTGTGGACAAGACTGCGGTACATCTTCTTGATTGGTGATTGCTGTGTATGCTTTGGTCCCTGGGCTGGTGGTCCTGGGATGTATAACAAAGCTGGCTGAGCAAGTCTTGGGGGAACACATTAGTAAGCAGCCCTTCTCATTGGCCTCTGCTTTAGCTGCTGCCTCCAGGTTGCTGCTCTGACTTCTTTCAGCCATGGGCTGTGGTATGAAAAGAGACTAAAACCCCAAGTTGCTTTTGGTGATGGTGTGTTTTCTTCACAGCAATAGAAACTCTTAAGACATTATCCTGAGTCACTTGCACTGGAGCCCGAAGGAGTTCTGAAAGAGCCCATCTCTTGTGGGGCCGGGGAGGGACACTGATGCAGGCTGAGACTTGTGGGTGCTGATCAGCTGGCGAGAGGGAAAGTCTGCACCCTACCCTCCCTCTTATTTCTTACCTGTCAAACTAAGGAGCCCACATTACATCAGTGGCCCCCAGGAGACTGGTAGCCCTTTAGGGGCTTTCTGGAGATGTGTGTGCGTGTTTGTTTACCTCAGTTATTTACCATCTCCACTGACTTTGACAGGCTGGAGGTCACAGATGCCAGATGTCTTTCGGTGACCAGTTTGGATTCTCCAACAAATACTTTTTTCTATGACAGTGTGATTTCCCAGATGTCATTTAGCATACCCGTGTAGCAAAAGCCCCATTGATATCTAATTCTGTATTAAACCTACAGGCAAAACATTCTCTGAGGGGTTTTAATACCTGTTGAATTTTCCAGGAATTCAGTGACCACAAGGGTAGAGGGCTGGTTTGTTTCTTTGGGAATCATCCCTCATTATTTTGAGATGCCAGTGGCTACATGGAACCTATATTTGAATGACTAGTGCATAGCAGTCTGACTTTTAACAATTATGTGTGTGTGTGGCTAGTTTGTAAGTTTTATACCTTTATAACCCCTCAGGATTGTGAGGGGACATTACCAAATATTTGTTGTAAAAAAGGTTGCACTGGGTTTCATTAGGCTAAAAACCACTAGTCTAAAGATTCTTTTTAGTTCTAAAACCTTCTCAGTCTGTTGAGAGGTAGCAAGAAGAACTGAAAACACACGATTACAGAAATAGTAGTAGTGTTCATTGCTGCTACAGAACTCTGGTCTACAGCCCAGGTACCATAGAGAAGCACTTAATTTTGAACTCTGACTCCAAATGGTAATTAGGATCAGAACCTGCTAGTTGTATGGCAGTGATTTTTTTATTTAATTGTTAAGTATTTTTATTGTGATAAAAAATTTGTTAAGTATTACAGACTGAACATTTCTGATCCTGGCTTGAATTATATATGCTGAAATCTAAGTCTGCAGTGTGATGTTTGGTTGTGGGGTCTTGGTTGAGGGCACAATGATAATTAGGTCATGAGTTAGATCCTGCCAATAGGATTAGTGTCTTTCTTTAAAAAAGAAAAAGAAAAAAGAGGTGAATGCTCATAGCCTTGTGGGGATACAGGAGAAGGTTGCTATAAGTCAGGAAACGGGTTTCCTTAGCTCTGCAGGTGCCTTGATCTTGGACCCCTCAACCTTCAAAGATCGCAAGAAACACAGGTCTATTTCTTCTACTCAGCCTATGGCATTTTTGTTATAATAGCCCGACCTCATCATAGTGCCCAACTCAAGTGTGTGTCCTCCTCTATAGATGGCAACGTTGCTCGTGGCGCCTTCCCTTTTATCCATAGTCTTTCCTCATGCCTTGTTTTCATGATGCAATTTGAATGGAATTAAACTTGAACAGCTCCAAATTATATAATTAATTACATTCAACTTCAATTACAATCACTAATTGATCCAACCCTGCTAGCACAACACTTTCATTATTTGGCACACAATTATTGAGCGCCTACTTTGTGTTAGGAATAAAGTAGGAATTGGTCAGTTTCTCGTGGGAAGGGAGGGCGGGGAGAAGTGGGGGTGTTGAGAAAAGCCATCCAGGGACAGCTGGCTATAGTCAAAGATTTGGTGGAGAAAGAGAGAACTGGGAAAATCCTGCTGGACGCTGAGGTCACCTCTGAATGTTTGTACGCTGAAAACCTCAAGTGCACCACACACTGGGCCTGGGCAGGCTGGCCTTGGCACCAGATAACATCTAGGTCTCTCTGGTTTTCACTTTCACCGACTCAAATAATTAACTAAACTATTAATAGACACAAGTTAGGCCTGATGGTTGTACGTGTAGTCCCAGCAGTGCAGGACATTGAGGCAAGAGGACCACTTGAGGTTGATGCTCAAGCCCATCCTGGGTAAAGTGGTAAGATGCTGTCCCAAGATAGAAAATAAAAACTAATGTATACAATGAACATTTGCCACCCCAGGTGCTCTGGATATCTTCCCTAATTTGCCTTCTACAAAACGTGTCTCACCTCTTTCCACAACCATACTGCATCTGGATCCCTGATTCACCTGAGAGTCCTTCTTCATCAACCACCTCCCAGCTGGGGTTGATGTAACTGGCCCGCAGGAAGCATTTTTGAAGTTGTTGGCTTCTTTCAGCCAATGTTCCTTAACCTTAGTTTGTTTGGGAGGATTAGGAGCTGAATGACTGGATCGATGCAGACCCTTGTTTCTCGCAGTTCTGGAGGCCGAGAAGCCCGAGATCACCGTGCCAGCACATCTACCAGTAGGAGAGAGCCTGCTTCCTGTTTCACGAATTCTGCTTTCTTGTTCTCGAATGGTAGGAGTCAGTATCTCTTTTCTCTTTGCCTTCCTCTGCCCGCTAACCCTTCCTTCCCATGCTAGTCTGGAATGTAGTACTCCCTACTGCTGACATGACAGATGTCATTATGCCTTGCTCTGAGGTCTCGTTTATAAGGACATAAATCTCAGTTCTGAGGGTGGAGCAGTCCCCACTTTCTAATGCGGCCATGTTAGGATTTAGGACTTTAACTTTATTTATGGGGGTGCAGAGTAGGGTACACACATTCCAACCATATTCCTGACCTTTGCTCATGGTGCTCAGCAAGGAGATTGCTGTGTCCCGGCTTCCCAGATGGGGACAGTTACTGTCTGCTTGTTCTGGGGGATTATGTCCCTGCCCTGTGCTCTCATTTGAGGGCAGGGGCTTTCTTAGTTCTTCTGGTAGTTACTTGTACTAAGTAGCTCACTAAAGTTTGAGTGAGTTCGGATGTGGTAAGAAAGGTGACCTGTTCTAGAAGCAGGTTAGGCATTTGTTGAGTGGCTTATTGTATTGTTCTGTCTACCCTTGAAGAACTGGGTCCCACAAAGGAAGAAAACAGGGTAAAAACAAAGATGAAAGGTGGAGATAAGGAGGCAGGCTATTGTGCTATTACTGGTGTTATCAGCACTCTCCGTGGGACAAGCTGTGCCATTCCTATTTCAAAGCACACCCAATGGTGCTCCATCCACTTTATTGGGCCTGGTGGTAGCACGATCTGCTTGGGAGTCAGAGGGCTCTCAGAACCAGATCATTCAAACCAATGGGGAGGGCTTTATTCTGCAAGTTCTATCCCAGACTCCCCATTCGCCTCTGCTTTCCTTCAGGTCCTTTGTCCTTTGCTTTCAGCAAAACCTAAGAAGGTAGCGCCTAGGGATTCCATGAAGTGAGAAGGACTGGTGGCTGAGAAAACAGGAAGAGTGTCTGTCAGGTGTGTTGTCACTACCAGTAGGTCTGATGGGGCTCCTCAATCAGACTGAGAACCCTAGGAATGCTGGCCCTTCTGCTGGTGCCCCCTTTCCTGCTCTACAGCATAAACACCACTGCTTAAAAATTAAAAAAAAAAAGCTACAAATATTTTTCTCTCCTCTGCCCCCTTCTTGGGTTTCAGTACTTCACACTGAGGCAGAAGTCTTCCAGAGAGGCCCTTGGATCCCCACACAAGACTGTTGAGGTGGGGGATTGCATCACCACCCTTTCTGCCATCTCATTTCTTGGCTGTCTGTCTATCCTGAGCGTTTCCTTAGAAACGAGTCTTGCTCTTGGTGTCTCCAGCTTGTGAAGGCATCCCTTGGCGAAGTCTGGCCCTCCATCACCTGGAGCTACTTTTTACCTGTGGTGGAGAATTGCCATAATAACCCTCTAATACCACGTGCTTGGGTGGCAGTTCTCATTTCTCTCCCATTCCGTGTTTTCAGGTACTTCGTGACTTTGATGCCCAACAACCCCGGGATCTCCTAGGCCTGACCCATGCTGAAGCTCTGAGGTCCCAAACCCATCTGAGCTGTGGGACCATTTGTTGTCTGAAGGCTTGGTCTGTAGTCAGAAGTCTACACGTGTCTAGCATATCATCCTATTATCTGTCAGTCACCTACCTATCTCAATTACCTATCTGTTGTCATTTATGTATGTTCAGTTCAAATAGGAATGGGGTGGTGGTAGAAGAGGCAGGTAGAAGAAGGGAATGCTGCTTTTACTATAATGTTTTTCTCTTAATTCTTTGCTAATAACATTGTGTAAACATCCGGTTCTCTTAAGAAAGATCCAGATACCTGGCATTTGATACCAAATACCAATGACTGCTCCCCACCATCTCCCCTTGACTTCTGCATCTCATAGTCTCATCTCTTCCCTGAAGTGTATGTGAGGAAAAGTCTAGTTTGGTTGCTGGGATGGGGAAGAAGGAAACGGAAAAGACAACGGTGAGAGTGGAGGCATTTCGTCACAGAATAGGGAAAAACTATTCACTTGACATAAACGCACAACCCTCCCATTTGCTGTAGACTCTACAGTGAGGTATCACCTATTGTTTTGGCTTGAGGAGTTTCAACCGCCACCTGACGCATCCCGCTCTCCTTTAACCCCCATCCTTCACTAGAAGCCACGCTCTGCATGCATCTAGCAGAGGCCTTACTGATTTTTGTTTTGCTCTTTCTTTCTTTTCTGGTTTTGCACTCTTTAAGCTTGTTTTGGACAGGACGCCGTTCTGTGGCTGGCTGCCCCATTCTGTGGCTGGCTGCCCCGTTCGTTTTGTGACTTGTCCCCATGTTCCCTGCCCCGTCCTCTCAGACCTGCCTGGGCTCAGAGTGATGCTCTGTGGTTGAAGCAGCATGTGTGGGAAGGATCACTGGGACTTTTTATTTTTCATTTTACTTTTTAGTTACGTTGAAACCGTGGTATCATCCATCTTCAGGTTATGCTGAGCATGTGGGGATATGTGAAGCTGCCGGCATGTAGGAAAATGGTAGGGAGAGCTCCATGGGTTGATGGAGTAATAAACAAAAAGAGACTATTCAATACCCCACCAGACAGAAGAGAGCCCCCAGTGAGGGGGCGCATGACTCCCACCTGCCTTTTGCTATACTGCACTGCCAGAGGAAGGCTCCATGAAGGAGGGATGTGTTGAATTGTACCGAGACTCCCCAAATGAACAGAGGACAGTTGAATTAGCAAACCCTATCCCGAATGCCTCGTTTTGGATAAAAATGACTCCCTGAATAAAGCACCACGAGGGAGAAGAAATCTGTGAGACATTTCTCCACACAGACTTAAACAGGCTCAGGCCAGCATGGGGGAGTAAAGCTCCCCACGTGAATAAAAAGTCAAAAGCTAGGAAAAAAAAAAACCCGGCAGAAGCAGAATCTAGCTGTACAGCTCTGAGTTTTGAGATCATGTCAACATTTCATATAACCACAGATAATTCAAACCAGCTAGAATGCGAGGGAAGTCAAAATGGGATACAAACAGAAACAAATGAATCCGACTCTACAACCAAATAATACAACCACACTGAAGGCTGGCGGGCAGAGGTTTAAAAACAGAATTGGATAATGTATTTTAAAGTAATACACACACACACACACACACACACACACACACACACACACACACACACAGTTAATAACTTAATTTTAAACAGGGTGTTTGACTTAGCAATGCTGAAGCCATTATGATTGAACAAGTAAACACTTTTTGGACAAAGAGGGTCAGGTTTCTCATCGACAGAGAGGGATGTTACAAAAGAGGCAAGGGGGATATTAAAATGAACTCTGTAATTGATTAGAGGTATCAATGTAATTAATAGTTAATGCTTAAGTAGATAGGTAGGCTAATCCATGAATATATGTACATAGAATTCCTAATCATGTTAAGAAGGCCTAGAAGCAATGAAACCTTAAGTCTATAATCTCAGCTCTTCCAAGGCTGAGGGAGGAGAATAGTGATTTCAGGTGATGACAAATAATTGATTGAACAAATAAATGAGAGAGGTTTCTGATAGAATTTGTATTATTATGTTCTCTAGGCTCATGTCATTTTGAAATCTCTATGTTTGAACTTAACATGGGATAGTGTTGAGAGACGGAACCTTTAGGAGGTGATCACACTTACATGAGGTAATGAGGGTGGAGTCCAATGACTGGATTCTTGCCTTTCTAAGAAGACAGGCTAAAGATGTCTTTCTCTAGTTGGCCATGGGAGGATACAGTAAGAAAACTGCTATCTGCACACCAGGAAAGCCCTCATCACGCCCAGGATTTGTTTGTGTCTTGACCTTGGGCTGTTGAGGCACAAGGACTGTGGGAAGTGGATGGCTGCTTTAGCCGTCAAGCTCTTGACATTGTACTCTAGCAGCCAGAAGCAACTTGGACAGGAGCATAGAAGGAATGATGGAAACTGAAAAAAAGAATCACTATTTTGTAATGGAGGACTGATGCATCCCAAAACAGATAATCATACAAACAGTGTGAACTGGGTGAGAGAAGACGGAAGAATACCAGTGTATGGAAACATTAGGCAGAGCAGCAGTTACCTTGGCAAGAGGAGGAAGGAGGGTTGGTTGGGCAGGAGTGGGAGGGAAGCCTCTGGAGTACACATAATATTCTATGTCTTTATCTAGGTGTAGTTTCATACATTTATTTAAAAATTTACTTGTCTGAAACAAGAAAAATCACCATTTGGCAAATAGTAGTAAATTGGCAAAGAGACAGATCATCAATAGATGCTAATACCAGGGAATGCATGGGGCAAAATAGGTAGGTATTTGAGTGTTTTCAAGGTATCTTATAAAATATTTAAAATAAAAATTACATTACTACAGAAACTCATTGTGTTATCCTACTGATGTAGGCTAACATCATCATGACACCAGTCATGAGACATATGGACACATGTGCCTTTTGATATAGATGTCCGTAGAAGGATACAACACTGATTGAGATGTTCTTACCCAAGATGCACAATAGAAATGTAGTCATGAGGAAACATTACGGGCTCGAAAAGAAGCACATTCTGCCAGGTGAATGGCTAGTGTTCCTTGAAGTGTTCAAGCCAGGGAACATCTGACCATCAAAGACCGAAAACCTATCAGATAATGGGAGTTAAGCTTAGTATAGGATCCTGGATTGGATCATCGACTAGAAAAAGCAAGGGCAATCAGATCTGCAAATTGCAACACAGAAACAGAAATATGGAAAATGAAGGCACCAGAGTTTCTGCAAAGGTTCATGAATGCTCAATAACTGAATATAAATACATGGAAACATCAATGATTTCAAAGATGGCTCAAGTAAATATATTAGTGAATTAAAGAAGTCAGCTCAAGACTTAGACAAGAAGTTTAACCATATGGATGAGAACTTCAGCAGAAATAGAGATTCTGAAAAAAAAATATCGGAAATAAAAAGCTCAATAAATAACATTGAAAAAATGGAACAAAGCCATTATCAGTAGACTAGACAAAGTTTGAGGATGGTCACACAGGAGTAAACAAAATCAAATATGGCCACACATTTAAGATCTCCGAGACACGATTAAAAGACAAAACCAGTGAACCTGTGATGTACAAGAGGAAACAGAGATAAGACCAAAGGCACAGAAAACCCTATTGAATAAAATCTACAGAAGAAAATCTCTCAGGTCCAGGGTAGGATAAGGACACCTAAATGCAAGAGACATTTTGAACCTCAAGTAGATGTGACTATAAAATAAATTTAAAAAGCAAAACCAAAACCCCTCTCTGTTTCATAGGTAAAATACCAAGAGTGCAGACCAAAGAAATAATCTTGAAAACTGTAAGAGAAAGGTTACTTAAGAGAGAAGCCTATATTAATTCCTGCAAACCTCACAACAGACACCCCAGTGGCCAGGCCAATATGGACTAATGTGTCTGAAACTCTGAAACAAATACCAACCAAGGTAATTCTCTTCAGCAGGGTTGTTCCTTAAAAACTGAAGGGAAATATTGATCGATGACAAGCAATATAGAGCAATACTTGATCACTAAGCCAGTGCTGTGGAAGACACTTAAAAGAATGCTGCACAAAGAAATTAGGGAAAGATACATAGAAACACAAGTGTTTGGGAAAGGTTAACTCTCACTGGAATAAACAAATGAGAATCAAGAAAGAAGCAAAGGTTATTAACTCAGCAAATCAGCAAACCTCTAAGATGAAGAAGAAAGAAATCAGTGTCTGAAGTTCAGTGATAACACCAATTGTAAATGGTCACAAGTTTCCAATTAAAAGATGTGGATTGGCTGAACAGATGGTTTAAAGACCTGTTTGTTTGCTATCTTGAAAAAATTCACCTGTGAGGCAAAGGCATGAACCAAAAATGAACAGATGGAAAATGATATTCCAAGAAAATAGATTCTGAAAGCCAGTAGGAGTAGCTCTACTATCATATTACAAAGTAGATGTCAAGTCAAAAATGACAAAAAATGAATAGGGCTGTTGCATATTAATAAAAGAATTCTATCATTTAGATAATCATATACACACTGAACATTGGTGACATTGACTTCACAGAACGAAGTTACTGGACCTAAAGACACAGTTAGGTCCAGATACATTCATAGTGAATTACTTCAGTGTTCACTATTGATCCATTCTTTTATAATAGATGCCAGAGAGATCTAGAGGATCAATAGAGAATATTACGAATACTTACATTCTAATAAATTGGAAATTATAACAAATGAATGAAGCCCAGAGTCAACTATATTCACTGATGAATCCTACCAAGTCTTTAAAGAGGAAGGTAGTACCAACGCTCCTCAGAATATTCCATGAAGCAGAAAGAGAAGGGGAGCTTCCAATTCTGCAGAACCATTCTGCAGAACCAATACTTTGTCAATACCAAAGCCAAATAAGCATACCACAAAAGACAGACCGTAGAATGACTTCCTTGATGAATATAGGCATAAAATTCTTCAGTAAAGTACTTGGGAAACTGAATTTAACAACACTTTTAAAAGATTACAGACCATCCTCAAACTGATTTCATTCTAGGGATATAAATGTGGTGTAGAATATGCAAATCAATAAATGTAAAGTACCGCATAAATATAATCGGGGCAAACCCCACATGATTTCTCAACAGACAAACAAACAAAAACAAAAAAACAAAAAAAAATGCCTTTGGAAGAAAAATCCAGCATCCTTCCATAATAAAATTCCAGCAAAAATTAGGGATAGACAGTCCATACCTTAACAAATGCTATTAAGACAAACCAATAATTAATACTATACTGAGCAGGGGTGGGGAGATTGTGTTCTGTAGGGTCTGGAGAATGACTCATGATAGCTTTGTGTTTGGCTTTGAATGAATGATTTTACTCATAATGTAGCAAACGGTAGCAGATAGATAACAAACATCAAATCAGGTACTCATAACATCTAGCAGAGATTCCAGGACTAGCTGGATTGAGAGGGCAAATAAAGCTAACATTGTCAAATTAGTGCTTATAACATCCAGTCAGCTAGGGAAGCTGACTTGAGGCAGTTGGCTAAAATGCCCAACCCAGAATTTTCTTCACATGGATAAACTTCTGGCGTCTAGTTCCCACTGGAGGCATTTTTATACCATGGGAAAAACAATAGAAATTTCTGTTGAAAATGGTTTACCTTTTGGCTGTTTTCAAGGATGCTGTGTTTTTATTGTTGGGCTGTTTTTCTTTTTTTCATTCCCTTTTGTTCCTGCCACAGGATTAGGGGGGATTGCCTCCCCTAGGTTTGAAGGACACTTGAAAGAGACATGCTTGGGCCCAAAGTAGGAAGGGGAGAGCAAATTCTGCCCCCAGAACCAGCTTTAACCCTCACATGGGAATTTACCGGTATCCTGTATGTTATCAGCTGAAAGCATGTCTCTAAATGAGACATAGGCTTCCACTTTCACTACTCTATTTAGTATAATGCCAGAGAAATAGAGTAAGAGAAAGAATAAAAGGAACATAAATAGCAGATGGAGAAGTCGAGCTGTATCACTTTGTAGGTCATATGATCTTAAAAGGCCCCAAGACTTCATAAAACAAAACAACAAACCCCACAAAAACTCAAAAAAAAAAAAAAACCCACTTGGATCTGATATGGGCTTCCTGAAAGGTAACAGGCCATAGAATAAACATATGGAACCCAGTCACTCTTTTACATACCAACAAAGGAGCACCCGAGAAAGAAAGAAAATAGGCTCAAGAAATGATAGTAGACATCACAGTAGACTCCAACACAAAACTTGGAAACAAACTCAACCAAGTAGGTAAAAGAATTCATAATTAAAACTGTGAGACAGGGAAGCAAAAGATGGAGAGACGTTATGTATTGATGAGGCAGGAGAATAAGTATGAAAATGGCCATATTATCAGAAGCTATCCATAAGTTCAGAGCAGTCCCCATCAAAGTCCAATGACTCCATTCACTGAACTACAATACAAACACAGTCCAAAAATTAATACAGAACTGCCAACGACCTCAAATAACTAAAGCAATCCTGAGAAAAATGTAATGAATCACAATACCTGGTTTTAAATTATACTATGGAGACATAGTAACAAAAATAATAGTACTGGCACAATAAACAGACACAGAGACCAGTGGTAAAGAATAGAATATTCAGAATTAAATCTATAAAGCTGTAATGTTTGATTCTTGACAAAGACAAGTATTGGAGAAAAGGTAGCCTCTTTAATGAGTGGTGCTGGGAAATTTGGATCTCCACATATGGGTGAAGGTTTTTACTTCTCGTCCTATACAGAAATAAAATCAAAGGGATTAAATGAAGACCTGAAACTTAAAACCTTTTTTTAAAAGTGGCTAATTTTTTAGAAATTAAAATATAACATAATTCCCCTCCCTCCTACTCTCTTCAAAACTTCCCATGTTTCCCTATCACCCATGCCCTTTCAAACCTATGGCCTCTTTGTTTTTAATTATTATTGTTTTATAAACATATAAATATAACCTGCTGAATCCGTTTAGTATTAATTGTGTATATATGCTTTTAGGTCTGACTGATTGGTATTGGATAAGAATTAGGTGGCTCATCCTTGGAAGACTAATTCTTTCTCTCTCAGCTGTTAACTGCTTGTAGCTTTTCATCCCCAAGTGAGTTCCCTGATCTGTGTTGGATGCAGCTTGTTTTTGAGTTGTTGTTCAGGTCTTGTTTGTTTGTTTGTTTGTTTGTTCTTAGGGGTAAGGTTGAAACAAGGTTTCTCTGTGCAATAGTTCAGCTTATCCTGGAACTCTCTTTGTAGACCAGGCTGGCCTCAAACTCACAGTGATCCTCCTGCCTCTGTCTCCCAAGTGCTGAGATGAAAGGCATGTGCCACCACACCTTGCACAGGTCTTGTTTAGTAAGCCATATTGTTGAGAGTCCATGAGTATAGATCCCCTGTCTTCTCTAGAAGAAATAGTCTTGCGCCTGACTTCCTGGCTCTTAGTCTTCCCGTCCCTCTTCTGCAATGCTCCCTGAGCCTTGGGTGCAGGGCTTGTGTTGTAGGTGTATTGAACTGGGCTGACCAGCCCACCAGTACTTCCCTGCATTTTGACCAGTTGTGGCTTTCTGTAATGGTCTTTGTGGCAAAAAGAAGCTTCTTTGATGAGAGGGTGAGAGCTACACTTATCTGTGGTTGAAAGATAAATATTTAGGATGCAGTTATGAACTGTACTGTTCAGAAAAGTGCCAGTAATAAGTTCTTCTCTACAATCCAGGACCTCACTATTCCTGGATAGGTTTCCAGTACCAGACATGATTTCCCTCCTAATTAAGCAGGCCTTAATTCCAATTAGACAGCAGTTCATTCCACCAA
>OU015742.1:180532590-180545686 GCA_907169655.1 Acomys percivali
CACACACACACACACACACACACACACACACACACACACACACACACCTGTGTTCACATACTCTGACCCTGAGATAGCAAGGGCATTAGAGCAGATGAATATGCTATCTGGTACTATGACCAAAGAGCACATGGTAGCTCCACTCAAGCACTTCTTGTTTTGTATCTCAAAGAGTTTCTGAGCTCACAGGAGAGGCCTAAGGCCCATCCTGGACAGGCTCCATTGAGCAGGATGGAGCATGCTGCCACAGCGAAGTGCGGGCCTGGGCCTTGCCTTTACTTGATGTTGTTCTCTTTGCCCAGAGGCCCTTAGTTAGAGCAGCTCCTAACCACTCTTAGTGTCGTCAGTGTCTCTGCTATAAGATGGAGGGGTAAGCCCCCCTCATCTCTGAAATTTCTATCCACCTTGAAGAACTGCCTGTTCTGTCTCCTGGTCATGAAGATCAGAGAAGGAAGAGGAAACTAGACTTTTAAGGTCCTAATTTTTGCCTTCTGCAGGCCTGGGTGTGGCATTGCCTGGAGTGACTGAAATGACTGTGGAAGATTGCCCAGCAGCAGGAAGTACCTTAGCATCTAATGTGAGGGACAGGGGAGAGTAACGAAGGGGCAAGAGAAGAGGGCACAGGGAGGTGCCTGAAGAGGAGCATAGATGCATGCACATAGAACATGCTGGGATGTGGCTCCTTTGTGGTTTGCCCTGAATCATCTATTGGGAAGACCTTTATTCCTGATACCCGTGTTTCAAGTGACTGTTCTGCATGGAGATCCTTCCATTTCTGCCCAGCAAGGGATGTGACTGATGTGGAGAAGATGAGCCATTTCTATAGACCACTAAGAGAGGGGAAGCCTACTTTCTTTAGACTGACTAGCTGTGTGAACCAAGTGTCTTAGCGAGGACTACTATTGCTGTAATAAAACACCATGACCAAAAGCCACCTAGGAAGGAAAGGGTTTATTTGGCTTATATTTGTATACTGTGGTCCATCATTGAAGTGAGTCAGGATAGGAGTTCAAACAGGGCCAGATCCTGTAGGCAGGAGCTGATACAAAGACTATGGAGGAGCATTACTTATTGGTTTGCTGCTCATGGCTTCTTCACCTGATTTATTTTTTAGGTTTTTGTTTTGGTTTGGTTTGGTTTAGACAGGGTTTCTCTGCATAGCCCTGGCTGTCCTGGAACTCTCTTTGTAGATAAGGCTGGCCTCAAACTCACAACGATCCACCTGCCTCTGCCTCCCAAGTGCTGGGATTAAAGGCGTGAGCCACCACACCTGGCCAGCCTGATTTTTTATAGAACCCAGGACCAACAGACCAGGGATGGTACCACCCACAGTGGATAGGCCCTCCTCCCACAGCAGTCACTAATTAAGAAGACGCCCTACAGATCTGCCTACAACCTGATCTTATGGAGCCATTTTCTTAACTGACACTCCCTCCTCTCAAAGGCCTTTATCTCGTGTCAAGCTGACAAAAAACTACTCAGCACACGAAGTGTGTTTTGTTGTTAGCTTTTGAGACAGGGTCATCTCAAGTTGGCCTAGAGCTCACCGTATAGGCCAGGCTGGCTTCAAACTCCCAGTTATCCTCTTGTATCCATCCTCCAAGTGCTAGCATTACAGATGTGAGATTCCACATCTGGTTCAATTTAGTAAGCTTGGAAACGCTTGGGACAAGCCATCATCTTTGTTTGCCATATGGGGAAAGTCTGCCTGGAAATGCAGCAAATGGAAGACAGAACAGACAGAAGGAATTTTCCGAATGACATAATTTGAGTCTCTGCACGGAACTAAACCTAGAACCATCCTTGGGCTTCTTATTTATTTGTTCTAGCAGTTTCTTTCTTTTGATTATTCATTTGAATTGAACTTCTGTTCATTACAATTCTGTTAATTTGCGAAGTCCTAGCATATGCGCTTTCCAGGGAATGCACTATCACGTCTGGATGATGTTTTCGATCCTTTATGTTCCAAGTGATCCAAGGACCAGGAGCACCTACACGTCCTGAGAGCTGATAGGCCCATGGTAGACCCATGGAATCAGAACTGCTGGGACCCACTGCTCTGGCTTGCTTTTCTCGATGCAGCAGCTGAGGCCTCACACTTCTGTACTTAGCACAGAGTGGAAGCCTGTTTCTGTGAAGAGCACAGCAGAGGAATTTCTCAGAGGTGGTGGGTGGTCATATAGAAATGAAGTCAGGACTGCCCTTTTAGACCCAGGGCTTAAAAGTGTGCTGCATCCCACGGATGGAGCCTACAAGGACCCTGAGAGGAAATTTCTACAAATTCTTGCTCTACTTTCTTTTCCAACCACTATGCAATACCTTCTTTCTGACTATTTTTTCAATGCTTTTAAAAGTTTATGTCCATCTGCACATGAATATAGCGAGAATCCTGGATGGATCCATATATGTGTATGTGTGTGTATTGCTGGACCATGACCTGCTTCGAAAATATGTTGTGAGTTTTCATTTTTCCCTTTACGATTCATCCTTGTAGTGAATCAATTTACTCTGGAACTAATCCAGATGTTTCTGAAACTAGTCAACTGGAAGGCAGTGAAGATATCAGAAATATTCTCTGACTTAAACTGGAGCAAAATACTTGGTAACTGGGACTTCATTACAACTGGTCACTGTGGGAATTTGGCCCATGGTCTTATGTATCTAGTGACTCGTCTGATGCTGTGTTCTCTTACTTTTACATATCAACAGGACACACATGGCACCTGTGACCAATTATAGATAGGTCCAAGTGGTATCATTAGGATGTTAGCAGGTGCCAGAAGTGCCAGAGGTGTACATGAGATGCCAAGCAGGATGGAGGCATCCTTCGTAGAGGAGAAGGCAGACCCACAGGGAGTGGCTGGGGATTTTGGGTGTTTGTTCTTATGAATTTTAACTGCTCACAGAGAAACCCTTCCTGCTTAGAGCTTGCTGGAGAGAAGGCAGAGGCATGGGTTGGGGTGAGAGGGAGCTGGAAACTGAGTTTTCTCACTCACCAGTCAGTAGGTCATTAGGGATTCTAATCAGGCAGAAATATTTTCCTGTTAGCTCATTACAAACTCTAACAAGGCCTGAGCTCCAAGTCAAGTCTTCCTTTCTCTTTTTGGGGAGAGCGACGAGCAGCCTATTGAAGTGTTTGGTAACTCATTTGTTTTGGTGTAGCAAGGCAGCCAAACACGGAGCTGACAGGACACCTAGAATTTTGCAGGGATCTGGACTCTCTTTTATATGTGAGGTCTAGACAGGTTTCTTTTTTGTGCTTGGACACAGGTGGTGTCATGGCTACTTCCTGGTTGAGGTGAACACAGGCAAGTCACCATCTTGACTTCTGCTTTGCAAGTTTCATGGTGATCACTCTTAGTGATCCAAAATATATTTTGGATCTCAAATTTACTATTTAAAACATATAGGGGCTGATTTCTGCAATATCTTATAAAAATTGTTAGTTCACCTTCTTCTTGACAGTTCCTACTGAATACCCAAGTTCTGTCTGTCCATCAGAGATCACCAAAAGCAGTGCATTTCCCCTCATTATTCTAGCTTTCACTGGATGTCTATAGCATGGCCCCTAACAGGGATTAGTACTCTATAGTCTGTAGACCCAATCCAGCCCACCTATTTTTACAAGTAAAGTTTTACTGGGGCACAGCTGTATTTATGCACTAACATATTGTGTATGTTAAATAGAATAACAGAAGATAACAGCAGTATATCTGGAAAGGAAGTGGACACATAATTTCTTTCAATGAAGTTTATTAGCATGAAAGAGTCTCGGGGCCATGATTGGGCCTCAAGGGAAGAGAGACAGCATTAGATGCTAGCATATAATATATGGAGATCTGAAACATGGTGGAAACTCAAAGAGGAGAAGAGGCTTCGCTTTAGAGTTTGGAAAGGAGCTTTATCTAAAGTGAGGATGACATGGGGGGGCAGGGAGGGGAGGGGCAAGAAGAGAACAAGCAAAAAAAAAATTATGAAAGGGAGGGAGCGGTACAGAGTAGACTTCAGATAACCTCTCTAGCAAAATACGCCCCACCCCCACCCCTCCCCAGGAGTCTCCTTCAGACCACACAAAGGAAAGACCTGACCTTTTAGAACCCTTCAGAGGTGGTGGGAAGTTTCTATCATGTGATTTAGTTCAACATAGTGTACTTGACAAAGAGCACTGAAGAGCAGGGTACCATGAATTGAAAGCTCACAGCACAGACTGCTTAACTCTCTGTCCCATAGAGAGCTTCTGGGAGGACTGGCGGGGTTCAGGCCCGAGGATGTGGCCTCAAAGTGCAGCAGGCCGGTGTTCTAACAGTCTGGGGCTGCTTTTCACCACAGTAGAAAAACTAAGTCTCAATGGAGGCCATATAAACTTCAGAGCCTAAAGTACCTATTTACTCGTGTACAGAGGAAAGGCACATCTGTCCTGACTTAAACCATAACATTTAGCATTTAAATTTATAGTATGCATTCTTGAATTCTCATGAAAACCTTTTGAGATTATTTTTCCTCTTCTCTCTTTTCCCTGACTCTCCCATCTTTCTTGCTCTGAACTCTCATCACATTTCTTCCGTTTCTTTGATGTTTTTCACTTTCTAAAATTTCAAATAGTCATTTATTTATGTGTCTGTTTTGCATAATTCTCATATGCAAACCCTTGCAGGGCAGAATCTCATTAGAGCCATCCCTGCATCTCTTCAAGACTCAGCAGAAGGGGAATCAGGAAATAACTTTGCTGTTTGCAGAATCTGAGCGGCTTCTCGCTGCCTTCCCTGAGTTACCGCGAGGACCTCAGTGACCTCTGGGAGTTGTGTGCAATGGTGTGACATTATGGAGAGTCACACTCCATCTGCAGTGAGGGTATCTAAGCCTGCCCTAGAAACGGAAGCCAGAGCCCACTTCCTCAGTAGGGAAGATGTGTCTCAGAGGACAGAACACCCCGAGACTTCACAGACCGTTGACAGGATGCTTGATGCTTTTGATTGTGGTTCATTCTCCCCTTTTTGTGGAATTTTGAGTGTAGGCCAGTTAGTTTTATAGAGGTGTACAAGAAAAGAACAGTTTCTTGTCTCTCAGCCTTCAGAATATAAAAATCATGAGGCGGTAGAAGTTGGAATGGTGGGTCCTCCAAGACATCTATGCTTTAGGCATGAACCGTGTGATCTATTGCTTTGCAAATCAAATAGGATTTTGCAGATAAGGTTAGAATTAGGGATTTTTGGATTACCCAGATTTTTAATCCCCCGAGTCCTTAGAAGTGGACATGGGAGATGAGAGCCTAGGTCAAAGAGACATGGTGTGGTAGGGACTCGATCTGTTGTTGCAGGAGGAGGCAGCCATGAGCCAAGGAACACGGGCAACCTAGAAGACAGAAGTGCAGAGGAGAAAGAGTCCTTCCTGGAGCCTCCAGAGAGGAACAGACTTGATGATGTTTTGATTCTTAGCTTGAATCTGTAGGATTAGCTTATCCTGTAGGGTAGTCAGGCAATAAATACATTTGTGCTAGCTAAGACATCAGCTTCGTGGCAATTTGTTATAGCCATAGCAAAATAAATACAGGCACGGCAATATTTTTTTCAGCTGGAGTGGCTGTCCCCTGTCACAAATGGCTCAATGACTCAGAGGTCACATCTGTCATAGCGAAAACCCCCAAAACAAAACAAAACCCCTCTAAAACCAAAAACCAAAACGGTATTGTCCCGAGTCCTAGAACTAAAGGTAGGAAGTTGTTTTGGAAATCATGACCTTTGCCCCCTAAAAAAAAAAAAAAAAAAAAGCTAAATTGGGCAAAGATGAATGGCAGCAGCAAATTTCATTTGTTAACTGTCTGTTTGGGAATAGAGGATGGACTGGCACTGTTGGGTTGTGGTTGCATGTGTATACTGAATAAGTCCATGACCTGGGGTGATTTTCCCTGGGCATTTCTCAGCTTACAAAATAATCTGGTAAATCCTCTACCAGTTGTCTCTAACTACAACACTACTCTATAGTGACTTAAAACAATGACTGCAGTTGTAGTTGGGGGTGGGCTGTCCAGCCTTGCTAATCTCAGCTGAACTCCAGTGCATGGCTTTGCTCATGCCGCTGTGGTCAGCAAGCCAGAGGCCGATGGGGTAGGATAACCCCAGCTGGATGGCATGGCTGCTCTCCATATGCTGGCTTGTCCTCCTGAGACTTGGTTTTAGTGGACAGAGGTGTTGAGGTCTTGATATGGGAATGGCATACTGTTGGACTCCTTTGGTTAAGGAAGTATCAGGCAGCTCAGATACCAAGGATAGACTGAAGCTCTGGACGGTAGGAACTACCAGGGCACATTGCAAATGCTGGGGTGAGGATGGAGAACTTGGCTCATTTTTGTAATCAAATTCTCTAGGAGGGGAAGACTCTCTCAGTTACAAATGGCTCTTGAAAACTTGAGGGAATGCATTCATTGCACTCACCTGGATGTTCTTTATGGTCTATGAGAGCATTCTATGATAGTCATTGGAAAGCCATTGAGCCCTCAAATCATTGTGTGCCTCTTCTCTACTCCCTACTATGACAAGCTAGAGATCCCCTATGAAGTACCAGCCAGCAGCCCCTCCTTGTCTGTGTGTTGTGGGGGACCAGCTGGCGTGATGAATGTGGCTTCTGCGAACCTTTCCTTGGCCCCTGTCACAGCATCAGCGTGAAATGAACTCGCTAATACTCTGAGAATCACCACCCTTTTCCCCTTCCCCAGAGTGATGCATCAAATCGATCTGGCTGGGTGAGCCATGACAAACCCCACAGGGGGAAAAAAAATCAGCAAATTTAAAGCCTCATCTGAGGTCTTGATTCTCCATAAACTAAGTCGCCGGCAGCCGACGCTGACACTCCCACTGCGATTGATACTGGGATTTATCGACTTGCTGCAAGATGTTGATATTGACCAAGACTGAATTCCGAGTGAAAAGACCCATGGTAGTATATCTTTAATGCTCAGGTAATCCGCTGACTTGCTAATCCTTCCTTGTCTGCCAAGAGGGTCTCACTCAATAATGTTGCAGAAATTCTTTTTGGATTGCGGAAAACACAACTTAGAGATGGAACAAGGTGTTCTTTACCCACAAGGCATCCTGAAAAAGGGATGGAAGTACAAGCAGTGTGTCCAGTAACATGACCAACATATTGGAAAATATGTTCATGCCCACAGCCCAAACCATAACACTGTTCCTTTGACTCAGTCTCCCTCTGTCTCTGTCTCTGTCTCTGTGTAGTATGTGGGCTGTATATCTGTACATGTGGAAACTGGAGGAGAGTATCTGGTATCTGGTATTCTTTGCCTTATTCCCTTGAGACAGGGTCTTTTACTGAAGCATAAGATGGTTGATCTGCTAGGCTGATGGGCTTGGATCTGTCTGTCTCTGTCCTCCAACGCAGGACTTAACTTTAGCCATGTCCCCCCCTTTTTTTTTTTGGCCCTCATACTTATGCAACAAGTATGTGTATCCATGGAGCTTCCTCTCTATTCCTCCTTTGACTATTTGTGTGTTTGTGTGTGTGTGCACCATTTGTACATATACAGCTATTCATGCAGAAGCCAGATGGTGAACTCAGTTGTCCCCCAGGGGCTGTCAACCTTGGTGTGTGTGTGTGTGTGTGTGTGTGTGTGTGTGTGTGTATGGACTTTCTATCTATCTATCTATCTATCTATCTATCTATCTATCTATCTATCTATTCATTCTCTTTACATCCTAATTATAGCTTCCTCCCTCCTCTCCTCCTGTTCCCAACCTCCCTCTTCCCACCACCCCTCCCATCCCTCAGAAAAGGGGAGGCCCACCATCAACCCACCCCAGTACATCAAGTAGCATCAGGACTGTGTACATCCTCTTCCATGGTGGCCTGGCAAGGCAGTCCCACCAGGGGGAAGTGATTGAAAAGCAGGCAGCATAGTCCATGTCAGAGTCAGCCCCTGCTCCCTTTACTAGGGCACCCACATGAAGACCAAGCTGCCCGTCGGGTACATATGTGTAGAGAGCCTAAGTCCAGTCCACGCATGGTTCTTGGTTGGTGCTTCAGTCTCCACAAGACCCCTAGGCCCAGGTTAGTTGGCTCTCTTGGTCTTCTCGTGAAGCTCCTGTCCTCCTCTGGGTCCTTCTATCCTTCCCTCACCCTTCCACAAGGCTCCCTGTACTGTGCCCCATGTTTGACTGTGAGTCTCAGATCTATTTCGATCTCCTGTTGGGTAGAGCCTCTCAGAGGACAGCTATGCTACCACCTTGGATTTTTAAGTAATACCTCTCACTGAGACCCAGGGCTCATGGACTAGGCTAGACTGGATGCCCAGAGAGCCCCAAGGATCTGCCTGCCTTGCTGGGATTACAAGTGCAAACCATCACACTTGCATCCTTTAAAATTATTTTAAATGTGAAAGAATCTTTAAAATAACAAAAACATCTTTAAATGCCATATTCTGTAGGTCTCTGAGGCTTTTGAAGACCTTATCTCTAACTATTTTACCTTATATATCTATAGAACAATAGCTACCTGTTAAACCTAGGATATATACTTGTGATAAAAATAGACTAGTAATTGATATGACCATGATTTGATCAACTAACAATTATTTTGTATTATTTAATTATCTTAAACAGCCTGTATACCACTTTTAAAGTGTTGGAAGTATACCTTGTATTATAATTGAGTTGTATGGGTACAATACTTCATATTAGAATAGAAGTATTTATAATGTTTGTGAAGAATAATCTTAAATTTGAATTCTATACCAATGTATCAAAATTAAACTTATTTTGCATCAGTATTCAAAATTCTATGCTAATGGATTAAAAACAACTTTATTTGTGAGTAATAAGGCCTTAAATTGAGGGGTAGATTAAATTATCTACTTTTTGTTCTATCATCCCTATATATTTCTATATCCCTCTTTCTTCTTTTCAACCTCTTTCTCCATACTTATGAAAGAAAGATAAAGGAAAAGTGAGACGTCCCTGAGTCCAACCTAGTTTTCTCTCTGTATAAGACCAATAATAACTTATAACCAAGTCCTGATGAAAATATGTATCTGCAAACAGACAGAGAACAAACAGAAACCTACCTAACCTGCCTTAGGGGAAATGGGGTGTTAGTCTCTTAAGATTTCTTCTGGCTGATTTGGGGTGAATAATACCTTTGCAGGGCCCAAATAAAATTGGGAAAAATGGTTAAAGAAGCCAGGAATAGCATTTGTGATACAGTTTCTAAATGTTGAGAAATTCCAGACTTAATAGGAATCCTGTATGGAACAGTCTGAAATGTTGGACCAATAGGGATCAGAAGCTTTTTTCAAAGCTGTCCTGGAAGTTTTACTGTTTTGATGAGTAATAACAACTGAAGTGCCTGGGGCTGGAACATGAAGGATGCAGGATGTCAGCATCCAGCATGCTGACCTGGCAACACCCAGCCTACCTCAAAGAAGATGATAAGCATCAAAGAACCTCCTTATGGAGATGGCTTCAAATATGGCAAACAAGCCACTGGGCAAAATGTCCCCATTTCTGGCACAGACAGAATTCTGCCTAAAATGGGCAAGCTTAGATGTAGGCAGAGTCGATGGCCAAACTCTGCCAAGACAGGGTAAGCAAGTCCTGCCTCGCAAATATGTCTATCAGATATAATGAGCCAGATGGCTGAAGATGATACTCCAACATTATAGAGAGTTTTGGGTGACTGCTCAGGCAGTAAATTCTGTCTTTTTTTTTCATTTTGGAAGCTGCTAACATGCTTCTGGTTCACTCACGTAATGAAGTTTTATTCCTTCTCAAGTCTCTGATGAGGTTGAAGACCAGATAGTTTAGTCTTACAATTAAGTTTAGTTGTTTAGGGGTTAAGATGTTTTTAGGTCTAGATAGATGTTTTAAGTCAATAGATATGAGATATGATAGATACTGATTTTCATTCAGGATTTTAGACTCACCAAGATAGGAAAAATGTTTTCTTCAAGTTTGCCAAATACAAATAGCCAAATCACTATGAATGTAACATTTATATAATTCCTAATTGTCTCGTGATTCTTCCTGTTATATGTAGTTTATTTTATTTTTTTATAATAATATAAATGTATATGTAAAATAAATATAATAAAAATTTTAAAAAAGATTTTAAATGTGGGTTTTGGGGATTGGACTTAAGTCCTTAAGTGTACAAGGCAAACACTTTACCATCTAGACTCTGACCCCAGCTTCCTTCTCCTTTGACTTTCTAGAGTCCCAGATCTCTCCTCTTTGGAAACAGCTCAGAAAAATACAAGCCCTCAGTAATTGTCATCTGTGGCTCATTCATGGAAAAAGATCTGCTTTCTTTCCTTCTTGGTCCATTTCAGAAGCTCAGCCTTGCTTACTTCCAGCTCATGTTACTACATCTGGTCTCTGTGATGGCCACAGTAGTGAAATGAATGTGTTATTTGGTTCTTTCTAGAAACACAGAGAAAGAAAGAAGGCCTTTTGCTTGATAGTTGATTTTCTGGAAATATAGTCTGCAACTTTAACTGTCACAGAAGCTAGGTCAACAATAGAGTCAATACATGGTCCCTTCTGAGTTATTAGAGTGTCTTAGACCCTAGATAAATGAACAGGAACAGAGACTAGAGCAGTGATCCTCAACCCATAGGTTGTGACCTGTTAGTGGGTCAAATGACACTTTCAGAGAGATTTCCTAACACCATTGGCAATATCAGACATTTGCATTACAGTTCATAACATTAGCAAAATTACAGTTATGAAGTAGCATAGGCAGTTATGGTTGGAGGTCAGCGCAACCTAGAAACTGTATTGAAGAGTGACAGTGTTAAGAAGGTTGAGAAACACTGGAACCAGAGCTAAGGGAGTGGCTCAGAGTGGCTGGGGTAGGAAGGGATCCAGAGGCTTCCTTACCACCTCTGTCCCATGGACAGCTTTAATGATGTGTGCATGTATTTATTATTTTTGAGGCAGACTCTCACTAGGTAGGCTAGACTAGCTTCAAACACTTGGCAATCCTCCCGAGTGCCTTAGTTTCCCAAGTGCTGTGACTGCAGGTGTGAGCTAGCTCAGGAAGGGGAATGGAAGTCTGAAGAGAGGGAGAAAAGGCAGAGCCAGAGTTTTCACAGACAGGCCTGGCCCACCTCCAGGGAAGTAGGTTGAAGGATGCCCTGGAAGTTCTTGTATAAATCTGTCTTCTAGGACTTGAATTTTCAACAACACTGGCGTCTCCTTAGCTTTCCACACTGGTTGCTTGCTCCTTGTGGGGAGGGATGAATCATAGTGTCAACTTTGTCCTAAAGAGGCATTGAGATTGAGAGCTGCACACAGGTTGTCTTACCTGGTGGGTGAACTTGGGACCATACTTGTCTTTTATAAGCCACAGTTTCCTCATCTGTATTAAGGAGGAAGCAGCACCACGGTGCTCATGGCCAATGGCTTCCTTTCTTCCTTGCCGATATAACATCAGTGATACCCAGGTACCATTTGGAGGATCTTGCGGGTAGTGGTGTAGCTTCTGGTCCAGGTGTGGACATATAATAATAGTTCTGGCCAATTAGGTGACAAAGGAAGTTGGCTGCAACATTTCTGTGAGAGATTTCCCTTTCCTGATAGGACAAAAGGGGACAAAGCTTTCCTTCCCCCGAGACATGCATCTCTCTCTCTCTCTCTCTCTCTCTCTCTCTCTCTCTCTCTCTCTCTCTCTCCCTCTCTTCTTTTACAGTGCTGGGCATTGAACCCACAGCCTCATGCCTGCTTATCAGATCCTCTGTCAATGAGTTATAACCTATGTCCTTTCTTTCTTCCTGTCATGAGACTGGTTCCCTTTGCTACCAGTGTGGAATTTAATTGGGCAAAATGCTACCATTTAGCATTTGAAGATTAAGATAGCAGGAGAGTGTGGAGACATTTATCTGGGATCCTGCCTTCATAGGACAGCTACCACAAAGCCAGCTAACTTTCCACGTTTTATATGAGAAAATGAACTCCTGTTTGTTAAAACTGCTGTGAATTTTTTCCTTCTGTTCCTTGTAGTCTAAATAATCCCTAGCACCTTCTCTATGAGTGTGATGAGAGAATTAAATGAGACTGTCCCCAAGTTCCTCTAGTGTCTCTGCCGTTGGGACATCAGTCTATGAGATCTGAACCCTGGTAATAAGCATGAAGGAAAAGCTGGAGGGCAGAGCAATAGATGCTCAGCATCACTCCACTTTTCCCTTTCTGGTTCCCAAAGACAACTTGGGCCTTAGCTGAATGGTTCTCCATCACCCAGACTTATAACTTCTGCTGGATCAACACTTTGTCTGGCAAAAAGGTTGAGAAATGATTGAATTGCATGTCTAACAAATACATCTTCTAGGCAGCGACTGAATTTTAAAAAAATTATAAATACCCCAATCATTGGGGTTCCAGTTTCTTTATTGTTTTACCTACTAATATTGGACTGTGAAAGTACCATGTTAGTTTGGGTTCAGTAAGCAGTAACTCCCACTGTCTTATATTTTTTATCTTATTTTATTTTTCCATTAAATCTGACATTGTAATTCTCTTATTAGAGGAATATTTTAGAGAATGAAGGGTCCTTTCCTGATAGTAAAAATCATTTTCTTGGTAATTTCTTTGTTAAAATTCTTCCAATAGAGATATCCCTAGACTTATGATGGGTTAAGTTCCAATACATGCCTCGTAATAACAAAGTATGTTGAATACATAGAACCCACTAAGCACCATGGTTTCGCAACACTGTAGAATATGGACGTTTCCCTTTGAGATTATGTGTCTGACTGGTAGCTGCTCACTGCTGTTGGTCAAGATTGACAATATTCTACCATCTATCCTTAGTTAAGAAAAGATCCTATCACTTTCACACCATTGTGAATTAGAGAAACCCAAAGTTGAACCACACTTTGAGAAGCTGTAGCGAGATTCTCCATAGAGGCAGTCCTCTGCTCCAGAGTGGATTTTGAACCTCAACAACGACAGCCCACACTTTATTTGCAACAATGGGACAAGGAATTGGGGATAGACACAGGGAATATATTGTTTGCTTTAGGTTGGCATGGCTTATTGCATAGGTCTTTTCTTTCTTTCTTTCTTTCTTTCTTTCTTTCTTTCTTTCTTTCTTT
>OU015742.1:180545696-180587594 GCA_907169655.1 Acomys percivali
TTTCTTTCTTTCTTTCTTTCTTTCTTTCTTTCTTTCTTTCTTTCTTTCTTTATGTCTTTCCTTTCTTTCAAGCAAAGTCTTACTGTTTAGCAATGACTGGCCAAGAACCTATAGCAATCCATCTATCTCTGCTTCTGAGTGCTGAGATTAAAGGTATGAGCCATTATACCCAGCTAGGTTCATATTCCTTTAAATTAAATTAAATTAAAAAATACTAAAATTGGCCCCTTTGTATATGTATGTGTATGTGTGTATATGTGTGTGTGTGTGTGTGTGTATGTGTGTGTGTTGATTTCAACATATAAATGGGTTTGTGTAACCACATGTATAGATCAGTTCCTTATTGTTGTGACAAAATATCTGAGACAAAAATTTAAGAGAGGAAGAACTCATCTGAGGTCATGGTTCGATGGCTGACTTGCTCCATGGCTATGGGCCTTGGTGAAGTAGAATATAAAAATGGCAGTGTGTGTGAGAGAGAGAGAGAGAGAGAGAGGAGGAGGAGGGAAGGAGGGAAGGAGGGACAGAGAGAGAGAGAGAGAGAGAGAGAGAGAGAGAGAGAGAGAGTAAAGCGACTCACCTCATATGGCCAAGAACTAGAAAGAAGCAGATGGGACAGGGCCAGGCTAGAAATACCTGCAAAGACATGCCTGAGGAACTTCCTCCAACCAGGCCCCACTTCCTAATAGCCTATTCATGAACTCATCGGTAGGTGGAGTCAGTAGTGAATTAGTGTCCTCGTGATCGAATCTCCTCTCAATGGTTGGACATACCACCAGCTTGGGACCCTCCTACACACACATCTTTTGTGGAGACACCTTTTGCAGCTAATGCACAATGCCAATGTACTATCACAGTCAAGACAGAGCTCGTCACACTGTGTTTGCAGTCACATTTTTTTCTTATTGCCTAACCCTATTACTTACTTTGTCTGTACTCTATCACAAGAGGTGATAGTGAATCTGAGAGTGTAGTATAAATGGAATTGTAGTGGTTGCCACCTTTTGAGTTTGGCTTTTTCCACTCAGGATAATGCCCATGAGATTCACTCAAGTTGTGTGTTGTTTTTCTTTTTTAAAATGTGGGATAGTATTTCATTATATGGTTTCGCCATATTTTGTTTATCCACCCACTTAATGAAGGATGTTTAGGTTGTTTTCAGTTGGGCACGTAGGAATAGAGTTACTGTAAACATTGTGGTCAGGTTTCTGTATGAACATAAGTTTCTGTTTCTGCATGGTAAATAACGAGAAATGAGATTGGTAAGCCATATGCTAAAGTGTATGTTTAACTTTATAAGGAGCTTCCAAATGGCTTTCCAGAGTGGACTCACCATTTTGTGTCTGAGAATTCTAGTTCCTTCACATTTTACTCTATACCTGGCATTTTAAGTGTAAACTTTCTTATCTTAGTCAGTCTAATAGATGCTCAGTGGTGTATCATCATGGTTTTGTTTGTTTTTCTTTGATCCTGTGTGTGTGTGTGTGTGTGTGTGTGTGTGTGTGTGTGTGTGTGTGTATTCTTTCAAAATTCAGATATCCCCTTTGGAGAAGTGTTAGTAGTAATAGTCTTTTACAAATTTTAAATATATGGCTTCATTTATTGTATAGTTTTTTCCCCTTGGCATATTTGAACACAAGTCATTTGTTAAATATGTGATTTTGACACATTTTTCTCAGTCTGTAGCTTGTCTTTTTGTCCTCTGAACAGTACATTATTATTTTTTGCAGAACACAAATTTTGAAGATGTTCACTTTTTTGTATTTACAAAAAAACCATATTTTATGCTTTTGGTGTCATATCTAAGAATATTGATAGAAATTTTGGACTCGAGGATTCTCACTCAAGTGTCCTATAACATTTGTAGTTTTTCATTTTATGTTTTGAGCCAGAACTACTTGACTTAATTTTTGCATGTGGCATAAAGTTGGTATTTTTAGCATATGGATATTCAGTTATTACAATATTGTTTGCTAAAAATACTGTCCTCCCCACAGGATAGTGTTGGCGCTTTTGTCAAGACTCTTCTGGACATATTTGTCCTATTTTTGGACTCTGTTCTTTTTCAATGATGCTTGTGTAAGAAAAGAATTCTTCCTTTACCTGTCCATTCTTTGTAATACTGTCTTGCATTTTGTCTTTTTGTAGTTATTGTTAAAAGTATATGATTTCTCTAATACTGTTCTTCATTTGTAAATTGCTTGAGCTATTATTTTATTTCCCTTTCATACACATTATAGAATAAACCTGTCTAAATTTACAGAAAAGAATCTCACTGAGAATTTGATTGAATATATTTAATATATGATGCTACCTATACTTTCTGTAGATGTCCTGAGGCCTGATGAAGGAATGTTCTTATATTCCTAGGTCTTAAATTTTGTCTAATGGGTTTCTGGAGCAATTGATAGGATTATTTGGTATTCTTTCTTAGATCACTCATATGATGAATCATGGAGTTGAAATTTTCTACTTATTTATTTATTCCTTCATTTACTTTACAGCCTGATCCCAGTTCCATCTCTCATCTCTTCCAGTCCCACCCTCATACCCCTTTCCTTCATTCCTCCCAACTCTTTCTTCTCAGAGAAGAGGAAGACCCCAAGGGATACCAATCTACCCTGGCACCACAAGTTGCGGCACACAAGGCAGGCCAGCTAGGAGAAAGGGATCCAAAAGCAGGCAACAGAGTCAGAGACAGCCCCTATTCCCATTGCTAGATATTCCACATAATGACCAAGCTCCATATCTGCTACATATGTGTATGGGCTGTAGGTCTAGCCTATGTATACTCTTTGGCTATTGGTTCAGTCTCTGTGAGCCCCCTATGGGCCCACGTTAGTTTACTCCGTAGTGTATTCTTGTGGTGTCCAATGCCTTGGACACTTTGGCTTCCTCTATCCTTCCTCTCACTCTTCCACAGGACTCTCTGAGCTCATCTTATTGTTTGGCTGTGGGTCTCTGGATCTGTTTCCATCAGCTGTTTAATGAAGCCCCTCAAAAAGACAGTTATGTTAGATTCCTGTCTGAAATCATAGCAGACTATCATTCATAGTGTCAGGGGTTGGCTCTCTCCCATGGAGTGTGTCTTAAGTTGGGCCAGTCATTGGTTTGCCACTCCTTCAATCTCTGTTCCATCTTTATCCCTACACTTCTTGCAGGCAAGACAAATTTTAGGTCAAAAGTTTTATGGGTGGGTTGGTGTTTCCCTCCCTCCACTATAAGTCTCACCTGGCTACAGGAGATGGTGACTTTAGGCTCCATATTCCCTGCTGCTAGGAGGATCAGATAGGGTCACCCCTATAGACTCCCTGTTCTAAAGATGCCCACTCCCCACTGATTTTCATTTTCTATCCTGGTCCTCTCCCCCATCCAACTCCCCTCTTCACACCTGATCCCCATGCCTAGTACCTTCCCCACCCATCCCCCACCCAGTTCCCTTCCTCCATTTACTTCAGATGACTATTTTATTTTCCCTTCTGAGTGAGATTCAAACATCCTCCCTTGGGCCCTCCTTGGCTTCTTTGGATCTGTGGATTGTAGCATGGTTATTCTGTACTTTATGGGTAATATCCACTTATACGTGAGTACATACCATGCATGTCTTTCTGAGCGTGGGTTACCTCACTCAGGATGATATTTTCTAACTTCCTCCATTTGCCTGCAAACTGTATAATGTCTTTGTTTGAAGTTCTTGTCATATAGGTCTTTCACTTGCTTGATTAGAGTTATACCAAGATATTTTCTATTACTTGTGGTGGTTATGAAGGGTGTTGTTTCCCTAACTTCTTTCTCAACCATTAATCATTTCTACATAGGAGGGCTACTGACTTTTTCAAGTTAATTTTGTATCCAGCCACTTTACTGAAGGTGTTTATCAGTTGTAAGAGTTCTCTTGTAGAATTTTGGGGATCACTTATGTACACTATCATATCATCTACAAACAGCAATACTTTGACTTCTTCCTTTCCAATCTGTATTCCCCTTGATCTCCTTTAGTTGCCATATTGCTCTAGCTAGAACTTCAAGTAATATGTTGAATAGATATGGAGAGAGTGGTCAGCCTGTCTTGTCTGTTAATGTCTGGCTATGGCTCTGAGAAGGTCCAGGGTGGGATCTCTAGGGCTGGATGTGGATTCCCTTCCAGTTTGCTTCATCTCTTGGATAGGCAGAGCTGATGTCTCAGGCAACTGATCAGGACTGAAAGAAGAATGAGGAAAGGGAGCGCAAGGTTTCTTCTCTAGAGACTGGCTGTACTATGGCTGAGGAGAAAAACTTAAACTGACCACAATTTTCCTATAGCTGAGCCTGTAAAAGTGGCTTCTAGCTAGAAACTGCAGGGAGGTCGTAAAAGGAGGCTCTTTGATCTGAGGATAGGCCTCTTTGCGGAGCTCTCCAGTAAGCTAATGTAAACTTAGACCTGCTAGCCCTAGAAGGCTGATGGTAAAGCCCTGAGTCTGCTAACTTATTTGTGAATTTACAGGGAAATAAGAAATAAGAGAGAGATAGAAAATAAAACCACTAACACACATACATTAGAGAGAAAAGGTGGATGAAGTTAGGCATTTTAACTTCAACTGAAGTTAAACTTCCCGATTTCAATGCAGTTGAACCAATGCAGTTCAACCAACAGTTGGTCACTGTACTTATACTTCCGAGAAAGAGGAATTACCTCATAGTCAAAAAAGGGCAATTAATCACAAAAACAGATGAATTCTAAAATACATCCTTACATGTTTTAAAGCTAAACATTTCTTATCTATATATCCATCACATAAGTTCACAGTGAGTTCAGAGTGACAAAGGTCAGGGTCTAAAACTTATAAGAATATATGACTTATCAATTAGGACTGACCTAACTATACATTCTCCAGCTATCCCTTAGTTCATAATGAGTTCAGGACAATAATTTTATCTGTCTTTCATTCTAAGAAACAGAGTAAATTTAAAATGACAGCTTATGATGCCACCAAGTGACAAGGTATAAGGAATTATAACAACAGTTTGTATATTTAGACATTAGGGCTTGTACTTAGTTTAGACATTTCTAGGTATCCCTATTGTATCTTGGGTTTATGGGATGTTTAAACCAACTTGCCTATGTTCATGGTGAATACCAGGATTTGTGGTGCCATCTGGAGTGAAGGCTTATCTGAGGCCACAAATCTGCTTCAAGGCTATCCCCTAGTGAGGCATCTGGAGGTCCACAAAGGTATTTATTGCAACCATAAACTCTCTAAAATTGCTTTAGAAGATCTAAAACAATTGAACTTTTAAGTTATTTGATTCAAATCAGGAATTCCATAATCAGGGATTAATTCATCTGAACAACAAACAGTACATCCTCAAAAAGATCCCATAGGAAGTTTGCTCAATCAGAGCGGGTCAATGCCCAGAAAGTAACAGTTCACACCTATGCCAGATTTTTTTTTGTGTGTGTGTGTTTTGAGAAAGGTTTCTCTGTGTAACCTTGGCTGTCCTGGACTTACTTTGTAGACCAGGCTGGCCTTGAATATAGTCTTGGCTGTCCTGGACTCGCTTTGCAGACCAAACTGGCCTTAAACTCACATTGGTGGTATCTATCCTGAAAACTGTTCATTTCATTTAGATTTTCCAATTTGGGGGAGCACAGATTTTTGAAGTAAGACCTAATGATTTTTTTGGATTTCCGCAGTGTCTATTGTTATATCCCCATTTTCATTTCTGATTTTGTCAATTTGGATACGCTCTGCCTTTTAGTTAGTTTGGCTAAAGATTTGTCTATCTTGTTGATTTTCTCAAAGAACCAGTTTTCGGATTCATTGACTCTTTGTATTGTTCTTTTTGTTTCTAATTTATTGATTTCAACCCTGAGTTTGATTATGTCTTGCCATCTACTACTCTTGGGTGTGTTTGCTTCTTTTTTTTTTCTAGAGCTTTCTGTAGGCTCTGTTTTTTGACAATTAAACTTTATTATACAATCCAATTAGCTTACACAAGAGGAAAAAAGGTTAAAGGGAAAAAAGAGTGAACCTTCCGATATCCGTTTCATGGGACGGGTTCCTAGGTGTCTCTGGCCTGTGTGCTGGTCCAGCCTGTTCGCTGATCCAAGTGTGCTCAAGTCCGGTCTAAACCTGCTGCTGCTCTTTCCTCTCTGCCTGCCTGTGTCACATGCAAGAAGGGCAATCTCCTTCTCCCTTTGAGGGTTGATTAGAAAAACAATAGTCCAGGTGGAGTCCTCAGGTCTGCTTCCACCAGGCCCAGGATGGCTCCACTCAGTCTATCTCAAGGTATCTATCCATGGGGTGTCCAAGGGTAAAGCCTGCCAAGACTGCTTTCACTCACCTGTGACAAAGCTTACAGTCTTTCCCACAGCTTTCAGTTGTGCTTTAAAATAGTTACTATGAGATCTCTCTGATTTCTTTGTGAAGGCACTTAGTGCTATGAACTTTTCTCTTAGCATTGTCTTCATTTTGTCCCATAAGTTTGCGTATGATGTGCCTTCGTTTCCATTGAATTCTATAAAGTCTTTAATTTCTTTATTTCCTCCCTGATACAGTGGTCATTGAGTAGAGTTTTTCAGTTTCCATGAGTTTGTAGGCTTTCTGTTGATTCTGGTGTTTTTGAAGTCCAACTTTAATCCATGGTCTAATAAAATACAAGGTATTATTTAAATTTTCTTGTATTGTTGAGGATTGCTTTGTGACTTAGTTCACAATTTTGTTTATAACACAATTGTTTTCAATTTTGGAGACAGTTCTATGAGGTGTTGAGAAGAAGGTATATTCTTTTGTGTTTGGATAGAATGTTCTGTAGATGTCTGTTAGGTCCATTTGATTCATAATGTCAGATAGTTTCATTATTTCACTGCTTAGTTTGTGTGTCAATGACCTGTCCCTTGGTGGGAGAGGAGTGTTGAAGTCTCCCACTATTAATGTCTGGGGTTTGACGTGTGATTTAAACTTTAGTAATGTTTCTTTTTACAAATGTTGGTACCTTTGCATTTGGCGATAGATGTTCAGAATTGAGAACTCTTCTTGGTGGATTTTTCTTTTAATGAGTATGCAATGGCCTTCTCCATCTCTTTTGATTAATTTTGCTTAAAAGTCTATTTTTATTAGTATTAGAATGACTACTCCTGTTTGCTTCAAGGTTTGTTTTGAAAACCTTTTCCCCAGCCCTTTACTCTGGGGTAATGTCTATTTTTGTTGTTGAGGTGTGTTTCTTGAATGCAGCAAAATGATGAATTCTGTTTCACATCCATTGTTAGCTTGTACCTTTTTATTGGGGAATTGAGTCCATTGATGTTGAGAGATGTTGATAACCATTGATTGTTAATTCCTGTTATTTTTGATTTTGGTGATAATAGTGTGTGTGTGTGTGTGTGTGTGTGTGTGTGTGTGTGTGTGTGTACTTCCCTTCTTTCACTTTTTCTGGTGTGAAATTATTTATTTCTTATGTTTTCTTGGATGTATTTAACCTCTTTGGGTTGGAGTTTTCCTTGTATTTTCCATAGAGTTGGTATTTTTAAAACTTAGTTTTGTCTTGGAGTATCTTTTTTCTTCATCTATGATGATTGAAAGTTTTACTGGGTATAGTAGTCTAGGTTTGCATTTGTAGTCTCTTAAAGTCTTCAAGACATCTGTCCAGGCCCTTCTAGCTTTCAGAGTCTCCAATGAGAAGTGGGGTGTAATTCTGATAGGTCTGCATTTGTAAATTACTTGGCCTTTTTCCCCTTTCAGCTTTTATTTTTCTTTCTTTGTTCTGTACATTTAGTGTTTTGATTATTATGTAGTGGAAGGATTTCCTTTTCTGGTCTAATCTTTTTGGTGTCTGTATGCTTCTTGTATGTTTATATGCATCTCTTTTTTATGGTGGGGGAATTTTTGTCTATGATTTTGTTGAAAATATTTTCTGGTCCTTGGAGCTGAGACTCTTCACCTTCTTCTATTTCTATTATTCTTAGATCAGGTCTTTTCATAGTATCCCAGATTTCCTGGATGTTTTGTGACAGGAATTTTTTTAGATTTAACATTTTTTTTTGACTGAGGTATCAATGTCTTCTATTGTATCTTTTACACCTGATATTCTCTCTTGAATTCTGTTGGTGATGCTAGTGTCTGTTGTTCCTGTTCTCTTTCCTAGGTTTTCCATCTCCAGGATTACCTCAGTTTGTGTTTTCTTTATTGCTTCTACTTCCATTTTCAGGTCTTTCAGTTTTATTCATTGCCTTCACCTGTTTGTGTTTTCCCGTATTTCTCTAACAGATTTATTTGTTTCCTCATTAAAGACCTCTATCATCTTCATAAGATTGGACTTAAGGTCATTTTCTTGTGCTTCAGCTGTGTTTGAACATCCTGGGCTTGTTATAGTATGATAGCTGGGTTTTGGTGGCCTTTAGCCATCTGGTTGTCTCTGGTATTGACAGACTGCAGGTGAAACAGATTGAGTTGTGGGCCAGAAAATAGAGCGCAGAGGAGCAGGTGCGGTTTACCTCTGGTGGTCCCTGAGGGCCACAGGCCTCTCTGCCCTGGTTATACACAGTCCTCTGGGGATGGAGGATGAACTGGGACTGGGAATCAGCTGCACAGGTAGAGTTGAATTTTTAATGTTGCACATTCCTTGACTATTCAGAATGATCTGTACTTGCTTGTGTATATGATCTTTTTATATTATCCTAATTTAATTTTCTCATGGCAAATATTGATGTGTACTTTTCATTCTTGTGCCTTCTCTCTCTCTTCTTTTTTCATTCTCTCCTTCCCTTCCCCCTGCCTTCCTTCTTTTCTTTCTCCTTTTCTCCCTTGCTCCCTCCCTCCATAATTTCATTGCCCATCTTTGTTTTTTGGTGTCAGCACAATCCTTGCTTCATAAACTTTAAGCAATAGAAACTCTAGAATTGATTTTATTTATTCTTCAATGTTTGATGAAGTTTGCCAATGAAACTATGTATTTGGTTCTATTGATTACTTCTTTTGGGAAGTATATTTTAAGCTACACATTCAATTTCTTTAATAATTTTAGAATTATCTAAGCTACGTTGACTTTGAGTACTTTTCAATTTTTTAAATGACCCAACCTATTTCATCTTAATTATCAAATTTATTTGTGTAGGATTACTTTGAATGTTCCCTTACTACTCATTTAATGAGTATGGAGTCTGAGTTGTTCATAATCAGTGTGTCTTCTCTCTTCTTTTCCCATGCCAATCTTCCTAGAACTTTTCAATTTTATTGATATTTGATTTAATAAGTTTTTTGTTTAATTGATTTTTTTTCTGTTTTAGTTCCTTTGTTTCTAATGTTTTTACTATTTCTGTGTTTTATTCCCCCCCCTTAGTTTCTCACTGTTGAAACGTAGGGTTTTTTTTGTTTTGTTTTACTCAAAATTTGCTTGTTTTCTCAAGTCAGTATTTAGTGCTGTGTATTTCTCTAGAAATATTGACTTGGTGCTTCAAAACTCAGAGGGCTTGTTTTTACTTTGGCTTAGTTAAAAATATTTCCTAATTTCCCTTGAAATGTCCTCTTTGACTTGATACCCTATGAGCATATACAGGGGGAGGTAATCCCCCTCAGGAACAGTCATAGGGGAGGGGAGTAAGGGGAAAATGAGAGGGAGGGAAGAATGGGAGGATACAAGGGATGGGATAACCATTGAGATGTAACAAGAATAAATTAATAAAAAAAAAAAAAGAAAAAGAAAAAAAAAGAAATGTCCTCTTTAACTTATAGATTGTTTGGAAATCTGATGTTTAGCTTCCCAAAGGTTTTCCTCTTATCTTTCTTTACTGTATTCTATCTTATTAACATTGTAGCCCAAGATCATGCTTTCTATGGCATTACTTCAATGGTTAAGGTTTATAACTCACAGCATGGTCTGCCTTTGTGATGGTCCAAGAGTGTGCAGTCTGCTATTTTTAGTTGGAGTGTTCCAGAAATGTCAATTAGATCCAATTGGTTAATTGTGTTGTTCTGTTCTTTGTTCTTGTTGATTCTCTATTAGTTCTGTTTATCATTAAGAGAAAAGTGTTGAAGTCTCTAATTATAATTATAGATCTGCTTAATTCTCATTTCAGTTTTTATTAGTTTTTTTGTTCATGTATTTTAAAGATTGTTGTTCTGTTATATTTATGATTCCCATTATTTCCCTGGTTAATTGACCCTTATAATTTCATTTTTGATATAATTCTTGTCTAATATTAATTTAGTCACTGGTTCGTTCTTCTGATTAGTATGCCTATAGTAAATTTTCCTATTTCCTTTATTAGGAACCCACCCATTCATTATATATAGACCAAATTTCTTATATGTATCATTGGGTCTTGTATTTAAAAATATATTCTGACAACATCTGTCTATTTATTTATTTATTTATTTATTTATTTATTTATTTATTTATTTTTGAGAAAAAGATTTACCATGAAGACTAAGTTATCCTGCAATTTGTGATTCTCTTGCATTAGCGTCTTGACTTCTGGACCATAGATACATAAAACCACATCTAGATATAATTTATCTTTTAATTAATATATTAAGACCATTTTATGTCATGTAGTTTAAATTGCAATTTAAGCTTGCCATTTTATTCTTTGTTTTGATTTTGTGTTCTGAATTTTGATCCTTTGGTTTTCCTTCCTTGCTTTTATTTGGGCTTTTGAAAAAATATTGTTAGTGTGCTTACTTTGTTGTATCTTTGTATAATTATTAAAGTTCTAGGGAGTATAGTATACGCACTTAGCTTCTACAAGCTACTTAGAATCACTAACTCACCGTTTCAGAATGCGGAAATCTCAGTACCTTGGGTTTTCTATTCCCCCTTTTATGCTGTAGTTACACTGACTGCCTTACCAGATGGTGTGATACTTTCATCTTTGATTCTCAAGTGTCAAGGACGAGGGTCTTCACTGTTGAGTAGTGTAACCACTTCCCGCTGCTCTTCATCCCTGTTCTCCAGATTGTTTTCCACTATGTCTCCCTTCTCTCTGAAGACTAGCTGCCAGCAATTCCTTCAGAACAGATCTAGCAATGCCTTCCCTTTCGTCAGAGAACTTTATTTTGCTTCAATTCCTGAAAAATATTTTTGCTTGGTATGGAATCTGTTAACTATGGCTTGCTTTCTGAATGTTGAAAGTTGGTGTGTAGCTGTTGCATGCTCTATGCCCACCACTGTGCACTAGCAAAAGGTTCAAAGTCCAAGATGGCAATGCTCAAGGACCAGCTGATCGGGAATCTTCTCAAGGAAGAACAGGTGCCCAGAACAAGATAACAGTTGTTGTTGGTGATGGTGCTGTTGACATGGCTTGTGCCATCCGTATCTTAATGAAGGACCTGGCAGATGAGCTTGCCCTTGTTGATGTCGTGGAAGACGAACTGAAGGGAGAGACGATGGGCCTCCAGCATGACAACCTTTTCCTCAGAACACCAAAAATTGTCTCTGGCAAAGACTACATACAGTGTGACTGTAAACTCTAAGCTGGTCATCATCACAGCGGGAGCCCATCAACAAGAGAGAGAGAGAGAGAGAGAGAGAGAGAGAGAGAGAGAGAGAGAGAGAGAGCCAGCTCAATTTGGTCCAGCAAAACTTGAACATCTTCAACATCCCAATGTTGGGGAGTACAGTCCAAATTGCAAGCTGCTCATTGTTTCCAACCCAGTGGAAAATAGGTGGTTTTCCCAAAATCCCAGTTATTGGAAGTGGTTGCAATTTGGATTCTGCTCTGTTCCGTTACCTGATGGGAGAAAGGTTGGTAGTTCACCTGCTACCACAAGCTGTCGTGGGTGGGTCCTAGGGCATCATGGATACTCCAGCGTGCCCATGTGGAGGGGCGTGAATGTTGCTGGCCTCTCCCTGAAGAAGAATTTTAATCCAGAAAAGGGCATTGATGCAGGCAAGGCACAGTGGAAGGAGGTCCACAATCAGGTGGTTGACAGTGCCTACGAGGTGATCAAATTGATGGGTTAAATGTCTTGGGCCCTTGGCTTCTCTGTGGCTGAGAGCTTAGTGAAGAATCTTAGGGCAGTGCATCCCATCCCCACCATGATTAAGGGTCTCTACAGGATCAAGGATGAGATCTTCCTCAGTGTCCCTTGTATCCTGGGACAAAATGGAATGTTGTGAAGATGTTGTGAAGGTGACCCTGACTCCTGAAGAGGAGTGCTGATACCCTCTGGGGGGGGGGGGGCAGAAAGAGCTGCAATCCTAAAGTCTCCCTGTGTCCTAGCACTTCACTGTCCAGGCTGCCACAGGGTTTCTATGGAGACCACACTCTGTCTCCTGCTCATCTGAGTTGTGTGGTTAGTGTAGTTGTTTTGAGGTGGTATGGGGGAAAACCTCAGTTCCCACAGCTCCACCCTGCTGCTAAGTAATACTTGTGTAGTGGTAACTTGGTTAGTGTGACAGTCCCACTGTCTTCAAGACACAGTGCCAATTGTGTGCAGGCTCCAACAATCCTGGGAGCCTGCTGTGTCACTGCTGCGCACCATCACCAAACATGCCCAGGCCAGCGAGTTCCTAATTAGTCATAACCTGGCTCCAGTGTGCAAGTCCATTTTGCATATCTTGTGCCTAACTGTTCTAAAGGATACTATTTTTGTGTGTATTGTATATGTCAGTAATGTACATTGCAATATTATGTAAAAAGTAAGATCTGCATATGGATGATGCAACCAACTACCTAAGTGTCATGGCAATGAAAACACCAAATAAACCTGTGCCAAGTCCACAGCTGTATGATGATCCATTGCTATCCTGTAATGTGTGCTTTGTCCTCAGGTAGCATTTATGACTCGCAGTTTTTTTTTTTTTTTTTTAGTAATTTTTTAGTATTTGACTATGCTTAAGTATAGGTTTCTTTGAATTTATTTTATTATAGATTTGCTGAGCTTCTTGAGTTTTTAGGCGTATTTTTCCTTTGGGGGAATTTCTAGTTAATATTTCTTCAACTGTTTTCCAGACTCAGGTGAGTTTTGCATAGTAACACAAATGCCATATGTTTTCGTGTTCCACAAGTTTCTGAGATTAACATTACTGAAAATATTTTGGATATTTAAAATGCCTTCTATTGCCCAGCTTGCTGGCTCTTTTCTCTGTCCTCTGGATTTTTCTACTGAGTCAACACCACATCTATAGTTCTCAACTTTCCTCTTGATTTTCCTTAATGTCTTCATTTTTTCTTGCTCAGACTTGTACTTCTATATTATTTTCCAAAGTGTTAGTACTTATCCGGTGACACATATTTATATTAATGGAAAAATTGATGTCTTGCCACTGGGCTGGGTTTCTTGGGACAGAGGAGTCAGGGGAGAAAGTTGAGGACAGGTTCTTCTGAAACATCTTGCAAAGAGCTACTTCTCCTGTTTAGAGTACCAGGCCCATAGGTGTAGAGCCCTTTACAAGCAGGTAGTGTATAGATTTTGAGGCAGTTTGTACTAAGAACAGACAAGGAATGCTTTGACACTGGCTCTGTTTATTTCCCTACAATTACTGTTCCTGCTTGGTTTGGTGATCGCATTTAATATGAGAGTCCCCGAGAATGCCTTCCTGGGTGTGGACTGTGGCCCAAAAAGTTTTGCTGTGTATTTACTGGCCCAGATAAGCTCTGGGTATCAGAGAAAATGACGAGGTAGAGGATTGGCTCTCTGTGCCCAACAAACACACAGAAACATGGACAACTCCTTAGGTCCTTAGGGTGGGCCAGTGATACTTGGCATCACTTTTGTAAAAGTTGAGATGCTAGCCATATAATATTCGCGCGCGCGCACGCGCGCGCGCACACACACACACACACACACACACACATTTACAAGGTTCAGTCAACTCCCTCTCCAATTTTAGAGCCTCTCTGCTCCTCTGAAGAACACCTAGAGTTCCTTTATTCTTTATTTAAGTTTCTTTTAAAAATTAATGGGTCTCATTAAGACATTTTCTTTGTCTTTCCTCCCCCTCCTCATTTTGTTTTATGAGACAGGATTTCAGTGTGTAGCCCTGGCTGTATTGAACTTTGTTTGTAGACCAGGCTAGACTTGGCCACACAGAGATCCACCTGCCTCTGCCTCCCAAGTGCTCGCTCTGCTCTCGTTACCACATTTTTTATCACACTTTGCTTTTTGATGTTCTTCGTCAGCACCTTCTCTGGTTTCACTGTCTCTATGGCTTGTTGCCTTCCTCTTCTAGAAGCCTCTATTCCGTTTTTACATCACATGTATTACTTTTGTCTTTCCATAAGCTTCCTCTCTGCCTCTCATATTACTAGTTTTATGACCTATGCCCTCTGCACACATGTACACATACACTAAAATTAAAATCTAGGATTCACACATAAGAGAAAACATGCAGTATTTGCCTTCTGGAATCTGGGTTACTTTACTATATATAATATTATCCAATTCTATCCATTTTCCTGGAAATGTCACAATTTCACTTTTATTTACTGAATAAACTACCACTGTGTATATGTACCACATTTAAAAAATTGTTCATCTGTTTGTGGGCATCAAGCTGGTTGCATTTCCTAGCCACAGTGAACAGAACTGTGATAAACATGGATGTTGTGCAAGTATCTCTTGGTAGGACTCGGAGTCTTTGGGTACATGCCCGGGAGTGGTATAGCTGAATTATATGGCAGTTTCTACTTTTAGCCCTTTGAGAAACCTCCACACTGATTTCCATAGTGGTTAAAACAGCTTACACTCCCACAGCCATGAATAAGGGTTCCTATATCCTCACATCATTACCAGCATTTGTTGTCATTTGTTTTTATGACGTTAGCCATTCTAACTGGGTTGAGATGAAATATCAAAGCAGCCTTGATTTGCATTTCTCTGATGGCTAAGGATGTTGAACACTTTCCCAAAAATATTTATTGGCCTTTTGTTTTTCTTCTTTTGAGAACTGCCTATTCAATTCATTAGTCTACTTATTGAATGAAAGCTTTGCAGTCTTTCTTTTGAATTTGGTTTGCAAATATTTCATTGAGAATGCTTGCCCCTAGGCTCACAGGGGAATTGGCCTATAGTTTCTTTTGTTGTGTCCTTACCCAGTTTTGGTAGCAGGGTAATCCTGGCTTTGTAGAGTGTGTTTCATTGTGTTCTTTCCCTTTGCATTTTGTAAAAGAGTTCGTGAAATATTGGTGTTTGGTAGAATTCAGTAATGAATCCATCTCATCCTGAGCTTTTCCTTTTTGTGAGGTTTAAAAATTACTGCTTAAACTTCTTTGCTTTTTATGGGTCTGTTTGAGTATATATCTTCCTGATTTAATTTTAGTAGGTCATATGTATTAACTATTTATTATAAATTAAATAAATATAAATTATATAAATAAATATATAATATACATTAACAATATATATGTATGTATACATACATACATATATATATATATATATATATATATATATATATATATGTTTAATTTTTCTAGACTTTACACCTCTTTGGAACATGAGTTTTCAAAGTGTTCTCTGGTGCGTTTCTAGAGTGTACTGCAGCTTGTTATAGCAAGTCCCTTTTCATCTCCAGTCTTATTGACTTGGTTTTTCTCTCCCTTCCTTTTGTGTACTTTGGCTAAGGGGTTGATCAGTCTCGTTAGTCTTTTCAAACTAACTCTTTTACTAGTTCTACATGGAGGTCTTTTGTCTATGTTTCATTAGTGTCTGCCCTAATTATTTTTCTTTCTTGACTTCTACTGAATTAGAGTTTGTTGGCTTCTTATTTCTCTAGGCTCTTGAGTATCATTAGTTCATGTATCTGTGATCTTATTGAATTATTATTATTTTTTTAAACTTATAGCTATGAACTTTTTTCATAGAACTGTTCTATGAAGTTCTGTGCTGGTTGAATGAGAATGTCCCTCATAGGCTCATGTATTTGAACGTTTGGTTCCCAGTTGATGGTTGTGTTTGAGGAGGTTGAGGTTTAGGAGGTGTGGCCTCATTGGAATGTATGGCCCTGGAGGTGGGCTTTGAGAGTTTAGAGATTTTGAACCATTTCCAGTTACTTTTTCTCTTTCATGTTTGTGGTTCAAGATGTGAGCTGTCAGCTTGCTCTTCCAGCTGCCATGCCTGCTACTTACTGACATGCTTCCTAACAGTCATGGACTCAAATGACTTTCTTCCAAAAGTTGCCTTGGTCACATAATTTTATCACAGAAACAGAAGACCAATACAGGTTTTGGTAGATTGTACTTTGATTTAATTTGATTCTAGGAATTTTCAATTTCCTCCTCGATTTCTTCAGTGACCCACTCTTCATTCAAACTGTATTGTTCATTTTCCAGGTATTCCTATAGTTTTGCTTGCTGTTGATGTCTAGTTTTATTTCACTGTGATCCGATAAGATACAAGGGATGATTCCACTTGTTTTTATGTTTGTTTAGGCTTGCTTCTAATGTGGTTAATTTAGAGAGGGACCAATGCACAGCTGAGAGGGATGGACACTCCTTGTTTCTTGGATGGAATAGATATTTATTAGATCTAGTTGATGCATCTAGATCTAGATCTAGATGATCATGGTATAACTTAGCTCTGATGGGGGGTATTGGAGCACCTATCTCAAGGGAATGGTGAAGTGCTGGCATCTGGAGTCTTCCACATTTTTGTATTGAGATACATCTATCTATTGGCTTGCTTTTATGAACTTGGGAGCATCTGATTTCAGCATGTACATATTTACAATTGTTATGTATTCTTTTTTATGATTCAGATATGCTTCTGTTTTCTTCTTCCTCACTGGGATGATGTAGTTGCCCCATCTCCTCGGATTGCCTTTTACATCACTTGTTACTGTGTGTGTGTGTGTGTGTGTGTGTGTGTATGTGTGTGTGTGTGTGTGTGTGTGTGTGTGTGTGTTGCTGTGCTCATTACTCCCACCAAGTTAAGTCAGTGTGTCCCTTTAAACAAGAAATTTTGCTGTGACTCAGTCCATTTTGTTCCAGAATCTGCTGTTTCGCACCCCTGTCCCAGCTATAATCTTGTGTCTGGTGTTGAGGGGGAGACAGCTAATCTTTCTGTGCTCAGGTATTTATTTGTCAGGCTCTGAGGAGATGTAGAAGGCAGCACATGTCCAGCAGGCTTGTGTAGCTCACCTAGATAATGGCAGGGGCCAGTGCTTATTTATTTTGGCAAATGTATTCTGGTCTTAGCTTCAGGTTTCTGAGACATACTTTTGGCTTCTCTTTGCAGTGCCTAACCAATCCAGCTGGCCTTATCCAGCCTTTGGTTGCTTTCCCACAGTCTGAACGTTTTCTCTCTGGCTCTTAGAGCACCTGCTCATGGGAACACTTCATTGGTGGCTTTAATTGATGCTGGTTGGCAGGAACAGCTTATTCTGCCTAGGTGATGAGAGTGGCCTGGCCCCTTGTCTGTGGGGGAAATTCTGACCTCCACTTATTTCTGTTTCCATTAAGTCCTCCTCCTATTCCAGTCGGATCTATTTTAATTTTAATTGTATCCGTCTGCAGACAGAGCTTCTATTCTGCCATTTTACCTGGTGGTCTACAGTTTCCTTTAAACAATTCTTCCTCATTTCGTACCTCACCACTGGCTTCTGGCACACACTAATACGATTTCTGTCTCAATGCGTTTGTCTATTCTGGCTATTTTATATAAAAGGAATTGGGGTTGAAAAGATGGTTCAGTGGGTAAAAGTGCTTGCTGAGTAAGCCTGATGATGTGAGTTCAGACCCATGCAACCTAAGCAAAAACCAGACTTACTGGTGAGTGTCTGTCATCACAGGACCACTACAGCTAGATTATAGGAGGGGACAGGAGAATCCCCTAGAACAGTGGTTCTCAAACTGTGGGTCATGAACCCTTTTGGGGTTGAATGACCTTTCACAAGGGTCTTATGTCAGATCTCCTGCATGTCAGATATTTACATTACAATTCATAACAGTAGCAAAATTACAGTTATGAAATAGCACTGAAAATAATTCTATGGTTGGGGGTCACCACAACATGAGGAACTGTATTAAAGGGCCGCAGCATTACGAAGGTTGAGAACCACTGCCCTAGGATCTGATAAGATACAAGGGATGATTCCACTTGTTATTGTATTTGTTTAAGCTTGCCTATAATGTGATTAATTTAAAGAGGGTTCCATGCACAGAGAGATTCTGCCTCAAACAAATAGTAACAAGAGGACTGACAATGAGGTTATCCTTTGACCTCTACACATATACTCTGACCTTCATGCACAAACATATAAATACAGAGATTTATCATGAACACACACACACACACACACACACACACACACACACACACACACAAAATTATTTGAGAAGAATCATCCAGTATGTTGATCTTTTATGTCTGACTTCTTTCACATAGCATGAAATTTATCCTAGTAACAGCATGTATTGGTCCTTCCTTATTTATATGGGTGATTTACTTTTCTTTTTTAAAACAATATTTACATTTTTATTTTATGTGTTTGCCTGCAAATAATGTATGTGTACTGGTGTCTGGTGCCTTCACAGGTCAGAGGAAGGCATTGGATCCACTATGACTGGACTTACAGATAGTTGTGGGCTACCACAACTGGGTACTGGGAATCGAACCTGGATCCTCTATAAGATCAACAAGTGCTCTTAACTGCTGGCCCAACTATCCAGTCCCTTGATGATTTATTTTAAGATAAATCATTTGTTTCAGCGTTTTGACATATTGTAGCATACGTCTTACTTCTCTTTCTTTTCTACTTGAAGAGTCTATTGTGAATCTTTCTTTTAACTGACTAAGAATACAGAGAGATTTTATTGTAGTTTTTTTTTTATTAAGACTTGTTTTAAAGATATTGGACTCGATGGTACACCAACAGAAGTGTCAATACAGTGTTGGTTAATCCATCTCCTAGGGACTGTCAACGACATTCATTGACCACCTGCGATATGCTGAGGTATTCTGAATTAGGAGGCCATGTTGAGTGAAATGAGATACTAATTCTATCATTGTAATGACTTGTGGTTGAGAGGGAGTATGGCAGAAACATCAACAACCTTGACAAAACTTTGCCAAGCCACTGGAAAAACTCAGAGCGTTGACATCTCATTGCTTGGAAGGACTTCTTGAGGGAACTGAGGCTTTGTTGGGTAGTCATGAGGGCCAGAGGGAGAAGGCCAGGAAAGAAAGAGCTAAGATGAAGGTCCAGGGTGTGATGATGATCTCTGCAAGTTCTGAAGGCACTTGATGAAATATCTAATAAAGGGCGATCAGAAGGGCGCCAAGGTAGCCTGACTTCCCTGGAGCCCAGCCCCAGACAGTGGCTATCTGTTGCCTAGTGAACTTGTTCCCATCAATGAGACGAGTGTCAATATGACTGAAGGTGTAAAGTGGTAGTAAATTCTAGACTCGATGGTGTGAGAGTGAGAGCTGGGCAGCTGGAACTAGAGCCTCCTTTCTGCCATTCATCTGTGTGACCTTGAACAAGACACTTCACATTCTGATGTCTCCGTTTTACCACCTACACAATGGAAACAGCAACATGTACATCATGAGGATCTTATGTGTTAACCAGGCACTGGCCAAGTTGTTTGAGTCAATGCTGTCACTTCATGACTCAGCTTTTACTGTTCCTCTGGATTGATCACAGAAACCACCCTTTAGGGGTAAATGCCACAATGCCAGCCATGTGCTGGGGCACTTGGTGGTTTATGCATCCTGTAATTTCACTAATGATTCATGAGGGAAGTTAGAAGGGAGAACTAATGAATGAGTAACTATACTTGGAGACACCATCCCACATGACCCATAGCTGCTATGGTGGATGGGTGTAGAATCAGTATTTGGTCTCAAGTGGCATACCTGCTTCTGGAGGCCTGATCTCAACTACTTCTCCATGGTCTCCATTAGGTCAGCATTCAGGTAGAATACCAGCAGTACATGCCAATCAGGAAGCAGGTTGAGTACTGTGTATGGCCAGGATGATATATGTGCTCACTTTATACTTTAAAGTGTATTTAGGACAGTTAGAGGTTTATTCCCTTGCCCTATGACACAGGCAAAAATCCTCTACTTTGAATGTACACCCATCCACATCCTCTGTGTATTAGATTCATCTCATGTTTATCCCATAAGCCAAAATGCAGGGGGTTTCTCTCTTGAGATCACAGTCTGACAGCATAGAGGGTGGGTTTAGATCCTGGGACAGTGATGGGATGTGTCGGGGAGATTCACACAATCATATTTTAAGTGAAAACTGAATCTTGCCTGTGGCCACAGAACCGGTTTGCGAACAATGGATTTAGACAGGGCACCCACAGCCGCTGCCTAGTACATCTCTCCAGGGAGTGTTGTGGGACATCTGCTGGGGCGGGAGGCTTGGCGCTTTTGCAACCTGTTATAGGTCCAGATCTGGATACTGTGGGCTCTCGAGAGTTAACCCTGCAGGCATGTGCTCCTGGAGTTGGCACTTACCTGTGACTGCTGTTTCCCTCTTCATCATGATGGAGGGGTAATTTTTGGTAAGAGCTATTAGAATGACTGAGCCAGTAATCACTGTGGAGAGTGATCATAATCACATTTCCTACTTCCATCAGGGCCTTGGATCCTGAAAGGCACCAAAGCACCCTAGTAGAGGTCTTTCTAAAGTGGAGTTCTCAGGAATAAGCCAGGAAAGGTGGCCCTGGGGCTTGGAACATCCTTTTTTTGTGTGTTCTACCAGCTTGGGGTCCAGAAAAGCGAAGCTCTATAGAAACTTGGAGTTGAGTTCTATCTATTAAATTGCTACTGATGTGCAGACTGGAAGAGAGACAGATGCTGGAAGCTTATGTGTACATAGAGACCGTCTGTCCCTGGTGGAACATGAGCTGGGTGGACAGTGGGTTCCTTGCTGTGCTTGATGTCACCAGTGAGGAACAAGTGCCCTGGGCTCTCTGACAACATAGGGTTATGGTTTGAACAAAGACAAAGGGATTAGGAGAGAGGTGCTTTTTTTTTTTCTTCCCTCTCTTCTTCTCATCCTCATTTTTTTTTTTTTTTGCTTTTCATCCCTCCTTCCTTACATGAAAAATTTAAAACAATTTATTGAGCACTTATTATGCTCTATGACTGGATGGTTCGCATAATGAAGAAAACACATCATAGGCCAGGTCGCCAGTGTGTCCAATGCACAGTATGATGAAGTCTCTGCACTCTGCATTCTGCACTCTGCACTCTGCATGGAGCTAGGGAAGCACAGAGGAGGGACGCTGTGGGACTCAGCTGGATAAGGCAGAAGTCTGACTTCTCTGGATAGCCATTTTGCACTTGGTCTATGAAGGTGGACTCCCCTTTCTCATTGGGGTTCCCACTCCACCTGACCTGGTAACCCCAGATCTTGTAAGGAGTGTCACAGAGCCCTCAAGGAAAATTACAGGCCTAATCCTTTCCTGATAAGGAACTTGTTCAACAAGCCCAGGGAATTCCTGGAAGTATCCTACCCTAGGCTGAGGAGATCCTGGCCTCCAGCAAATGACCTCTAATTGTTACCTAGAAGTCATTCCCTCAACTATAGGATGATTAAGTACTGTGTTTTCTCCTTCTTGTGATAGGATCCTGTGTTACTGCATGTAAATGAGGTACTGTAACATTGTATGTAGATTAAGTGTCCTGGGACCCTTAGCCCTAGGGAATCAGCCACATTCAGCCACAAACCCCTCCCCATTGTCCAAGTGTTTAGAAATAAAGGCTGACCTGCTTAGGCTCTCTCTCGCTTGCTATTCCTCCACCATGACCATCTGAGACTCCATTTATTATGTGTGTGTTGTGGGGGGCAGTGGTCAGGCAACAATGGTGGAACTGCCTTTGCAGGCACTGGGGCCTGCTCTACCACTGCCCCTAGCTTGGTGTTGACCCCCAATGAAGCACATGTCCCAGACAACCTGCCTGGCAGCAGGGTTTGGACATCTGCGTGCTTCTTCTGCTGTGCTGAGCACAGCAGCTCAAACATAGTATCATCATGGGCTTGTGGAGTCTCCACTGGTTCCTGATCCCAGCCATCTCATTCTGAAAGAGCTAAACTGTAACGCTCTGCGGGAAACTCATTTTCTACCTCCCCTGGAGAGACTGGGAACCTGGCTTAGCACCCCACCCTGGGCCTCACCGTGAGCCCTCTAAACTGCCCCTGATCCAGAAACAGGACCTTGGGACCTTTGACTTTGAGGTCCATCTGTTCTTGTCCAGAGGCAAACAGTGCCTAGAGCAGCCCACAGGACACAGATTGCAGGCAACCTGCCTGATGCTGAGTGACAGGAAGCACCTGACTTTGCTTAGGATTGGAGATACGGGGTAAGAATGAGAGAAGGTAGGGAGGGTCAGGGAAAAGTTCATAAAGGAGCATTTGAGAGACAGTGGAGGGGATTGTTAGGTAGTGGAGCAGGGAAGGGGTGCTGGAAGGAGGGAACACTATGAGAAAAGGTACTCTGGTTTGTATAGGCACTTTCAAGACCCAGGTGTGAAAACCTTGGTCCTCAGCTTGTAGCAGAATTGAAGAAATAGTGGAGACATGGGAATTGTGACATTGTTGAAAATTTTCCATTAGGATGGGACATGCCCACGGAAGAGAGGGTGGATCCTGGCCCTCCCTTTTTCCATGCATTTGCTTCCTGGCTGCCATGAGATGAGCAGCTTCCTGTGCCTTGTACTCCAGCCATGATCTACTGTCCTTCCATAGGCCCCAAAGTAATGAAGTCAACTTCTAAAACTGTGAGACAAAATAAACTTTACCTCTTTTAAGGTTGATTATCTTGGGCATTCTGTTATACTAGTGGAAATCTGATGAATGTAAGAGGTTTGGAGATAGACAAAAGAACTGAGGAGGTATTCAGGAAAGGGGTATTCCAATAAGACCTATGCCTTAGCAACATAAAACAAATGCTTTTCTTTTGTATTGTCAGGGATCCCATGGTATCAGTCATGAGTTTTTTGAATATTTGTAAGATTAGAAAGATATATATATATATATATACACACACACACATTATAATTAACATCTTGTTAAGACATGTGTAACTAAGATTGTTAATATATTTTATTGGCTAATTGTGAGTTTTCATGGGTTACACTCCATCATGAGAATAAAAGAGAAAATAATTAAAAAGAAGAGAAGGCTGACAATGCTTGCTTGTACATGGATTTATCTCACCTTTAATAACAATTTTTCCATTTTTATTTTAAAGCAATACAAAATGCAAAAACTGTTCAATGTAATTTCTTTAACCCAGCATAATAGAACAGCTGCTTGTGACATTTTAAGGTTCTTCTTTGAGTATACATTATCTAATGAACAAGTCCCCTCCCATCCATCTCCATGTTTTTCTCACCCTCCCCACCACTGGTCTCCTTGGCCCTGCATAGTTTTACTTCTGCTTTCCTGTCAACACAATTTCTTCTGAAAAAAAAAAAAAAAGGTATGATCCATGTAATTTTTACACCTAACAAAATCTACAAAAGTCCCTAATATCATTCAGAATTCTATGTTTAACTTTTCCTGTTTTTTTTCCTTTTATAGAAGTTGTCTGAATCATAGTCCAAACACAGTTCATAGGCAGCGTGTGAATGACTTGGCTCCAGATTCTCTCTTGATCTATATTAGTTCACACCTTCCCCCATCACCCTCACTTATCCAAACTTTTTATTAGGAAACTGGGGCATGCTTAAGAACTCCATAAGTCCTGGTTGGGTTGCTTGCAACTTTATGGTCCTCCTTAGCAGGCTCTGATAACCCCCTTACATCCTACAAACCAGATGAGAGGGAGGGCCTGGTCAGGTTCAGGTGCCCTTTCTTTGAACAGAAAGCTGTCACACGTATTACATGTAATTCCTGTTTATTCCAGTAGTTTTCAAACTATGGGTTTTGATCCCTTTGGAGTGCATATCAGATACTTACATTGTGACTATTAACAGTAGCAGAGTTACAGTTATGAAGTAGCAACAAAAGTCATTTTGTGGTTGGAGGTCACCACAGCACGAGGAACTGTGTTAAAGGGTCACAGCACAAGGAAGGTTGAGAGACACTGACTTATTTCATCACTAGTCTTTGGTTTCTGGGTTCAGTTGATATCAAACTAATCTGTGTATTAGAGTTGTATAAAATTTTTGAGGAGGAATGGCAAAAATGTGGGTTACAAGCATCCCTCCACCCACTAGTAAATGTGCGGACAGTGAGCTAATGAAATGAGACCCAGTGACTTGGTCTAGGTGAAAGATGAAGATTTTGACTAAGACGGTGGTAGTTGGGGATGGCACAGAATGTTTCGCATTATATAGACAGTGGGTGTCTACCGATGTGGTGTCCACACAAACCTGCTCCTTCCCCAGTCTTCTCTGTCCTAGTAATGGCCTCTTTATTGTTTATCCCCAAGCTTAGGAGTCTTTTGGTTTGTTGCCTATAATCACGCTTCCATCAAGTTCTGCCAGCTTTGTATCTGAGTACTGTTTGGCAACCGTCACCACTAGGACAGATAAAATATGGTTACCTCTCAGCTTCTTGCAAGACCTCACTGATTCCATTCCTTCAGTGAAAGATGTAAGTAGTCCAGATGAGAGATATAGGTTAGTAGAGCTGGGCCTTAGGGGGTGTTCTCATCACTCTTCATTGATTCTTGGTGAAGACAAATGGTGCCTTTCCCCCCTTTCATCTATTTCTTCTCTAGACCCAAGGCATTAAATCCACTCTCTACACAATTGTGATGTGGCATCTGCAGTCATGCCCAGTCTCTTGCCTCTCCTTGGCTCTGGCTCATTGCTCTGCTGCTTTGCACTGTTTCTCCATTCTGCCTGTAGGCACGGCCAGATGACTTGCATTAAGCCATAGGATATCAGCAAACCGCAATACAAGGAGAGGCTTGAAACACACTTGGGGTGTTAGGCTTGGAATTCCTCTTTTATACTTTGTCTATGACCACAAAGACCTCTATGGACCAGGATGTGATTCACGTAAAGCAGGTAGCTGAGGCTGGTGTCCACAATGAGACAGTATGTTGACTTCTAGATACATGAGTGAGTCTAGTAAAGATGAACACAGTTGTGAATGCAACCTAATCTACTGCAGGAGCAGTTAAGGTTTTGTGGTTTTCTTACAGCATTGTTATAATAGACAACTAGGGAATTCCAATGTATACCCAGAGCATGGAACTTTACTCATAGTTCTAGACTAATATAGTCAACTACCCATCAGGCAATTCTCTTCTAGAAATCTGTTTCTCCCCACAGATGTTGTCATTTCATGATGGAGTTTTCATCCACTTAATAATTTAGGTCACAAAAGTAGAAGCCATTCTTTGCTCTTTTATTTTCTTTGCATGTCGTACCCAGCCATTCAGGCTTATGCTACTTAGTTTATATTTAGAATATGTTTCTGAAACTCACCTAAAATATATTTATCTATCAAAGTTCACCATTTCTATCATGAGCCACTTCAGCTTCCACTCCCTGAACCTCCTTTGTGTCATACAGTCACCTCCTCTCAGTTCTCACACCTCATTAATCATAGTCAACTTTCAGAACAGCAGGAAGAGGAATGAAAAGAATACAGGTTACCCCAAAACACAGACAACCAAAGGAAAAAATAGACAAAGTGATAGTCTCAAAGGGCACTGACAACATGGTGAGAAAGAGAAACATGGAATGGAGAAGTGCAGGAAGCCACATGTCTAGAAAGAGGTTAATACCAAGAATACAAACTCAGTAACAACTAAGATCTATTGAAAACCCCATTGCCCACTCACTGATCACCTCCCCCTGGTGGGGTGGCCATGCCAGCCCATAGAGGAAGAGGATGAAGGCAGTCCTGATGAGATTTGATAAGCAGGGGTCAGATGGTAGGGGAGGAGGACTCCCCTTTCTCAGGACTAGGGAATGGGGGGCAGGGAGAAGATGGAAGGTGGGCAGGACTGGGATGAGACAAGGGAGGGGCCTACAATCAGGATGTCAAGGGAATAAATGAAAAAGGAACCTAATTAAAAAAAGAAAAAGAAAAGAAAAACTGGGCAAAGGACATAAATAGATATCTCTACAAAGATTTACAAATGAAAAGATGCCTAGCACCATGAACTATGCAGAAACAATATTAAACCCATAAGAAAATAGTAACTTACCATTATTATGGCTACTATTAACTCCTGCCCTAGAAAACAGCATGTGTTATTAATAATGTGGAGAAACTGAAGCCTTTGTGCACTGCTGGTAAAGATGTAAAATGGTTCAATGTTGTAAGACCCTGGTGACCCACCAGGCATAAAAAGAAAGACACCAAGACCTTTTAGTATTTTAAAGCTTAGGCCTTAGCTGGGCAGACTCTCATCTAGCTCACCTGAGTTAGCCTGACCCCCAAGCCCTGGCCCATCACGTGGCTAGCTATAACTTCCAGGCCTGTAGTCATGTCTGTAGCTTTTCCTGGCAAAAGACCCTGCTCTTTTTTTTTTTTTTTTTTTTTTTTTAACCAGAATCTCTTTCTTCCTATTCATCTATTGGCTGTCAGCTTTTTATTAAAGCCAATCAAGAATGCCTTTAGTAGGCAAGGAAGGACAAAGACATACCTTCACACAGTGCATCCCAACAGTTCAGTGACTATGGGAAACAGTAAGGCATCCTAAAAAGCAGTAAAAATGGGATTGCCATATATTACAATAATAATCTCATTTCTGAATATATACCAAATATTTGAGATCAGGGACATGAACAGATACTATACATTCACTGATATTTACTGTTGTGTTTTTTTAAAACAATAGCTAGAAGTAGAAGTGACCCAGATAGCCATTGACCAATGAATAAACAAAAAATATATAATGTATAAAATAAAAGTGTCCTTAACCATACAGAGGAAGGAAATTCTGATGCACTGATGCAGGTGAGTCTTAAAGACATGGTGCTAAGTGAAATACGCTATCTCAGGAGGAAGTATGGTTCCATTTAGTTGCGGTACTAGAGTAGAAAAATCATGGAGGCAGAAAATAGGATGCTAGGGAGGGGGGTAAAAGGAAAATGGGAAGTTATAGTTTAATAGGTACAGAATTTCCGTTTTGCAAGTGATGAAAAATTGTTGATAAATGTGATGGTTGCGTAGGAGTGTGAATAACCTGAATGTCATTGAACTGTACTCTTAAACGGTTAGATGTCATGTATGTTTTATCGCAATTAAAAATTATCATGGGGTGGGGTGGAGAGATGGTTCAGATGTCAAGAGCACTTGTTGTTTTTGCAGAGGACCAGTGTTCCATTCCCAGGACCCACAGGGCAGCTCACAGTCCTCTGGCACTCTAGTTCTAGAAGGTTCAATGACCTTTTCTGGTCTTCATGGGCACACATGCGCACAGCGCACAGGAAAAACACCTGTATACCTAAAATAAAAATAAACACATCAGTAAAAGTTCCCTTGGAATGATATTTATATATGCTAAATATTGAAGGCATTAGATATACATTTTAATCTTTCCTTCAAGCACTGAATATACATTTTAATATTTTTGACTACATCACCAATATAGCCCTCCTCAAAATAAAGCAGAAGATAATGTGACAAATTCCTGACTTTTCCAAGAGAAGCCATGACCAAGGCAACTCACAGAAGAAAGCATTTAATTAGTGCCCTTTGCTTATAGTTTCAGAGGGTTGGAATCCATTATCATCATGGTGCGGAGCATGGCAGTGTGCAGGCAGGCCTGGTGCTGGAGAAGGGGCTGAGTGTCACAACCTGATCTTCGGGGAGAGGGAGGGGAGAGAACTTTAAAGGCCGCACATAACCATTCAAATATAGGAGCCTAGGGAGGCCATACCCATTCAAACCACTGCAGTGCTATCCCTGATTTTCAGACGATTATTCCGTGTCCATCCCTTGTTCTGTTTTCAGGGTATCTGGTAACTCTAACTCATCTATCTTGTGTCTAAACGATTTCCCTGTCCCATGAAGTTCTGTTCTCTCAACAGAAATGCTCTTTATGGCTAGTTAGGTATTCTGTTTTGTGAATTCTGGACACACTCAAACTTGGATAAATTTTGACAAATTATGTAATAATTGATCTAAACAATAGAATATAGGTAAGCTGCACATTTTGACTGTGTCATATGGATATATACATATATATGTAAGCTATATTAACAGTAGTTATAAGGCAGAATTATCTTCTAAAACAAGACAGATCATCCACTTCTTGATGGAAAGCTTTGAAGATTTTCTGTCTCCTCTCTCTCTCTCTCTCTCTCTCTCTCTCTCTCTCTCTCTCTCTCTCCCTCTCTCATTTATTTATTTATTTACTTATTTATTTGGCCTTTGAAGATTTTCATCCCTAATCTTTTCACGGCCTCAGGCCCCACAGGCACCTCCTGGGCTTCTCTCCAATCTCATTGTCTGCCATCCTTTCCCCAGCTCACCCTTCGCTGGCTCCCAAGGCCTTCTCGCCTGGCTCAGAAATGTAAGGTCGGTCCTACTTCAAGGCCTCCACACCAGCCATTTCTTGGAAAATCTTTCTCCCAGATGATGCCTGCATGTCTTCACTTCAACCTGGTCTCGGCTCCCATGCCACGCCCTCACCTGTCCTCCAACCTCAGACAAACTCCTTCTCCTATTTCACTGGCCGTCACTCTCTACCACTAGTCCTACTGAACTTTCTTCTCGATCTTCATTCCTGCAAGTGCGTTCAGTTCACACCACTCTCTCATCTAGTCCTCACTTTTAATCTATCTTGATTACCGGACCTAAGGAGAGTGCCCAGCACATTGACGGTATCCAATCCAAGTTTGTTCAAGGAGCAACTCATCCTGTGCCAATGGATTCTCTGCTAGACTGTACCCCAAACACTATGGATTTTGTTCTGGTATTTATGTGGAAGAGCATACACCTAGGAGTATTTAGGTTGCTCCAAGTGGTTGGGTATAAGATACCTTAGGACAAGTAGGTATAGAGGGATGAAGACTACCGTAGTCCTAGAATAGAATTCAGGGGCTCTAAGGGGCAGATGGGAAGGCACAGAATAGCAAGGCAGAATTCTACACTTGGCTCAACAACGATTCCATCACCGATGGACAAGTGTGTGGGATGCCGTGGGAACAGTGGGAATGTTTACCTTCCTGGATTCTCTCTAGCGGTCAGCTGAGCAAATTCCTCTATGAGGAATTTCTAACATCTGTAGTCCAAGATGTTCTTTCATAGTTTCTGAAGCCCCATTTAGGGTGCACCTCATTGGCGATCTTATGGGCCACCATGATGTTCTTCGCTTTACAGAAATATATAGACAAAGTGTGTTGGAACTTTCTGAGAGAGGCTTTAGGACTTCACACAGAGATAGTCTGTGCCTGGGGGAAAAGGCACAGGAAATGGGAAGAGGGGCTTGGAAGTGTCACAAGCTGATTTCACTACTCTCCTGTCTGAGTCATTGTCTGGCTACAGATTTCCTATATGAAAACTGTCCTTACATTTACATAGCACTTTAAAACATTTGTTTAAGTAATGTGTGTGCCTGTGTGCATATGCATGCTAGGATATTCAAGTGGCGGCCGGAGGACCAAGTGCAGGAACTGGCACCCCGTCTCCATGGTATAGAAACTGGGATCAAACACAGGTCAATAAGCTCGTTGGCAAATGTCTTGATACATTTTAATTGCCTTAGAACTCTTTTGTTTGGCTGCTACATAGCCCAGACTGACCTCAAACTTACAGCGACTCTCCTGCCTCTCCTTCCAAGTACAGCTGTGAGCTATCACACAGGGCTGGTGCTTTCCACATTTATAAAATATTACATAAAAAATACAGGTGTTCTTATATTTGAGGTTTATCTATCCAGAGATATGGGAGTCACTGGAGACTGTATTTCTCTAAGCATGCTTGTTAGCAGGCTGCAGATAGCAATGCATTCCTCATGGAATTAGAGGAGGCACGAGTGAAGTGTTTGACCACTCAAGAATGCACCCATTTGGTCAATATCAGTTTCCATCCCTGCATCTCAGGTGGCCTCAGGCCAGCTTTGGGAGGTAGATTGGCAGGCGTTGTTGTTAGTATCATCTCCATTTTGCAGATGAAAAACAAAGACCAGGTGGATTTTTTTCAGATTCTTCTAAAGTCATCAAGTGTTCAGACAGGGGATCTAGGATTTGACTGTGTTCTCATTGCACATGGTGCTGCCTGTAGGGCCTTCCTAATTCATGCCATTCTGTTGTTTCCCCCACCATGTCTATGCTATGGAGACAGGGCCTAAATACTTACTGTGTGACCTGTGCTGTAGACCAGACTTTCTGCTGCCTTTTCTTCTACAATATACTTTTTAAAAAAAAGGGTGCAGAGTGTGTGAAAGCCGAGCTACAGACTTTTATGTTATTAAGGGTCAAATTATATAACCCCCTAATTACACCTTGCCTTTTAGACACAACTTCTACTGCTCTATTTCTAGCGCCACAGAATGACTTTAATTCCACTGTTTTTTTTTTCTCACAGCTGAACACATCTGAAGGAAGCTGGGGTCAAGGTTGGGGGGAGGAGCAATGAAGTCTAATGACTCCCCACCCAGGTCTGATGGTATTCACTGTTGATTCTCAGTCTCCTAAATACCATCTCACTCTCTTTCTTGATTTTTTAAAATGGCAAATTCAGTACAATATTTAGATAGATATCCATCCAAACTTGGCTGTGGGGACAAAAGTACCTTTGTCAATGGAGCTGGGGAATAGAGGCGAGGTCCCATGGTTTAGTGGCTTGTTGATTTCCAAGGCCTCTGGCCAAAGGCCTGGGAGGTATGTTAGCACTAGAGATGAACCTCTCCAGGAGGTGGTACCCTTTCTCTGCCCATTGGGTGGCAGTTGTTTTTTTATTTTTTATTTTTTATTTTATTTTTTTTGAAATTTTATTTATTTTATTTTATTTTTTTTAATTAATTTATTCTTGTTACATCTCTATGGTTATCCCATCCCTTGTATTCTCCCATTCTCCCCTCCCTCCCATTTTCCCCTTATTCCCCTCCCCTATGACTGTTCCTCAGAGGGATTACCTCCCTCTGTATATGCTCATAGGGTATCAAGTCTCTTCTCAGTGACCTGCTGTCCTTCCCCTGAGTGCCACTAGGTCTCCCCCGCCAGGGGACATAGTCAAATGTGAGGCACCAGAGTACTTGAGAAAGTCAAATCCCTCTCTCCACTCAAGTGTGGAGACTGTCCTGTCCATGGGCTAGATCAGGGTAGGGATTTAAATTTTACCGCCTGTATTGTCCTTGGCTAGGGCCTTAGTTTGAGTGGGACCCCATGACCCAAATCTGCCTATCATAATGTTCTACTTGTAGGTTTCTAGGACCCACTGGATCCTTCTACATTGCTATTCTCCCATTGTTCTCTCATCTAGAGTCCCAATAGGATGTCCTCCCCTCGGTCCCAGTTTCTGGTTAAGGGAAGGCTTTCATGGGACATGCCCATTGGGCTAGTATGCAGATATAAGTGAGTATATACCATTTGAGTCTTTCTGCTTCTGGGTTAACTCACTCATTATGATCATCTCTAGCTCAATCCATTTGTCCACAAATTTCGGGAATTCCTTGTTTTTAATAGCTGAGTAATATTCCATAGTGTATATGTACCACAGTTTCTTTATCCATTCTTCTACTGAGGGACATTTAGGCTGTTTCCATGATCTGGCTATTATGAATAAGGCTGCTATGAACATGGTTTAGCAAATTTTCTTGCTGTGTGTGGCAGTTGTTTATAACTGTCAGGGAGAGAAATAGATGCTGTCATGTAGTTGGACAGCCATCTCTGAAATTCAAAAGGATGCAGGGCCAAAATAAAGGTCCTGAAACTGGTTAAGCAACAGCTGGGAACAGACAAAAAGGTTCCCGGGCACGATGGTCCCCACAAAATGAAAGGTCCTCTTTAGTTACTTCCTTTGAGGGCAGAAACTGGGGGGTTTAGAGAAAAATCCATTGTAAAGCTTCATTTTGTGGCTTGGAGAGATGACTCAGTGGTGAAGAGCTCTTGGTAAGGACCCGAGTTCAGTTCCTAGCACCCACATCAGGTGGCTCGCAACAACCTGTAACTCCAGCTCCAGGGTGTCTGACTCACTTTTCTGGTCTCTGATGATGGCATTCACACACACATGACAGCTATAAACACACACACACACACACACACACACACACACGCACACACATGCACACACACACACGCACGCACACACATGCACGCGCGCACGCACACACATGCACGCGCGCACGTGCGCGGACACTCTAAAGCTTTGAAAACTTAATTTTGCTCTGTTTCATGTTATAAATGTCAAAAGCATTTAGTTTTATGAGCTCTCACTTGTCAATTGTTGCCCTTATCATCCGTGGGCAATAGGAGGCCTATTCATAAAGTTCTTTTCTACCACTGCATCATGTAGGTTACTGCCTATGTTTTCTTCTAGCAGTTTCCCTGTTTCACATTTTGCACTTTGGTCTTAGGTCCACCTGGAGTGTGATTTGTGCAAGGTGCTATAAACAGGTGTAATTTCTTTCTTCTCCATGTGGACATCCCTTATCCCAGGACCATTTGTTGGAGATACTGTCTTTTCTCCAGTGTATGTTTAGGCATCTTTGTCAAATATTAGATGGCTGTAGTTATATGCACTCATGTTTGGGTCTTCTGTTTTGTTCCATGGATCTTGACATTTGGAATGGTAGACCCTTTGGCACTGTTTGTTTTACTCTGGTTTGCTTTGGCTCTCTAGGGTCTTTTGTGGGTCCAAATGAATTTTTGTATAGTTTATTTTCTTTTTCTTTTCTTTTCTTTTCTTTTTTTGTGAAGAGGGAGATGAGGATTTTGATTGGGATGGCATTGAATCTATAAGTAGCTTTTGTAGAATGGCCATTTTCATAACATTAATTCTACCAACCTATAAACATGGGCTATCTTTCAATTTTCTTGTGTCCTTTTCAATATCTTTCTTCAGAGATTTAAAGTTCTCATTGTAGATGTCCGTCACCTGCTTGGTTAAGTTTCTTCCTTGATATTTAATTTTCCTTGAGGCTATTGTAGATGGCAGTTTACCCATGATCCTTCTCTTTCTCTTTTGTGTTTATTGTTAGTGTGTAGAAAGGCCATTGGTTTTTTTTCTAAGTTGATTTTGTATTTTGCCAGTTTGCTGAAAATGTTCGTTTCTAAAAAGTTTTTTTTGGTAGGAATTTTGGGATCTCTTATGTATAAAGTCACCCACAAATAGGGGCAGTTTGACTTCTTTCCCTATTTATAGCCCTTTAACCTTCTTGTTCTTAGGCTATATATTCTGACACCTGCTATTATGGGATAGCTCTCCATGGTTTGACGGACCTCTTTGATTTCTTCCTGTCATTTTAGTGAAGGATTTTCCTATATTCCATTTCAGATTATTTGATCCTTTTTTAAACTTCAGGGAACCAATTATCCTTATGTTTGGCAGTCTTTGTCATCTGCACTTATCATCCTGTGTCTAATTGCCTTAATTTCTGCCTTATTTTGTCCCCATTCACTGTGATTACATCAGGCTTTCCCCCTAATTCCTGTCTACGTTTCATCTGGGTCTATTTCATTCAGATGTTTCTAATTTCCTTACTAGAAGCTGTCAGGGTTAATTGTCACTTACAATTTGTTCCCTTATTGCCGCTAAGTTCCTTATCTTTCTGTTTTATTGTTTTATGATCTTTTACCTATTGGCTTTTATATTTCTATTAAGCTCTATAGGATAAAAGCCACGAGGGGCTCAGTTCTGTTGTCTTCTTAACACGTAAGATGGTCAGATTGGGTTTATAAACTTTCTCCTGTATTTGTCCCTGGAAATGTGCAAGCATGGCTGGTCCCTCTTGCTTTTGCACCATGGGAACGGCAGAGAGGCTTTTCTCTCTGCAGGGCTTGTATCTTCTAGATGTATCTGTTCACTGTCTTAGGTCATCTCTCTCTCTCTCTCTAAGTTGTTGGCATTGTGACAATTCTCAGAAAGCTGGAAACTCGGTTCCTTTCTCATGTGCAGGTTTCCTTGACAGTGACTTAAGGGACTATTCTGGATTATTCTAGAACATTGCATTTCTTTTCTTGGCTGCCATTGTGGAATTGTGTGGCGCGTGCAGACACACACACACACACACACACACACACACACACACACACACACACAAAGCTTTATCTTCTCTTTGCTGCTGCTGCTTCGTTTCATCAAGTCCTCAAAGAAATGTTGTATGCTTACGACAGTCAAGCGATTTACCCAGAGATTCACACTATCTTAATAATAGTCCTGGGAGGTGATTGAAACCAAAAGCTCTGGAGAGGTTCAGGGTATTTCAGACAAATGCTCAGGTCTGCTTTTTTGAGTGCATTAACATCTGCCTGTGTAAATGAGTTGGACAAGGGGCGACCTTTGCGGTGTCGATGCTTATTTGAAAGCAGAGTGGGATGGTTATGCAGAGGACAGGGTTACCCCACGTTTGCTCTCATCTCACAAGCTTCTCCTTCCCAGACATTTCTAAGGCTGGCCTCACTGAGGGCTTTAGGCGATGTTTAGATTTGCTTATTTGACTCTACGTTTCACTGTATTGATTCTAGCTAACATTTATCTTCCTTTGCTGCAGACATTTTGGAGATTTTTCTCTCAGAGTTTACTTTGTGGTTTTTGAACGTTGCCTCAGGAGAGTGCGATGGTTGCACACAGCCATTGCCCTGGTTTTTCCCACGCTGGAAGCGCTGGAGTTTGCACTCATTTGTCTTTCTGTAGCAGTCAAGTCAAACCCATTCGGTGAGCACGTGCCATTGCCTAATGTGCTGTTGGCTAAGTACAGCTTCCTGCTTTTGAGACTGACTGCTGGAGTCAGTGTTTCATTGTCAAGGTCGCTGACAGCAGTCCCAAGAGCAGGACCAAGCGTATCTCTACCTTAAGTGAGGGTTAAAAAAAATACATTCTGGTTCTGAATATTTGAATTTTCAAGTTAGTATCTCTAATTAGAAGATCTTTATCAATTCAAGTTCTGAGCCTCGTGCCACAACACACTTTGAAAAGACAGGAAAAGTTCATAGTTTTGAGGACCTTCTGTCATTGAGGCATTTACTTGGGAGGTGCTGTGGGGTTTGGCTTTGGCTTGCTCTTGCAAACAAAAATACCTGGTAGGATTCAAATGAGAGAGAGAGGAAGTTGAAGGGATTTGGAAGCAGAGAACTCTCTGTGAGTGGTCAAGAATAACAACAAAAGCTCTTTGAGGCAAGGTGGTAAGCTGAGTGTTGCTTCTTTCTTTTTTTTTTAAGGCTCCAAACACATCTCTGATCATTGATTTATTCTTCCTTTACTCCACCCCAGGCAATCAATAGTTTGTGAAAAATCTTCTCCACTTCTTGTTTGGGGCCAATATTCTTCATCATTACATGAAGACTTCCTTCCTGGTAACCTCTTCCAAGACACTAAGTGTGCCTAAGTCTCATACTTTAGGCTAGGCTGACTGGAGAGTCCTGTATGCCACTTCCTGAACGGTTTGAATGGAGCATTAGTCAGGACTCTTTTAGAGAAACCGAGGCAGTAGGATATAGATATCTCTGACACCACCACTGCCTGTGGCTGTATCATTCATATGCACACACACACAAACACAAACACACACAAACACTTTCTCTCTCTCACACACACACACTCTCACACACACGTACACTCTCTCACACACACTCTCTCTCACGCACACTCTCTCACACACACACGCTCTCACATACACTCACACACTCACCCACACACTCTCTCTCACACACATATCCTCTCTCTCACATACACACTCTCTCTCACACACACTCTCTCACACACACACTCACACACACACACTTGCTCTCACACACACATATACACTCTCTCACACACACTCTCTCACACACACACTCTCTCACACACATATCCTCTCTCACACACACTTTCTCTCTCACACACACTCTCTTTCTCACACACACTCTCACACACACTCTCTCACACACATACACTCTCTCTCACACACATACACTCTCACACATATACACTCTCTCACACACACATACACACACACTCTCTCTCACACACACACTCTCTCTCTCACATTTTCTCTCTCTCTCTCTCACACACATACACTCTCTCTCTCTCACACACACTCTCTCACATTTTCTCTCTCTCTCTCTCTCTCTCTCTCTCTCTCTCTCTCTCTCTCTCTCTCTCACACACACTCTCTTACAGACACTCTTTCTCTCTCTCTCACACACACATTCTTTCTCTCACACACACTCTCTCACATACACACACTCTCTCACACACACTCTCTTTCTCACATATGCACACAGTCTCTCTCTCTCACACACACACTCTCTCTTACACACAGTTTCTTTCTCACATACACATTTTCTCTCTCTCACACACACTCACATGCACACAAACACACACACACACGCACACACATGCACACACACACACACACACACACACTCATTCATGCAGTGTTTTCTAAGTATCCGTGGGATACTAGTTTCAAAACACCCTTTTTTAAGACAGAAAAAGCCACAGCTGTTCAAGTTCCTCATATAAAATGCATCGTATTTACCTCTAACCCCCATGTACTTGTTTGTGTATTTTGTCATCTCTAAATATTTTATAATACCTATTATGATATCATAGCTACATAAATATTTTCTGTCCTGTTTTGTTGAGGGACTAATAACATGGAAAACAGCAATGTACATGTTCAGGATCTTAACTACAGCATCGCTTAACTGCATACTGTGCAAATAAGATGCAAGGTGTTCAAACAGTGAATGGTTGGGAGAGACTGAAATGTTGGGAGGGAATAGCAGTTGGGCCCACAGGTCATCTCATTTGTTTAGATTCAGCAAGGTTCTCAGAACGCAACACATTTTTTATTTTATGTGAAACTTTTTATAAAATGTTCTTTTCAACATTTTAGTTTGCAGCTGGCATCAAGTGTGGACATAGAACTTGCAGGTATCAGGCCTGACTATACACCCACGCCCCACTCATTTATTTGTTTCCATCTACCTAGTGTATCTCCAAGGACTAGTCATACCTGCTTGTGTAATTCTGGCTAAGCAAGCCTCCAATTGTTAGACAGGCTGGAAGGCTGGAAAACTGTCAGATAAAACTACTACTCCACTCTAGGCAGAAGTCCTTCCTAGGGGAACATTGCTTTTGCTCTTATGGCCTTTCTACTGATTGGATGAAGCCTATCTCTACTACCAAAGATAACTTTTTGACTTAGAGTCACTTGGTCATGGATGTTAACTGTTGCATCAAATACATTCACAGCATCACCAAGAGTAGAGTTTGGCTGGATACTTGGGTACCATCACCTAGCCAAGCCAGCTGTCACAAGTGAGGGTGAGCGAATGAAAGTGCAATGCATCTGAGGGAATGGAAACTTGGCATGTGTCTCCTTAGAATTTAATGTGTTAAAGATACATTCTTCCTCCTCTGTAAAGACTATGTATCACGTGAAGTGGCAAGTGAGTTCATTGGAAGCACTTCGTCACGAAAGTGCCTGTATGCAGGCATTCTGAGTACAACTCTGCACACTAAGTCTTCCTAATGGAGATTCAGAGGGAAATCCCACTGGGAAGAAGCTCCTTCTCCTCGTGCTCCTTTTCTCCCTTTCTCTTTAATGCACTGAACTTTTCTCACATTCATTTTCCTGTGGCACCTTCCCCTCGTTTTCCTTGCTGGCACCCATCCAGAGCGTTCTTAGAATACGGCCGTCTCAGTCTTTCCTCCTTGACAGAACATATATAGCTCAGTTGTTTATCTCAGAGACAATCACATTTTCAACCATGTATTATTGCAAATTGATATTTCTTGCTCATGAAAAAGCCCAAGACTAGCTAATACAGAAAAGTTGAATTCCGTGCCTGCACAACAAAGCCATTTAAGAGAGAGAGAGAAAAAAAAATGCAAAACTGTTTGTCTAAATCATTAAGTAAACCTCTAGCAATACGCTGTTTTTCATAGGTTCTGGCCATAGCATCGGGTACCTTCATTCAGTGTCTTCAGTACCCTGTGCAAAACTCAATCTTATTCAACTGTGATACCCCACACAGCAGAGAACAGACAGGCCATTGAGCTTAGCCAACAACAAAGTCCTTATGTCTAATCTGGGCACTAGCACTGTGTATGCATAGATAATATGTGTGTAGGAACATGGGATATGATCCTCATGGGGACACAGAATTAAGCTAGTGGATGGCTTCTTTTCAGAAGTTCACTTAACACTGAGATTTCATGATTTTTTTTTTTGTATGTGTTAAGTACACTGGACCATGAGTGCTCAAATAATTAATTCAACATTATTTTTGGGGGGACTGTATCTGTCTGTGAGAGTATTTCTAGATAATGCTACTATTTGAATTTGCAGATCGATGAAAGCAGATGGCCCCCCTTGAGGTGTCTAGGCATCATTTGATGCACTGAAGGCGGGCCTTCAAAAGGCCAGGTAAGAGAAAGCACCCTGTCTTTAAGCTGAGACACTGACCTGCTCCTTGTGGACTCCGGCTCTATCATTTACTGGACTAAGCCAAGACAGCAGTTGGTTCTTAGGCATTGGCACTTGAGCTGAAAGTGCTGCCAATGTCTCCCCAGGTTCCTAGCTTTGGGGTTTGCTCTGGAAATACAGCATCACCTTTTCAACTTGAGAAGTACAGACATCCATCTTAGGACATCCAGTCTTAGCTGAATGGCTATATATGCCCATTTCCTTTTGTTCCTGTTTCTGTGCAGAATTCAGACAAATACTACAAATAATCGTAACGTGAACAAGACTAAGGTTTCTTTTTTTTGTTTCTTAAGGTGACAGTTTGTTGCTGGGAAGACCAGAACTAGTGGGAGATTCTAAGGTAAAGTGACCCAGATTCAACTATTTCTAGATTCAACTATTTCTAAGGTGCTTCTTTTACACGTACCATCCAGAATAGCTCAGTAAGGGTACTTGTCTGCTGTTAAGTCAGAGTACCTGAGTTTGATCCAGAGCCCATGTAGTAGGAGAAAACGAACGACTCCAGTAAGTTGTTCTCTGAAACACACACATACACACACACACATACACACTCACGCACACATTCTGAAAATACAAATAAAAGTCAAATGTTCTGTTATTCTGGAGTGCAGGTTATGAAGGACCACTGATTCTCTTGTCTGTCCAATGGGAAATGGAACTGTATGCATGTGGTGGCTCACATCTGTTATGCCAGCATTCAGCAGGAAGAGGCAGGAAGATTACCATGAGTCTGAGTGGTTCAGAGTGAGACCCTGCTTCACTGCCCACTCCACCAAAAATGTCGAAGAGATTTCTTAAGCCCTTGATTGTTTCTAAGCAAGAGACTTTGACAGTCTTAACTCTTAGGATGAGGCTTGGACCAAAGGGTTTGGATTCCAAGAACTGAAAAGCGTGGTCTGGGAAACCCTTCTACCTCTGATAAGAACCATTCCAGGATACTCACCATTTGATGCTCGATACCCTTGTTTCCAAAGTACTCCCCAAACACTTATTTTTAACATCAACTTAACGTATTGCATGATAATTACTCCTGAATCTAGATGTGTCTGCCTCCCCAATTATACTGTGCTCCTCTGGGCGGGGACTCTGTTCTGTGTCTGACTCATGGGAGGTATTCAGTAAACATTGGCTGGATGCTGTGTGGGGAGTTGTCATCTGGAAGAGCTGATTTGGGGTGGCTGATCGTGACACCCACTCCCATTCCCCACCTCCGCTTCCAAACTGTCCTGAACTCTGACCTTTTTTTTGTGAAGTAATTGGATGTGCTGGGGGATTGAATCTGAATAAGAACAGAGTTGCCAGCAGCCAGGACCATCATGCTTTGCCATACTTACTCTCTGTGGTGGCCACGCAGTCCTTTCATGGTTCAAGAACTAGCTCTGCCTCGGAGTGGGCTTGGGAGTCATGGCGGCCAGGTGCTAGAAACACCATCTGGCAGTGGAGTACCAGGCAGCACTGTAGCCCCCTCTCTGCCACACCATCTCCTCAGCTGGAGGACTGTGGAGTCCATGAATGACTCCTGTTGTTATATGATATGGGACATAAGGCCTCAGACCTGCTTGAGTCTCAGATTCCCTTGGAGCGGACCAGTTGTTCTCTAATCTTTGATAGAGGGAGTTCTTCCATTACTTTTAACATTTGTATTGGTTTTAAAGCAAACATTTAGGCAGAACCTTGTAAGGCCCTTGTTTGGATCTCGGTATGTATGTAGGATGCCTGCTCACTTGTTTCTCCCCATCTCCTTCTCCAGAAGCTCCCTGCTTTGGAGACAAGGTCATTATTGTACTATACAGTTCTAGGAACTCTCTCTGTAGAATAGGCTGGCCTCAAACTCACAGAGATCTGCCTGCCACTGCCTCCCAAGTGCTGGGATTCACACCAGCCTTCCAGGAGGATTTTTTGTAAAGGAAATCTCAGGGCACCTTAGAGTGTATTTGTGAAGTCCTGGGCTGAGTGGTTTTCAAGAGTCTCCAGGATGGGACTGAATAGGAGATGAAAGACCCACCACTCATGTTTCAAGAGAGTTTCTGCTTCCCTCTGGCCCTATGTTCAGATCTCTCTACCTCACCTCTCACTTGCCTGAGACGGGAGTATCTGTCAGGAGTTTTCTGGGTGAGTGAGTCTCACAAATCCATGGGGAGATCACGAGAGTAGCGCACCTACCACTTTTGTTTAAACGTGGGATCTTTCCAGTTTCCTGATGCCTGTTTCAGGTTAGTGTCAAATTCCTCACTGGCCGCACTACTGTACCTCTAACAGGACTGAAGAACAGGAGAAAAAGGTTCGCATTTCTTTGATGTAGGCATTCCATAACACAGGGGCAGCTTAAGAAACAAGGAAACTACTTTTATGAATAGCCAGTGGGCATGTGCTCAGAGGATGATGGGGACTGAGGCTCCAGGGGACTGAGGCCAGCCTGTTCAGTGGCTTCCTTCTTACCTTAAAGGATAGGGACTGCTCCTCTCCTCTAGGTTCAGGGGAGTTCCCTTTAAAATGAGGACCTGTTTCTCAGAGGAGGGTCTGCAAGATTTCCTGGTTGACTTTAGGGAAGAAAGCAAAGAAGCAGAATTCTGGTTAGTTGCCCATCTACCTGTTTTCCTTTTTTGCCTCAAGGTCTCTCTCTCATTCTGGAGATAGGGCCCAAGGCCTTGGGCATGCTGTACAAAGATCCACTCTACCACTGAGCAATCTCCTCAGCCACCGTTGGAAGTAGGTGTGGGGTATGTCCTTAACCCCATCCCTGTCTTGTCCTTGGAGAAGCTGGAGGCTAGGCGGAAAGGTCAGAGGGCCTTGGGGACTTTGGTCTCCGCAGTTCCACCTCCTAGGCCTTGGCTGGCAGCAAAGGGGGGTGGGGTGGTGCTCTGTGTGCACAGTCACCTGAGTCTTCCAGGTTCCTATCTTCTTTCCTACCATTGCTCTTGGGCTGTCTTCTCCATACTTCGTTCCAGCCCACTCCCAAACCCTGCTTTTCTAACACCCACATATTTTTCCCCTCCCTATCTTTGTCTCTCCATCCTGTTCGCTATTTAAAAAAAAAAAAAAAACCAACGAAATCAATCCACAGAACGATTAGATTTGCAAATGAGCGGGCAGGAAACTGGGAACAAAGGGAACCAGCGCTGAAGAAGGAGCAGGTGTAATTACTGTAATTAACTCCAGCAGCAGGGACACAGCCCCTCCTCCATGCCTGGGAGGTGTGGGAGGTGGTGGCTGCCTGGGAGGCTGAGGGGAGCAGGCTGCCAGCAAGCTCAGACATTGCCCCCTCCTCTTGGTCGAGACTCTCACAGGCTGGGAGGCTCCACCCAGGGCAGGTGCTCCTCTGGGTATGAGGATCCGATCCGTCTCCACATCATCTCCACAGAAATGTGTTGGAGGTGATCCAGGCACAGGGGATAAGATGGGATCATTTGTGGGAAGGTGGTGTGTGTGTGTGTGTGTGTGTGTGTGTGTGTGTGTGTGTGTGTGTG
>OU015742.1:180587604-180604276 GCA_907169655.1 Acomys percivali
GTGTGTGTGTGTGTGTGTGTGTGTGTGTGTGTGTGTGTGTGTGTGTGTAGAGAGAGCAGTCTCCTCTTTCGTTTCTCACCTGGACATGCAGTTCTTCACCTTCTCCCGCAGAATGTGAGTATTTCCAGAGAACATCAAGGAAGAGACATGTCTCTTGGTCTCAATCACACCGCTATATCTATGTCCATCCCCGAGTCCCAAAATTATTTATGTACATCTCAGCACGGGCAGGCTTCTAAAGCACCTTTATAACCTTGTCTTTCTTAATTGCTCTATGGCTACCCAACATTGTGGTTGGTACCTCATAGAAATAGGCGCTGATATTTCCCTTCACAGGTGAGCCTGTCCCTTTCCGAATTTCATTTGGCATTTGATGACATGTTGTGAACTTTTAAGAAGCACTTACAAACACGTCCACGTCCACGGAGTCTGTACTCAGAAGCTCAGAGCCTTATCTCATCTATGAACTTAATCACAGTCCTGTGTTTTGATTGTGTCCCAGAGTCCATGTGTTGGGAATTCGAGTGTTGATGGTATTTGGAGGTTGGGGTTTGGGAAGGTGTGACGACTGTTCTTTTGTTGACCACATCTGGAATTAATTAAAACCCAAAGGTCCGGGGTACACCTGTGCAGAATGTTTTGCTTAATTAAATCACTTGAAGTGGGAAGACCCAACTTTAATCCAGACCTTGTGAGGTGGGAAGACACATTTTAAATCTTGACCACGCCCTCTTTGGAAGCCAATATAAAGGATATGGAAGAAGGAAGCTTGTTCTTTGCCTGCTTGCTCCCGTTGGCCAGTCCATTCCTTCTCTGGCGTTAGAGCCTATTTCTTTGGGATTCTGTCATATTCTAAAGACCATCTGAGACATCTAGCCTTTGGACCAAACAACCACTGGATTCTTGGACTTTCCAATGGTGGACAGCCAGTGTTCCTCTTGAGAACCCTGACCAAAAGAGGAGGTAAATAAGTTTATGTGGTTTGAAGTACTCTCTCTTAACCTCCATACAAAGGCTTGTGTGTTGAAAACTTGGTCCCTAACTGTTGGCATTGTTTAGTGTTGATGGGATCAGAAACATCATCAGTAGGTTAACTTATCAAGGAGCTCATGGCTGAATGGGCTGTTGGAAGGTGGCCAACACTTGCTTCCTGGCCATTAGGAGATGAGCAGTTTTGTTTCACTAAATCCCCCAACCTCAAATGATGCTGTACTCACAGACCCATAGCATTTGAGTAAGGTCACTGGACAAGAATCTCAGAAATCGGGAGGCAAAATAAACTCTTCTTTCCTTAAATATTTCGTCACAGTGACAAAAAGTGACTGGCATCATAGGTTTACTCAGTTATGAGGCTACCGCCATCCATGGTGGGCTTATAAAAGAGGAAGAGAGATTGACACTAACTGGTTTCTGGGAAGTCAATATTGAACTTCCTGGACCCCAAACTATATATAAAAAAAAAAAAAAAAAAAAAAAAAAAGATTAACCAGTCTGTGGCATTGTCATAAAGCAGAAAACAGACCCAAGACATTGAGTACCCCTTCCCAAACTCCAGGAATTGAAGAGCCTGACCTGAGAATCCTGGAGTTTAGCCTTTACCTTTAGGGTTCGGTATCAATCAGACACCTTTTACTCAACACTTTGATCAACTCCAACTGAAATTGGTATCAAAACAAGTAAAAGACCCAGACTGAGTAACCAAAAAGCCTGAGGATGTCAGGTGCAGTTAGAATCAGGGGCTTAAACATTATCTTCAGGGGCTGGGAGATGGCTTGATGCTCTGCCAGAGCACCTGGGTTCGACTCCAAGCACTCACATGGTGGCTCACAATCATCTGTAACTCCAGTTCCAAGAGATCTGATGTCATCTTCTGATCTCTGCAGGTACCAGGCACAAATCCTTCAAATTCACTAAAAAAACAAAACAAAACAAAACAAAACAGAAAACTCCCCAAAAAAACCAAAAAACAAAACAAAAAAACTACCTTTCAGGTGCTAGAGAGATGGCTTAGTGGTGAGAGTACTGACATGACAGCTTACAGCTGTTTGTAAATTACACATGTGGTACACAGGTATACATGAAAGAAAATACACAAAACAAACAACACCAAAAAACTCTCCCTTCTCCCTATTTCAATTTTTTTGTTTTTGCTTTTTTTTTGAAGCAGGGTTTCTCTTTATATAGTGTTGGCTGTCTGGTCTCGCTTTGTAGACCAGGCTGACCTTGAACAGAGATTGATCTGTCTCTGCTGAGATTATAGGCATGTGCCACTGCACCTGACTATTTCAAATATTTTTTATTAATTAGTTTATTCACTTTACATCCTAGTTGCAGGACATAGCGTAACTGTGGGCACGGTCATACTACAGTCTGAAGTCCCAACCTGCATAAAGAGGAAACAGATAGCTGAATATAAGCATTCATTGCTCTCTGTGTCTTCATTGAAGATGCAATGTGACCAGCTGCCTCAAGTTCTGATTTCTATGACTTTCCTGCCGTGATGGACTGTGGATCCTTAAACTGTGAGCCAACATAAACTTCCTGTCCTTAAGTCACTTCTTGTCAGGTTATTTGGTCACAGCAATGAGAAAAGGAACTGATATAACACCCCACAGTGAGCAGACTGTGAATTACATTCTCAGACAGGACATAAAAGATGCTCCATGGTTTTCTCCATGGCCACTTGCCTCATCTCTCCTCTGGGCACTTATTGCTGCTATTCTTCCCTGAACACACGCGTGCTTCCTTACATCTTTGTGTAGCAGGCACTCCCCCACACCCACCATCCATCAAGCCTCAGTACAGCATCACTTCCTTAAACTCTTATATGTGCAGCCCATTCCTTCTCTAAACGGTCTCTGCACAACAACACAGCATCTTTGGAATATGTCCTTTCTAGGAACTGCTGTTTTGCATGGTTGTCTACTATGTTATACACTTCTTGAAGGCAAGGACCTCATGTTTTAGTGCCTGGCTCTTGGCATGCTTCCTGATGTTTTGTCTGGGTTCTGCAGGCACAGAATGACTTGAATATTGATAACCACTAATGATTTCTTCTGGCCTCTTGGTTGCAAGTGATATTGAGTAGAAACTGGCTGTAGATATGCAAATGACATCGTCAGGACTATACATTTCTTTTTTCATTTGTTTCATTTTGTTTTTGAGACAGGGTTTCTCTGTGTAATCCCCCTGGCTGTCCTGGAACTTGCCCTGTAGACCAGGCTGGCCTCGAACTCACAGAGATTCACCTGCCTCTGCTTCCTGAGTGCTGGAATTAAAGGCATGCGCCACCACACCCAGCTAGGACCACACATCTCAAATTTTTATTTTCACCTTTCTTGACTTTCATTCTTAGATGGGATTCCTGACTACCAGCAGCTCCTCACTTAACCACTTTAGTAAAAAGAAGCATTTCTTTTTGTTTAAAAAATTGTTTGTGTGGCAGTTTAAAATTTTTTCTTGATAATTTCAATACATGGATACAATGTTTTGATCTAGTTCACATCCTGTTCTCTCCACTCTAGTTCCTCCCACACAGTCCCAGTACCCTCTTAATTTCATGGGCTCATATTTTTTGTTTTAACCCACTGGGTCCACTCAGTACTAACAGTATGAATATGGGTGTAGGGCCATCTGCTGGAGCATGGCCAGTCTCTCAGGGGCTGCCTTTCTGAAGAAAATAGACTCTCAAGAAGAATTTTGTAAAAGTCACAGCACCATTTTTCATGGACTGATTTTTTTTTTCCCTACGGGTGAGAGAGACAGCGGCTTCATAACTTGTTTATTTCAGGATGTAGCATGAAGGGACGGAATCACTGTCTTCCTGGGACATTTGGATTGGTGGGGCAGACTTGCTTCCCCAAAAGAAAAGTAGGATGCTCGTGTCAGAAACATGCATAATAAGTCAGAGGGGAGCAAACATATTTGCCTAGAAATGCCAAGCACTACTAGTTGTTTAAAATTCCCAGGTACTCTTCACCCCCACCCAAAGCAAGTCTGTTTCTACCGTAAGCAACCTAAGGTTTGCCCAACCTTACACAGTTCATGCATGAGTGGTGGGTCTGACTCCAGATATTTTCCTGTTTGAAAAGTCGTCCAAACAGTACAAAACGGCATATGATGTAGAGGCAGCTAGACTACAAGGGCTGACCACAGCTTCGTTTTCCTTTGTCCCGTCTCTAGCGCGCTCCCCCCCTTCTCCCCGAGTACCAGCCCATTTACATGTTTTTACTATATTCCTTTTTAATACTTGAGGGCTAATTTGCCCCCACTTGTGAGGATCCCACCCAATGCTCTATGTAATGTGTGGTCTTCCCTTGTCTCAGACTTCCTTCCCCATGCTAAAAAAAAGGAAACGTAGGTGTTTGGAGAGTTTACAAAGGTAGTTATAAGAAAGTGTTCCTCTCCTGTTTCCCGTGGTTCTTTCCTAGCGACAGGGCACTTCTTACACGTGTGTAGATCAGAGCACGCGTCAGACTCAACATTTCTGAAAATTGTGGAACCTCTTCTCTGTGTTGCGATTTCTTCTTTGAAATGTGGCTGTGAACACTTCACCATTTATAAGACACCCCGCCCTCACCCCGAATATAGTTTCTTAACCCTGCCTGGTTCTTCCTCCCAGAACGTTGGACTGGAAGTCACGTGCAGACGGTAAGCCCGGGGTATTGCAGCGTTCCTTGCCTTTGTTTCTCTTTTCTCAAGGATCAGCCACACACTAGCTGATATTCTATTCCTTTTTCCTTTTCTCTTTTCAAGGCAGGGACCATATTACTCCATCATGCCCCAAAATAGCACCTCTTTTAGTAGTTTTTAAAACCCTTCCAGAGATGTTCTATGCATAAAAAGCACATACATTTCCTCTTTTTTGTACAAATGGTACCCTTTGAAACACAAGACTTTTCACCTTATTTTTAAATCACTTATTATCTTACAGATTGTTCCATATATACTGACCTCATTCTTTCAAAGGTAGAGCCTGCACTCCTAACCCTGACTCTGTTCTGCCTTAGTGAGTGACAGCTTAGTGATTATTGGTTATAATTGGTGCTCAGTAAACAGTTGATGGGTTGAATATATTACACTGAAGTGGCCGGCCTCTTGAGTTCTGATGATGGAGAAAATGGATGTTTCATATTCATTTTTGGGGGCCTTTGTGATCTACACTTCTGTGTCCTTTTCTTTTATGTTGAAACGCTTTTCTTTCCTTTTGGCTTGTGGCAAATTAAGGCCTAGAAATAGTTAAATCACAGCTCTGGATTCTTTTATAGGATTTCAATTTATACAACAAATGTACCTATTGTATAAGGAGAGGCATGCTAGTTCAGGGAAGTAAATCTAAGGTTACAGGAAAATGTACCTGCGTGCTGCCTGACATCTAGAAGCCCAGCAAATGATTTTTGCATGAGTTTGAGTCACACTTTTATCTGATGCAATTATTATCTAGCCTCTACATGAGTTGAATTCTGTTCCCCTCAAATTCATATCCTGGGGCCCTACCTCCCAAATGTGACTATATTTGGAAATGGGATCTCTGAAGAGGTAATTAAGGTTAAGTCAAAGGAGTGGGACTCGAACCTAAAATGAATGGTGCTCTTACATGAAAAGGAAGGCGCCTGGGGACACCCACACAGAGGAAAGGGCATGTGAAGACTCGGGAGATGACCTGCAAGCCGAAGAAAGAAACTGCAAAGAAAAAACCATGTTCATACCATCTTGGATTTCCAGTCTCCAAAACATCGAGAAGCAAGGTCTTTGTTTTAATTCACATGATCTGTGGTATTTTGTTATGGTAACCATAGAAAACTAATTTTCCCTTCTTCACAGTGAAAGCTTGTTTTTTAATTCAGTCATCTAAATTCTATATAAGCCCCAATTAAGTGATAGAACAGAGATACATTAATCGATTCATTCATAAAGACAAACTGTTAGAAGCACCCTAACATATTTATTATCAAAACAATAGGTAGATGATGAAAGATTGGTGAATAACTCCTAAAAGTGCATGTGTGTGTGTGTGTGTGTGTGTGTGTGTGTGTATAAAGTAGGTTAATATGGTGTCACTGTAAGCCAGCTACTTTACTTGACTTTCTCTTGTAAGATGACAAGCTATTCCATTGATATTGGCTACCCTCTAGAATGTGATGGTAAGGCTTTCCTGCTGACAGAACCACACACAGGAGCTAACAGAACATGGAGAAATGAAGTTGGTATTGACCTGGAAGCTCTTCGTCTTTACTAGCTAGCCTTCGTAGCACTGGAAGATGCTATGCATGCGACTGGAGGAGAACATAGTCATCACTCTTATCCAACTGGCGAACAGTAATAACCTGCGTGGCAAGATGTGCCCACTGGTGCAGCAGTGGCACGAGTGCCATCCGAGTAACAAACCACTCTCTTACTGTGTTTAAATTCCACTCTGGAAGAGGAACCCGTCCGTTCCAGTTACTGAGCCAAGAACCTGTGGCTGGAGGGGTCATCGGCCCTAAGAGAGGACCTATGACTGTTCTTCTCTTAATAGGACATAGTATTAAAAACATAGATTTTAAATATACAGGTCAATATCTTTTCTGTGAGCGGGAATATTGCTAAGGTTCACAGACAGGCCTAAAATTTACTATATAGTCCCAGACTAGCCTGAAATGGGATTCTTCTGCCTTTGCCTCCTGATTGCTTGGCTCCAGCTGAAAACCTACAGTTTTAAAATTTCATTTTCCCCATGACAACGATATTGAAATATTTTTATTTACATATTTTCCAGCTGCATTTTATTTTACACGAATAAATAAATAAATATTTATTTATTCTTACATTCTGGCCTATTTTGATTGAGTTAATCTTATTATTGAGAGTGGGGTCTGACTTTCACACGTATTCTGGTGCCCCATATTTGACCACGTCCCCTGGAGGGGGAGACCTGGTGGCACTTAGAGGAAGGATAACAGGTTACCAAGAGGAGACTTGATACCCTATGAGCATATACAGGGGGAGGAAGTCCCCCTCAGTCACAGTCATAGGGGAAGGGAGTAAGGAGAAAATGGGAGGGAGGGAAGAATGGGAGGATACAAGGGAGAGGATAACCATTGAGATGTAATATGAATAAATTAATAAAATTAAATTAAAAAAATCTTATTATTGAAGTGTAAGAGTTTTTCAGATAAGTATCACACACACACACACACACACACACACACACACACACACACACACACATATATATATATATGGCTGACCTTCATTTCTATTTTTAAAAAATGCTTTAATTTTGAGCTATTTCAATTTATTGATATTTTTTCCCTTCTAGAATACATGTCTTTTGGATATTAAGTTTTTGTTTATATTAAGGCTAGAAACCCTTTTACTCTTGTTTCCTTCTACAAGTTTTTAATCTTCTTTGTCATGTGATCAATTTTAAGTTAGTTTGTGTTTATAGCACAAGACAAATTCCAAAGTTTAATTTTTTTCTTCGTGGCTATTCAATTGTCCTAGCAGCTTTTGGAAATCTTTTCCTATTGGATTGCCTGGGCATCTTTGTCAAAAATCAATTGACCATAGATGAGTGGGTTTATTTCTGGACTCTTTATTCTGTTCATTGATCCATATGTCTACCCTCTGTTAATAGCACACTGTCCTTATTACTGTAGCTTTATAGTAAATCTTAGACTAGTATAGTTCTTACATTATTTTAGGATATAGTGTGGGAGGAAACACTCCAAGACCTCCACACTTGTTATTCTTTCTCAAAGTCATTTGAGTTATTTTAAGACCCAAACATTTGCATATAGATTTTATTATCAGCTTATCAACTTTTTCTTAAAAATGGCCTATTTACTCTATGGCTGAGATCACACTGAATCTCTGCCTGGTAGGAAACATTGACATGTCAGTATTGACGGACGCTACTCAGAGATATCACATATACTTTCGTTTATTTAGGTCTTTATTTTTTTTTCAGAATATTTTCACAGTATTTTGTTTTTTTTCATTGTATAGATTTTACACATTATACTAATTTACCCACAATGTTTAATATTTTTCTGATGCTGCCAAAAGTGATATTTCCGGCAACCAGCCTGCAAAGTGGCTCCCGATGACCCTTCCCTTGTGGTGTTTATGTCTTGTATAGTCTCTTTCCCACACACAGTTAGTATATGTGACCAGTAGAGTGTGGCTGAAGTGCAGTGATTCTTCCTGTGAGACTCAGCGATAAAGGCATCATGGCTCCTCCTTTGTTTGGTTTTGGATTGAGCTCAGAGGACATGGGGGAAGCTTTGTTAGAAGGCTCCTTCGAGTTTTGTTTTTTATGTAGACAATCACGTCACCTGTGTCAGACAGCTTTACTTTTTTTTCTAAAATTGGATGCCTTATCAAAGTGGTTAGGAGTTTCAAGATAATGTTGTGTAATAGGTGAGAGCAAACACTCACTTAAAATATTTTGCTAACATGTATATGTGCACTGTGCATGAGCATGCATGCATGTGTGCATTGTGTGTGTATGTGCACCTGAAAGGATACCACTGCAAGAGTTGGTGCTCTCCTTCTACTGTGTGGGCTCCAGGCCTTGAACTCTAGTTGTAAGGCTTGCCTGCAAGCATCATTTACCCACTGATCCATCTCCATAGCCCTGAGAGCAGGCGCTCTTACTGTGTTCTTGTCTTAATGGGGTCATATCTCCTCTTTGTCCATCAGAGTGAATATTAGCTGTAGGTTCTCCTCAAATGTCTCTTGTCAATATGAGAAAGTAGTTTTCTTTTCTGCTTTGAGATTATTTGAAGTTTTATTCTAAACCACTTTCTAATACTTTCCCCAAATCAATATAATTTATATTTATATTTATTGTTTTCCTAATATGAATAATTACAGTGATTGAATTTTGAATGTTAGGCCAGCTTTGCATTCCCGAGACACTTGATCATAATGCATGCTGTGTTTCAGAGAGTATTTGCTGACTACTCTTTCTTTCTTGAATGCTTTAAGACATCTGGATTGTGGGCAGGAGACTGCTTTCCACTGATGGTTCAGCTGGGACTACTGTATCTTGCTGTCTGAATGTACGTAAGGGAGCCTTTGCAACCCTCCGAGATCTTTCTGAGCAGACAGATGTGGGGATTACGGTAGATTGCTGATGGCTTCCTGCTTCCTTGGGTCAGCATATGTGTTAGAATCTGTTGCTAAATTTGGAGGAAGAGCTTAAAACCGGAAGAGTGGAGAAGGACCCAGGGTGGAAGCCTCAGCTTTCTTTTATCCAACTAATCTACTGCCAGGCACGCTCTCTGCAGACCCTGGCCCCAGTGTTTATAAGAGGCACCTTCTAGAATAGTCTTTCCAATCTAGATGAAAAATTAGTACTTTAAGCAGAAAAGGGCATTGTTGAGGGCGTTTTTACAGAATGCTCCCTCATGAATTCTGGAGACTCAGAAACCACACCTTAGCAATCACTGCCGACTGTACATTCCCTCTACAGTCGCTGTTATGCTGCTGAGCTCTGCAGTCAGCAGTGACCAGTGCTCTCCCTTAGGCACAACTGAGTTTCCCTGTGTCTTTATGGGGAAAGACTCCATGTCTTGTGTAGAAGTATCCACTAGGCCAAGCCTGGGTCAGTCTCAGTCGGCTAGAGCGTGGAAATGGGGACCACTCTTCAGATTTTATAGTGAGATGCAGGCCTCTCTTTAAAAGAGGGAGACTATTTGGAGGCTGGCCATCCTAAAATGATATTCACTATGAAAACAGGGACAGTGGGGTCTACGCTTTGGGAGAACTATATGATATTCCTTCACTGCAGTTTTCCTAAAGAGTGTGTTGCGAGGCATGTTTCTCTCTCCGTCTCTCGGCTTTTGATGGTGTAGCACTATCCCAGTAGTGTTTAGACACACCTTTCCTTATGTCTTGCTCTTCCAGTTGGCTACCTAGGAGCCATTCCCTAATCTAACTCTGCCTTGATTATATCTCTTCATGGTGCATTGAGCCCAGTAGGGGTGTGAACAGTGTTTGCTGACAACTCTATGTTCTTCTCTTTGAGATCCCAGAAAAAGGAAGATGGCTTAGAGATATTACAATAATTTATTTTTATTCAGGAACATATACATATTAGGAAAAGCCCCTTTTGGTTTAGTATTCTGGTTTGGTAATGATTTTTTTTCTCCATTAAGACTCTTTTTTTTTTTTTTTTTACATTTAGCAGAATAATAGTTGAAAGTTCTGATACATCCTTGGAGCCATCTCTAAGTTCTTTTTTAAAAATTTTATTTTATTAACTTATTCATATTACATCTCAATGGATATCCCCTCCCTTGTGTCCTCCCATTCCTCCCTAGGAAGTCTGGTCCCAAGGTGGCAGTGTTGGGAGGTAGGGCCTAGTGGGAGAGGTTGGGGTCACAGGGGTGGGGGCCTCATAAATGGGTGAGTGGTATTCTTGCATGAGTGAGGTCTTGTTTTCAGGGACTGGATTAGTTACTACAAAAGCAGGTGGTCATAATGTTTGTTTGGCTTTCTTTTACTTTCATATATTTAAGCTCACTTGTCCTTCCACAACGCATTCATACAAGTACCCTAAGGTGCACTCCAGATGTGGCAATTGGATCGTAGAGTTCTTAGTCTCCCGCACCATGAGTTAGAACACACTTGTCTATGTAAGCAAAGAAAAGTCTTAATCTTACTCGCCCTGTTGTAGCAATAGAAAGCAGACAAAGCCACTTTTCTATGAGGCTAGGGTAGGTGTTCATATAGTATGAGGCAGGAGACTGAGGCTCTGAAAGAGAAACTTCCTTTACTTCTGTTTTATTTAAAAAATTATTTTTAGCTTTTATAACTTTGTTCTTTGCAATTTCATATGTGTATATAAGGTGTTATGATCACATTCACCTCTCCCACTCCTGCTGGTGCACTTCTCCTCAAGTAGTCCCTATGGTGGTTTGAATAAGAAATGCCCCCCCCCCCCATCAACTCACATTTCTGAACATTTAGTTCCTGGTAGGTGACACTGTCTGGTGACATTAGGGAACCTACAAGAGGCAGAGATTTGCTCAGGGAAGTATGCCACTGGGGACAGGTTTTGAGAACTTGTAGCCCTTTCTGACTTCCAGTTCGCTCTCTGCTTCCTGTTGTGCAGCTGAAGATGTGGCCTGTCAGCCTCTTCTACCATGCCTCTTCCCCCACTATTTTGGACTTGCCCTTTAGAATCGTAAGTCCAATAAACCGTTTCTTCCTTAAGTTGCCTTGGTCATGCCATTTTGTGACAGCAACAGAAATGTAACTAATCCTTCCTCTGGTGGCACTCAGAGGAAGAAGAGACTTGATACCCTATGAGCATATACAGGGGGAGGAAGTCCCCCTCAGGCACAGTCATAGGGGAGGGGAGTAAGGGGAAAATAGGAGGGAGGGAAGAGTGGGAGGATACAAGGGATGGGATAACCATTAAGATGTAACAAGAATAAATTAATTAAAAAAAGCATAACTAATTAACATGTTTATGAAATCCATATAAAATTTATTAAAAGCAAAGTAAAAAAAAAAAAAAGAAATGTAACTGATACAACTCCTCTCGTGCTATGTGTGTGTAAGCATTTGTGTGTGTGTACGTGTGCGCGCGTGCGCGCACCCAGGTCTTGTACAAGTAACTACAGCTACTGTGTGTCCATGATGGCAACTGCTATTAAATTCATAATACAGAGTTTTACAGCCTTCTTCCTCACCCTTTAGCTCTTAGAATCTTCTCATCCTCTCTTCTACAGTGTTCCCTGAACCCTGAAGGGTGTGATAATGATTTCCTACTTAGGGTTCAGTATTCAACAGTCCCTGAATCTTAGCACATCAACTAATTGCTAACTGCAAAAAAGAACTTTGACTGGCCAGATCCGGGAGCAACACTAGTCTATGGGTATAAATGTAACTATTTATTTATTTATTTATTTATGACTTGACATTTAAAAAAATTATTTTTATTTAAATAACTTATTCAGATTACATCTCAATTGTTGTCCATTCAGTTGTAGCTTCCCTTTCCCTCTTCCCTCCCTCTTTCACTCTTTCCCCTCCCCTAGGTCCCCTCCCCTAGGATCTCCTCCCCCACCATATGATCAGGGCCTTTCAGGTCTCATCTGGGTAGTCTGCTTCCCCTTCCTCTGAGCGCCACCTTAGAAGACAGTTTGACTACCTCCATGCTTGTTTACTAAGACATCAGGAGACGCCTCTCCCATCTGGATTTACAACCTCCCCATCCACAAGCATTGACTAGGTTTACAGTGCCAGGCATGTACTCTTCACTGTGGAGAGGGTCTCAAATCTAATCAGAAAGTGGCTGTATACCCTGGAAACTGTCATGCCATCATTGAACAACTGGGCGTATGTCACACTGCAGGTCAACACACACATATTGCAGCACACAGGGTAAGACTGTTGGTGACTTTGCTCCCCTAGCAGTCTGTATAGAATTTTCCTGCACAATGAACAATAGCCAGCAAGGAGGAAGCTTTGAGTCCAAGTGCAGTCTGAATTTCTCTGCATACTGTGTGGTGCCTTCAGCAATAGGTTTTTGTTTTGTTTTGTTTTTTTCTGCAGCCAGCATGGTTTGAGGGACAGACCTGAGTAGGGCATCAAGGCAATGAAATAAAAACAAAGACAAAGACACACAAGAAAGCTGGGATCGGGTGGAGTGGGCTTTCTGATGGCAAAGCCACAGGACCCTCAAAGCTCAAAATGTTTAATGTATACACCTGAGCAAGGAGGCGGGGTTAGTATATGCAAATAATAAGGAGGTGGGGCTTATGGTCTACAGCTAGATCAAGGAGGAGTCTCTGTAGGGGAGCAATCTTCAGGCTATAAACACCCAGGGGGAGAGAAAGCTTTGGTGGACATTTTCTGCATATTCTACCAAGATTTGTACATGGATGGCTTTGCCATTCCTCTGAGCCTGGAGAGGGGGACAATGTTTTGGCATTTTCCCAGGGGTCTGAGGCTGTAGTCCTTGACATAGCTGTGGTCATGCCAACGACACACATTTACCCCCAAGTCTTTACACACTCAGGGCTTCCACTCCCCGCAGCCTTTTTACATGGTAGATCAGCCAACTAAATCAGGGTTAACTTTCTCACTATTTGATCTAAATTGATTTGTTTTGTTCCTAAAGGCACAATCTTCCTGAATGGATTAACTCAGACCTCCTATTTTTAGCTCCTGGCTCATTCAGTCACATTTGTGAGCTATAAATACCAGGGGATGCCTGTGTGAGCATCAAACCTTTGTGATGACTGCCCATGTCCATATTATGTGGAGAGCGACCGAGAGAATGAAAAGTGAGATGAGGAGGGAGCTATGAGAGACTGCTTTGTCTTACCATGGGTACTATTTATTTTCCCCATCTCCGGGATCTAGAGCAGGCTAAAGGTGGCCAAGAGCCAAAGGCTCTGGCTAGTCTCGGTGTTTTAACTGTGAAAAGTCAGTAGTTGTTTGGGACTCAGAGGAACCATGAAGGCTCTTTTCTATGATATTCATCGTAAGCTTTTCCTTCAGATGTCTTCCCATGAATTTGTAGCTAGCAAGGCCCCAGAGGCCCCCAAGTTGTAGTTCAGTCTCCTCAATGGAGGCCCCAGACATTGCAGCAAAGGCAACTAACTCTGCTGTGCTCCGAACTCCTACGCCCAGGACCTGTGAGCTTCATAAAGCATCCTTAAAATGTCACTGACTTTTGGAATAGTTTGTTGTATAGCGGAAGTGTCAACATGTAGGTAGTGGTGGTTTTCCAAAGTGTGTAAATCCACGCTCAACATGACCAGAGGTCGGGAGATAGACTCTCATTGGCGTTAGTGATGAGCTCAACAGCGCCACTTGGGGCCCAGGTCCTCTCCATGTACCCCTGTTGCCATTCTCAGTGTCTTGTGACTTTTGTCTTCATGCCTCTTACCCTGTGTTGCCCCAGGCATCACATCAACATTCAAGACAGGAAGAGGGAAAGGACAGGTGGAACCAGCTTCATCTATATGAACACAGTAGGAGACTCCCAGATCTACACTTAGATCCAGCCGCCAGGGTTTTCTCACGTGGACACTCCCGTTGGGAAGGTGGGCAGACTGAGAAGGAGTTCACCTGCACTTACTACTTCTCAGCAGGATCTAGGTTTGCTTATCAAGGGCACAAAGCGGGTGCACCCTGTGGGCTGGACCTGTGTCAGACACCCTGTCCCCAAATTGTTTCACAGGTTGTTTTTCTTTAAAATCTAGATGGCCAATCATTTAAAAAATTTACTTAAAATTTTTCATACATATATTATTATGTTAAACATATCCTCCCAACACTTTTATCTTCCCTTTCTCTCCATTTCCTTCCTGTTAGTTCCTTTTGTCTTCCTAGACCGTTTTGCTTTCTACTTTCATATATATATAATATGTGTCTGTATACAATCTATGAGTCACAAATTTGAGAAAACATGGTATTTGTCTTTCAGAGATTAGCTTAATTCACTTGATATGATTATCTCCAAGTGCATTCATTTGCTGAAAGTGACATGACTTTTTTAAGACTGAAAATAATTCCATTGTGTGTACATAAGTATTTCCCATATCCATCCCTCTATTGCTGGACACCTAGGTTAGTTCCATAATTCAGCTGTTGTGTGTTGTGCAATAAAAACTGATACAAAAGTAACCCGCTCGTATGCTGTCTTGCATTTCTTATGACGAACATCTAGAGTGGTATAGCTGGCTCATGTGAAATGTTATCTATTGTTGACCCTTTACACCGACTTCCATAGTTGGTGGACTAGTTTGCATTCCTACTAGTAGTGTTTAAGGGTCCCCCTTTTTAGAAAGAAATATTTGTGTGTGTGTGTGTGTGTTTGTGTGTACATGCATGCGCACGCAAGTACACATGTGTGCGTATGTGCATGCCACATGCATGCAGAGGCCAGAAGAGGGTATCAAATCCTCCCGGATCTGGAGTTACAGGTGGTTGTGAGCTATCTGATGTGGATGCTGGAACCGAAGTGGGATGTTTTGGAAGAGCAGGAAGCCAAGTCTCTAGGCTGAGGGGTCCCTTTTTGTCCAAATCCTCACCAGCATTTGTTGGCCTTTGTTTTCTTAATGGCTGTGGATGGCCAGTCTTTACAATAGAACACAGGAAGGACTGTAGTGCTGCTCATGGGCAAGATTCCTCAGCATCCACACAAACGCTGACAATGCCGCTTCTGCTTCTGTGTCCACTGAAGACAGAAGAAAGGGTGAAGGAGAGTTCCCAGGGCAGACACCTTTCTTCCTTGCATACTCCCAGGAAGAGCACTGTATACCCCTCTATACATTTCAAACTGGACAGTTACTGATTTCTATATGAACACATAGTTGCAGAGAATATATTTTTGGCATGACGTAAATGCTGGCATTTAAAAATAAACATGCTGCATTGTTCTTTTGAAAGGTGCCCCCCGAAGCCCAAATGCCTTAGTGATTTGATGCCATTCTCAAAAACCACACAATCATGCTTTTCTTCAGTAGACAGAAAATGTCCCATCATTCCTTTTTTATTCCCAAACTTCTCATACCATTTTCTCCATAGAACTTTATCCTAATGTAATATAATTTTATGCTTGAAAGTTTTTTATTATTTATTTCTGTATCACAATTCTCTGCAACAGGAACATGCATATAAATTGAAATAACACTTTAGAACATTTCATGTGTCTAAAAGGCTCTAAGCATTGAAAAAATTTCTCAGTATTGGATTATCATTAAAATTATTACTATTACACCAAGGAGAAAAACAACATAGCTATATTGTATGTTTTGCTATGTAATTATTAAAAAACAAAAAGTGAAATTGTGTTAGAAATGTATCTGAAATGAGATGGATTGGATTTTAAAAACATCTCCTGTATCTCTGGATGAATATCAGCTATTTCAACAAAGATGCATGGTTTGGCATCAATTACAACTTTCTCTTTTATTGATTATGACACAAGTCCCCAAACCTTTGATAGTGTAAGTAGATAAGAGATTCTACAAGGTGTTGATGCATTTGAGTTGTTTGAGCTACTTCCAAGTCAGATATTAAAAATCATTTGGTGATCTAACATCAAAAATTATTTTTAATGACATATCTGCTTACAGCTTAATTAGGTCTTCCTTCGATTACATGGAAACCACCCACAGACCTGGGAGCTGCTTGCCTGGGAGAGGGAGTTGTTACCCAGCCATTAGGCTGCTCACTTGTCAATGGATTTGTTGCCTGGTCATTAGAGAGTGCCACAATCTCACTGTTTCTATTTAACCCCTTGTTACATTCCTGAAGATTTACATTCTAGGAGATATCATATCAATAGCTGGGCTGATCAAGGCTGATGCCTTATCCTTTGTTAGGCGAGAGAAGGGTTCTCTTCAAGGAGAAACAGAGAAGCGAGGAATTGTCAGAATCAGCTCCCTCCTCCCCCCACAATCCCTCAGAAAAGACAGATTCTCAGCAGAATCTGTAGGAAAACTGGAGATCTTGAAGTTGATTACTATATGTGGGTATATGTGGGTATGTTGTAGTGTGTGTGTGTGTGTGTGTGTGTGTGTGTGTGTGTGTGTGTGTGAATTCAAATGTGCACGCATGTGTGCATGTGCATATGGAGGCCAGAGGATACTGGTGTCCTTTCTGAGGCGCTATCCTCCTCCTCCTCCTCCTCCTCCTCCTCCTCCTCCTCCTCCTCCTC
>OU015742.1:180620517-180641665 GCA_907169655.1 Acomys percivali
AGAGAGAGAGAGAGAGAGAGAGAGAGAGAGAGAGAGAGAGAGAGAGAAAGAAAAAGAAGAAGAAGAAGAAGAAGAAGAAGAGAAGAGAGAAGAGAAGAGGAGGAAGAAGAGAGAAGAGAGAAGAGAGAGAGAGAGTGATTGTTTGGGAATGGTCCTAAGTTTTAAAACTTCTAAGTCCACCCCCAGTGACCCTCCTCCCTCAACAAGGCCACACCTTCCCAATCCTTCCCAAACACCCCCACCAACTGGGGACCAAGTATTCAGATATATGAGTCTATGGGAACCATTCTCATTCAAACAACCACACTCAGCATCTCCTCTATCCCAGACTGGCAGCTACCATGAGCGAAGAAACTGGGATGACTATCCAATGAGTGAGTGAATGAACGGATCCTTGTAGGTGGGGACAGGGAAGACATCTCTAAATAAAGATTAATCAGGATGAAAACAGATAATGTGTCCTGACCAAGGATAGCTTTTGGGGGGGTGGCACCTGTCCAATTTGGATACTGTTTCTAATCTTCTAGTCACCTGTTGAAAACTGTGTAAGGTCAGAGCAGTTGACTGACATTTGTGAGTGCTTGGAACATGTCACTTATTGAAGATCTTTCTCTCTTTCTTCATTCAACCCTGGGAGAGGGGCGTTATTATCTCCATTTTGCAGAAAGGAAGACCAAGTCATTGGCCATAAGCAATTGTTCAGGTAGGTTTAGATGTAAGTGCTGGGTTGAGGGCTCATCCCCTTTGTTTGGTTCAGAGCTCCTGGCCTCACCATTGTGGACGATCAAAGGAAGGGGACTGTTGGAGGAAGCTGGAGGGGTGCTGTGCTTCAGATGAGGTTCTCTCTTGTGCCATGCTCTTATGCCAGAGCTCAGTGCCATGGAACCCTTATGAGTGAGGCTCAGGAGAAGTAATTAAGTCATTGAGGTTTTGGGAAGGAATTATTATGTGATGGGCTGTTTTACCATATGATATCCTCTCTTTCTCTTCCCTCCCCCACTGTGATTCAGCTCACCATTAGGCACTTTCCAGGGGCTGAGTCAATAATTGATGGAGCTGCTAGACCTTGAACATATGCCTTTCCAAATGAAGCTAAGTCAATCTCCTTTCTTTGTAAAGTCCCCAGTCTCAGGCATTTCATTATAGTAATGAAAAAGGGACAGATAAGAGGAGGCACTAGAAATGAGAGAAAGGAAGCCTTTGTGCGTGTGTGTGTGTGTGTGTGTGTGTGTGTGTGTGCGTGTGTGTGTGCACTAGAATGAGAGAAGGGCAAGCATTAGCTAACACTGGAACACAGTTCAAGGAGCCTTCTTCCCCACAGCTGTTCCCATGTAAATATGGTGAAAGCTGACAGATGCAGCATTGATATGGAGGTTTCAGCTCTCTGTGTACCAGGTGGAGAGTTCCCCAAAGCTTGGCCGGAATACAGTTTGTAAGCAGAGATTGACTTTAGCTGTCAGTTGGGCTGTGAACTTCTACACCTAACAGAGGCTGGCTGAGCCCTGGTCCCTAATGAGATGGGTCAAAGTGTTTAAAAGCAGTCAAGAAACAACAGGATTGATTTATTTTTCCCCTCAGTGAATTTAATGCTCTGTGAAGGAGGTATGTAAGTACATGAGGTTATATGTAAAGGGCAAGGTGCAATGCTCTTGGTTTCTGTGTCCAGTGTGGGTGGTCTGAGCACTTAGTGCAACAAGCTCCCATAGCCCATGACTTCAGGAGATGAAGGTGGGTATATATGAGGCACAGGTGTGTTAAACAACCTTTATTCTTATCTTCCTCCTCCTCCTCCTCTTCTTCTTCTCCTTCTTCTTCTTCTCTTCTTCTTCCTCCTCCTCCTCTTCCACCACCACCACCACTTCCTCCTCTTTCTCTTTCTTCTTTTCATCCCACTTTTCTTCTTTGTCTATGGCCCATAGTAAGTACAATGGTTAATGTTAACCATCAACTTGACAAGATCTAAATCCTTTAGGTTCATGTCTGTGATGGACTTTCGAGATTGAGTTAATAATGTTAGGAGGACCCACCTATATGTGGGCAGGAACATTCCCTAGGCTGAGATCCTGGACTGAATTAAAAAGGGAAAGTGAGCTTAACCTCTGGTCCGAATGCATCTTTTCCCTCTTCCTGATGGTGGACACAATGTGACCCACTGCAATACTCTCTTGATGGCAAGATCTTCCTGCTGTGATGGGGAACGTTAATTGTCAAGGTGACAGAATCTAAAATCATCTGGGAGATGGGCTTCTGAGAATGCCTGTGGAATCTTATCTTGACTGCATTAAGTGAGACAGGAATAGCCACCCACTGTGGGTGGCACCAATCCCTGGCTGGGATCTCGGACTGAGGACTGTAGAAGTGAAGCAGAGGAGCTGAGCATTATCATCTGTCATCCCCTCTTCCTTGATGATGGATGCATCATGACCAGTTGCTGCCTCATCTCCCCCATCATGATGGATTTGAACCTTGAACTGTGAGCTAGAATAACCCCCTTTCCGTTAAAGTGCTTTTTTTCAGAGTATTTTATCACAGAAACAGAAAAATAAGACACCTGTCACAATGGACAGTACCCTTGAGCTGTAAGACAAATTAAACCTTCCTTTCCTTAAGTTAGTTTTGTCAGGTGTATTGTCACAGCAACAAGAGAAAGAACTACAATACTAAGAAAAACCTGTATTATTGACACATGATGTACATGCATGAAGTGGTATTAGCATCAAAGGCCTGTCATTGAGTGAGCCAGGTCAGTGAATATGGGGAGGTGCCGCAAGTGGCATCAGGGTAGGCTAATCTCTTTTTCTATTGGCCTTTGTTAGTTTTATATAAAAAAACAAAAAGAACAAGAGTGTTGGGAGCTTCAGGGGTGGGGAGGAAAGATACTCCCTTCCTCAGACGGGAAATATGAAAGGAAAAAAGTCTGTTTTTTGCATTTATTTATTTTTTGTTTGTTTGTTTTTTGAGACATGGTTTCTCTGTGTAATAGCCCTGGCTGTCCTGGAACTCTTTTTATAGGCCAGGCTGGCCTTGAACTCACAGAGATCCTCCTGCCTCTGCCTCCCGAGTGCTTGGATTAAAGGCCTGCGCCACCATGCCCGGCTTCTCCACCTGGTGGAGCTGTTATACTTATCTTGGAACCACATACCACTACTGATTGTCTAAAGCAATAACTCTTCCTATTATTTAAACCACTGTTGGTCACATTTATATTCATGGTATCTTAGGCTTACTATTGCTGCGATGAAACTTCACGACTAAGGCAACTTACAAAGGAAGGCACTTAACTGATTGGGGGTTTGCTTACAGTTTCAGAGAGTAAGTCCATAATCAGCATGGCAGGGAGCATGGCGGCGCTGGAGCAGCAGCTGAGGGCTTACTTAGTATTCACAAGATGGTAACAGAGGGAGAGGAGAGGAGGGAGGAGCAGAGGGGAGGGGCGGGGAGGAGAGAGGGGGGGGGGGAGAGAGAGAGAGAGAGAGAGAGAGAGAGAGAGAGAGAGAGAGAGAGAGAGAGAGAGAGAGAGAGAGAGGGCTTTTGAAACCTCAAAACCCACCCTTAGTAACATACTTCCTTCAACAAGGCTATACTCTTCCTAAACAATTTACCAACTGGAACCAAACATTCAAATATGTGAGCCTATGGGAGCTGTTCTCATTCATATAACCACGCCTGGCAAGTGAAGCAAACATTACTGATTTAGAAGTAGAAATGCGGAGGCTACATTCCTAGAGTTTAGAATTTACTATTTTAATATTTATTTTTAGTGTATTCATTTTATATGCACAAGTGTTTTGACTGCATGCATATCTGTGTCTTATGTGCATTCATGGTACTCATTGGACCCCCAGGACTGGAGTTACAGACTATTTTGAGCCATCATTTGGGTGCTGGGAATCAAACTTGGGTCCTCTGGAAAAGCAGTGGCATTCTTAACTATTGAACCATCTGTCCAATTCCCTTATTTTTAAATTTATATGTATGTATTTGTATGGCAGTATATGCCCATGTGAACTCATGGAGGTACCAAGGAGGTCAGAGGCATTAGATCACCCTAGAACTGAATTATAGGCAATTGTGAGCCATTTGGCTTGGGTGCTGGGAACTGAACTTGAGGCCTTTGCAAGAGAAGGAAGAACCATTAGCTGTTGAGGCAACTATTCATCCTGAGTTTAGACTTACGGAACATTTTAAATTATTTATGCACATGTATGTATGTATGTATGTATGTATGTATGTATGTATGTATGCCATGTGCCATGTGTGGAGGTCATATTTCACCACAGGATTCTGGTATTAGAATTCATATAGTCAACTTTGGCTGAAAGTGCCGTTTTTTGCTGAACCATTTTGCTGGCCTGAGTTTAGACTTTCTAAACTGGATTCTAGGGCCACTGAGGGTAACACAGACCCATGGATTCCTTTATGAGAGGAATAAGAGAATTAAAGGGCTTCTGTTGGTGTGGGACTGATAGTTTGGGCTTGGGTGCCTTTCCTTTTATGTGTTTTCATCTATTGATCTCCTTACTTATTTTTCCTCTTATAAAAACTGCCCCCTTAAACTCTTGCATCAAATGTTTTGAGCGAGTACATTGGAAGAGCCACTGTGTGAAAGTCAACCCTTAGGACCCATCAATACAGCATTGACTGTGCACCTGCATATGCCAGGCAATAAAAACGATGATTTCTTCATGTAAGTTTCATTATTTTGGGGGTGGGGATAGGGTCTCATGTAAACCAGACTGGCTTTGAACACACTGTGCAGTCAACACTGGCCACTCCTAATGTTTCTGTCTCAGCCTCCTGAGTGCTTAAGATTACAGGTATATACTATTGAACCCAGCCTCATGCTATCTTAATTACTGTTGCTTTGAAGTGATTTTTGAAATAGGAAGGAATAAGTTCTCACTGTTTAAAATTCGAGATTCTAGTTATTTTGGATCTCTTACTTCCTATATGCATTTTAGGATCAGAATGCCAATTTCACTTAAAATAAAGAGGCTTGAATTTTGCTACAGTTTAGGTTGAGTTTGTAGATCATGTCGATCAGTTTAGGGAGTTCGCTGACCTAGTAAATCTTCAGTCTTCTTACTGGTGGACTTGGGGTATCTTTCTAGTTTTCAGATCTTCTTTAATTGATTTCAAATGTTTTTGATAGCATTTTAGGGTATTTGTGTTTTCTAGTTCTTTCATCTCTAAGTGTCTTATTTTTTGATGTCATCATAAATAGATTTAATTTTTTTCATGTTTAGATTGTTTACTACAAGTTAGTAGAAGAAATACAATTGATTTTTTTTATTGATTTGTTTTTCTGAAATCTTTCAGAACTTTGGGTATTTTATAGTGAGATTTTTTTTTTTTGTATCTTAGTTCTACTTGATACAATGTCCCAAGATTTATAAATTAACTTGCTTCCACAATGTATTTCCCTACATTTTAAGGATAAGTGTGCAGCGCCTTCAAAGAGCAAATAATCCTGATGAAAATAGATGGGTGCCATTCTCTACTGGTCACTTTTGTCCTGAGTCTGAGGGATGGAACAAGATGAGGACCAGTCTCAGGTGTCCTCAGGAGGAAGGGGAAAGGAGTGAGAAGAGAGGGATTGCTGCTATTTTAAAAGTATGGCCCAATAAATGTTTATTATTAAGCTTATAATTATTATGGCAGTATTATTTAACCCACTTTCACAACCAATAAAGACACAGATACCTGATATATTTAGCATAGACTTATTGTTAGGATTTTGCTTCATTCTACCTACCTGTGATGTCATTGCCTACCTGCCATGGGGGTGTGGCCTTGCCCCGGTAAATAAAAGGATGGACCCACCCCACCCCTCCTTCTTACCCCCTGTCTCTCTAGCCTCTCTCTCACCTCTCTCCCTCCTCCTCCTCTCTCTCTCTCTCTTTCTCTCTCTCTGTCTCTCTGTCTCTGTCTCTGTCTCTGTCTCTGGGGTATCCTTACCCCCTTCCTTCCCTCCCATGCTCATTTAATAAACCTCTATACAATATCTGTTGCCTGGCATCTTATTTCTTATTTTTTAAATTATTAAACTTATCACCTGGGGCAGGGCAGACAATAACCCCCTAAGCCACCTTCCATTCTTTCTCATCCTCTATCCCACGCCATCTGTTCTTAGTAATTTCCATTTGGACCACCTCCCATCCATAATCCCAAAATACTTGTGAAGCTTGTTCTTCTGGACCATTTCTTTCCATGTGAAGCTTCAGGGTTCCTCCTCTGGGCCCATGTGGCCTTTTCCTATCCCAAGGCAATTCTCCTTTTTCCTCCTCTGGTATCTGTTTTCTTCTTCCTCCCCAAAGCCTTCCCTCCTTTAGCCATCAAGTCTTCACCATACCCACCTTCCGCAGGCTCTGCCCAGGTATGAGGGGGCTTTATTTATTAGTCAAATAAGGAAGCAAGGTTAAACGGCAATACTTGGGGTACTTGACAGTCTGTAGTAAGAATCTCAGAGGAGGAGGGGTGGGGAGAGCAAGCAATTAACAAATAGAAGGCACCAGACCATACTCCAACAAGAGGGTTTTGGCAGATAGAAAGAATAAAGAGAGGGGCAAGAAAGGGGAAATTAATATGTGCTAATAAAATAAAAAACAACAGAAGGATGGAACATGATTAAAGTACGAATGTAGCAATGTTCTATAAAACACCCATTGCTTGTAAATTCCTTTATTCCTCGAGATTACAATTACATAATTTCCCCCTTCCCTTTCATAACCCCATCTCTAACTCCAACCATTCTCTCCCCAACTCCCACACCCTTTCATAGACCCACCTTCCTTGCTTGACTGACAGAACTATATTGGATAGAAAGCTATCCATTTTACACTGGATAGCCAATTACTGTGGTCTTCCTTGAGGAAGACCATGTCTCCTTTTCTCAGCTTTCCTCAGTTGCCTGTAGTTCTTTGTGTAGGGTTGAGGCCGAACGGGCTTTCTCCCATCCATGCTAACATGTCTCTTGGTGGTGTCCTGTGCAGCTCATGTTTTGCAGTCATGCTGTGAGACTTTACAGATGTGGCTTTCGACATCACTAAGAGACTCATTCTCACAGCAAGACCCCTGCTCCTCTGCCTCTTACAGCCTTTCTGTCTCCTCTTCCACAATGATCCCTGAGACCTAGATGTAGGAGTTGTACTCTGGATGTATCCTTTGGTACTGGGCTTCATGACTCTGCATTTTGATTGGATGTGGTTTTCTGTAATTATCTCCATCTATTGCAAAGATAAGTTTCCTTGAAGACAGGTGAGGACCACATTTATCTGTGTGTATAAGGACAAATATTTAGGATGGAGTCAGGGACTCTGCTGGTTTAATAAAGGTGGTCCCGGAGAGTGTAATAAAGCATGCTAAACAAGCCACAAGAGCAAGTCAGTAAGCGGTGTTCCTCCATGTCCTCCGTTTCAATTTCTGTCTTGATTTCCCTCAGTGATGGATTGTTACCTGGAAGTGTAAGTGAATAAATTGTTTACTGCCAAAGTTGCTTTTGATCATGTTGTTTTACCACAGCAATAGAAACATAAATAAGGCATCTATTAAAATGGTTCTCTTGCAATGATCTTTAATCTAGTATTCTATGTGTGATAAGCTCATTATTCCAGGTAAAATTTCTCAGTGCTTTAAAGTGGCAGTGGTAACTTCTTTTATCTCACAGTCTTGTTGAATATAGTAACTTTGAGTTGGTTGTGTTCAGCATGCACCAGCTTGTGATAGCCAATTTCCAAAAGAATTGGGAGATGGCTGTTAGTCATAAAAAATTAAGTTATACGACTTAAAGTTACATTAAAACAAAATAAACACATGAAACTCACCTGTTTTTATTTAATATATTTTACTATTACCAATGTCCTTGACATTAGGACTATATGATGGTGTGACAGTGCCCATTTCCAAGTCTTTTGATGTCACATCTATAGCTTGAATTGATAGTGGTTGGGTATTTACACCATGGAAATTGGCAAACAGAATCGGTCTCCACCTTTTGTGATGACAGTTGTACATTTACCAGAGATACCATTGCTCTGGAATCATGTTGGTTGGGTTTAATTATTGAAGAAGGCACTTAATCTGAATTTTAAAATATAATATGAGTCCTTCCAGGATTGTTATCTTACTTCATTTTCTGTTGCTATCTCTAAACTACCTGAGACTGGGTGTTGACAGAGCACAGAGGTTTATGGCATGGGAACTAACTATGCTCATAGCGATGGCAGCTGTGAAGTCCAAGATCATGCTCAGATAGATATCTTGTCTACATCTGATGACGACCAGCTTGCTGAGCCATAACATGATGAAGGCCATCACATAACACTACAGAGCAAGCATGCTAGAACAAGCTTGGTTTTATAACAAAGCATCTCCCATGACAATCCATTAGCCCATAAGACTGACCCTTTCATAGAGGAGAGTGCTCATGACTCAGTCACCTCCTCAAAGTTCCACCTGCTGCACTCGGAACAAGGTTTCCAATACATGAAGTCTCAGGAATGCATTTAAGCCGTAACAGTTACTTTGAGGATTGAGTGTGTTAATACACGCTAAATGCATAGAAAAGTACTGGGTGCATGACACCGTATAGGTGCTCTGATCTGAGCTAACTTGTCTTGTTAGGGAAGGATGTGACTGAAGATTATCCCATCCTGCCCCTCTTCTCTTAGCCGGACTTCACATCTGCTTAGTAAGTTTTTCCTCCCAAGCCAGAACACAGGCTTCCTGAGAGAAGAGGTAGCTGGTTGCTCCTCTGCTATCTCTGAGTCTCAACCACAGTTCACTAATAGACCAGATGTGCATTGACTGAGTTGGAGAAAAATTTGACCATTAAAAACTCTCAGCACTGTGTGTGTGTGTGTGTGTGTGTGTGTGTGTGTGTGTGCGCGTATGTGCGTGTGCATACCTGTCTCTACAGCTCTGGTGTTCATCTGGTAGGAAACCCTGGGCTAGGCTTATTGATTTGAGAGTGAGGCAGTATTGTAGATCAGGCAGCCCTGAGTCCCCCATTGCACTGAGCCCAGCTGCCATGTGGCTGATAGATCACTAGGCCTTCCCCCTGTACTGGATAAAGCGGAAGCGTAACCGAATCCTGCATCTGTGATGAGGCTTTGAACCCCATCCTTTTCTCACTCTTCCCCAGCTCTGTGCAAAGGCCTCATGGAATTCATTTATGTAGGGATTGCTTGTTCCTACAGCTGCTGTGCTGTTTAAAGAGGCCAAGGAGATTCTTCTGCCTCAGAAAGGCGTCACCAGTGTCCATATTTTACCATTTGGAATTTGGTCCCCTGAGGTAAACGATAGTCTATGCCAAGAGGGCAGCACCTGGGAAGGGAGGCATAATCTTAAGTCTGTAATGTTTCCATGTTGGCGAGCTTGTCAGATGGCCCTCCCTGCTCTCTTGTCATCCTTCTCGAAGTGGACATCAATTCCTGGAGACGTATTGGAGGGAGGCATCGCTGGCTAATGTGTGGTTCCCAAACCTGACTGTACTTTCAGAATCACCAGGAGAGTTTTTACTTCATGTGCTGGTTAGTTTGAGCTCTACCTGACACAGCTAGAGGCATTTAAGAAGAGGGAACATCAATTGGGAAAATGCCCTGCTGCATTAGCCTGTGGGCAAGCCTGGGGTGCATTTTCTTGCCTGATGATTGATGTGGGAGGGACCAGTTCACTGTGGGTAATGCCGGGTGGTCCTGGGTGTTGTAAGAAAATAGGCTGAGCAAGCCACAAGGGGCAAACCAGTTGGCAGTGTTCCTCCTTGGCCTCTGCTCTAGTTTTTGCCTGACTTCTCTGGATGATGGACTACAGGCTGTAAGATGGGATAAATCCTTTCCTCTCCAAGTTGTGTTTCATCATGATAATTTATCCCAGCAATAGGAAAGTAAACTAAGACAATTAGGAAACTACTGGGTTAGAGAGATGACTCAGTGGTTAAGAACATTTACTGTACTTTCAAGGGACTCAAGTTTGGTTCCCAGCACTTATTCTGGGTGGCTCACAACTATGTGTCATCCAGCTCCAGGAGATCTGAAGCCCTTTTCTGGCCTCTGTGGATACCCCTAACCCCACACACATGACATATATTCAGAGAGCCATACACACCTATGTGCAGATAAAAATAAAACTTTAAAGTTAGGAAAGCTTCATTTGTTATCAATGGATATCTCCCTACACCACGTAAATGCCACTCATACAACCTCACTACACACACACACACACACACACACACATACACACACACACGCACACACACATTAAGAAAGGAAAAGAATTTGCCCACCCTCCACATCCCTAACCATCCTGGGTAATCTTTAAAAGACCCAAACTTCCTGGGTTTCTTTTTACAACTGCAGAAATGGATTGTTCTGGTATGTTGGCTAGGACTCCTTTAAAAAAAAATTCTGTTCGGGTGATTCTAAATGTACAGGTAGGAGCAGATTCTTGTATGGCTGAAGACTGATATTTCACAGTGATTTATCTGTGTATTTCCACAGCCCTTTTTTGGGTGGGGGGGCTCGGCACATAGCAGGCATACAAAAAGTGCTCTGAAGGGTCCTGACAGTTGTGAGGATGTAAGCTCTGTGACTTACTATATACATTGAACAAACAAGTTTCTTCTTTATCTAGGAAAAGAAGACGGCTATTCCCAATGATGGTTTTTTTAAGAGCTAGGAGACACTTCCCACCCCTCCCTTTCTCTTAGCTATCAGGACTTTGGGCAGTAACCAGAAGACATGGCAAGGCTCAGGGGATCTATATCAGTCCATCTGGGGACAACACTAAGTTTCTTTTCAAGTACTAGCCTTGTTCTGCCTGCCATGGATCTGTCCATCTTGTGACAGTGGCTTTGGGCTTCTTCAGTGAAAAGCGTTAGGTGCTGGCTGGGCTGGAATTGATCCCTTCTTTGCAGGTTTGTGTCTAGATTGATCGAATTCTTGCTTGGTATTTGCAACTAGGGGACCAACTGAAGATAATTTCTAGGTCCACTTGTCCTAGTTCATGAGGATGATGGGGTGTGTGGCCTTGGAGGGAGTTCAGTGACCAGGAGGGGGCCTGCGGAGGGAGGTGGCAGCAGTGGCAGAGGCTACACTAGAGGTAGTCAGTCTCGGGAAGGGATATGGCCTGCCATCTTGACCTGTAGGAGAGAGAAAAATGGCTACTTACCTCATTGGTTGGCTAGAACCTGCTCTTCAATCTGTTTCTACTCCATTTTTGATAATAACCATGGGAGTGTATGTTCATAAGATGAATGCATTCAACTCATATAACTGAACAGAGAGACTTTGGAGTGCTTAGGAGGAACAATGGCTCATTATTGCCCCAGGTTTGACAATCCTGTAAGCTTTGTGACCTCCATGAAAGGAAAGGATGAGACCTCTTCACCCTCCTGGGTTTGGTTCACTGTTTGGTTCTGGTTTAACTCTCTCATGGAGCTTTGGGTCTTCCTTCTTGTGATGGTGAGATAGAAGGCTGAGGAACTCAGGTGCCTTGGGCTTGCTATTTTGAGAGGTAGCTATTCTATTTGTTAAGAATCCCTGGGCTATAGTTTCTTCATCTGTAGAGTGACAATTTTTCTCAGGCTGTAGAGATCATGAGAGAACTGACACAGTCATAAAGACATGTCACACTCTACCCTGTAAGTGATGACTACTATGGCTATTGAGATTGGTATTTTCTCCTCTGCTTTAAGACGCATCACCACACCTAGCCCATACATTTTAATAATTTTAATGTCTATCAAGTCACATTATATCCTAAAGTCAATAACAACTTTTAGGTTGTGTCTCCCCCACAATCCACTCAAGAGCTTTTTATTAAACCAGGGATGACACTAATAAGCAGATTTCTCGGCCTAAACTGTGGCATCATAGAGTACTGTCCCTTAGCTGGGATGATACCAAGTCTCCACATTAGCCCATGACTTTGAAAAATGAAGATAAGTAGGTGTTAAAAATGAATTAGCAGCTAATTGACAAAAATTATTAAGACAGTATTAAAGAATGTGAAAGATTTGCAGAAAGCAGTTAACCGTGAAAAATATTTCATGGAAGGAAAATATTTTGGCATCTCTGATTAGGGGGTCACTTGAGCAGTGTTTGTGGTTCCATTTGCTTAGTGTTCTGCCTCTCACGTGAAAGTTCCCTCCCCTATCATGGGGTTATCTGCCTTGGCAGACCTACTAGGGTGTACAGAGTGGGAGCATTTGCCCCCTTGTGACTTATGGTATAGCGCTCTCACCCTACCTCCCAGGCTATAAAAGATTCTCAACTTAAAAATCAAATGAATGAACAAGCAAAGTTAGGGTCTAATCCAATGAACTGGAAGACATCAGAGAATAACAAAGCCTTGTATGTTTCTCCATCCTTCCATATCTTTTTATTACTGTTGTGCGAAGAATTGGAGGACCTATGTGTATCAGATATATGCATGGGTGTTGTCTTGAGGACCTGACTGATATCACAGAGGGAAAAAAACTTTATTGAAATATTACAGAGATTTAACACCTGGTGACTACCAAATACCAAAGATAGCTCCTGACCATCTTCGTTTTGAGGTGCTGGGTCATTAGCAAAGCCCATCTGTGGCTTTGCCCATCATTCCCATATCTGGTCAGAGTGGAAGAAAATGGTTATTTCATAAGAGCCAGGCAACATGGTCTGAGGATCGTGTTGTAGTACCTAAGAGATGCCGGCTTTGGTTGAGGGCACACCGGATGGCAGACACCATGACAAACACATGATTTGTGTTTCCCCATTTTCATTCTCATTGCACTCCTATTAGAGAGATTTTGTTACCAGTACTATTTTACCAGAGAGACTTTTAGAGTCTCAAGTTAATCTGAGTTCACACTCCTCTGCAAAGGCCTTTTGGTAGCCCTGGGAAAGAACTGAATACAGAGGCAGATGTGCTAGGAATGTCCCCTGGAGTAGCCTCGTCTACAATCTCCTTTCTGGGGTGCTTATTGTACAGCTTGAGTGGCTGTCATTCATGTCTCTGTATGACAAGTCCACAGCAGGATTTGGAAAACCTGTAAAGTGGACCAGATAATATTTTTGGCTTTGTAGACCATTCAGTCTGCCACAATTCCCAGTTCTATTGTTTAACCAAAAGAGCCATAGATATTAATGAGAAGAAAGACATGACTATGTTCCAATAAAACTTTATTTAAAAAAATAGACAATAGACTGGAATTTGGTCAGAGATTATGGATTATGACTCATTATTTAAAAGGTTAATATATTTCTTGAAAAAAAAAAAAAACCCAGCCTCCTGGAGAGCTGCAACGAGGGAGACTTGATTTTGATGATGGAGTGTTCTCAAGAGAGATAGTGGTCAGTTATGTTGAATGAAGTTTGTGTGTGTGTGTCCTCATATGCATAAGTTGTGATCTTGTTAAACCACCCCAGTTTAATACTCCTTGTTATAGCTAATGCAAGTATTTCAGCATGAGGCATGCAGCCTTGCAGAGAGGGAAGGAGCACATGGCATGGGCTCCCCCACAGCTCATTGTCAACTGTCTTTCAGAGGTGGGTACTTGAGCCCTGATGACCATGACTGTTGAAATAAGGACTCATAGAGGAGCTAGTATTCTCCTCAAGATTAGATGCAGGCCAACCAGACTTACCTTTGTTGGTTATTTAGTGAGGGCAAAAGATACTGAAGGTCAAATCAATTTGGAGCATTAAGGGAAAGCAAAGGGAAGAATAACACATAAATACAGTCAGTTCCCATGCAGACTTCTAATGCCACCTCAGACTATCTGTCCTTATGGGTCTCAGATTCTCTAATGTTTCACATGTTCTTCCAGTTCTAGGACCTTCTAATTAGGTTTGGTTTTAGCCGGAGGACATTCCTGTTCCCGCGTCATTGATGACACGTGAGATTTGTCATTAGGAATCATGTAGGTAGAGGCTCTCACTCTCAACATACAAAGAGGACTCAGGGCACAATATGTCAATTAGTTTTACATAGCTTAAAGTAAACACTTTATAAGAAAAATAAAGTACAGATTGAAGTCACCCCAATATTAGGAGTGGTCCTTCTTTCTGTCTGGGTACTGCCCCAGATGTGGCATTCATAACATGGCATTTTTAAATGCAATTTTCTGTAATATACTTGGCCTTTTCTGGACACTATAGACCCACACAGCCATAATGACAGTTCTGTAACAAGAGGATGACTCTGTCACTGCAGAGTAAGCATAGAAAGGTTCTGGTGAGTACGGAGGGAGAGAAGTTCCAGGGCCACGCTGGGTATAGGGCAGACAGCTATAGCTTCCATTGCTCTCTGTGTCAGCTTGGTAGCAATGACAGGGAGGATGGAGGATGGGCACACAGTGCCCTTGTTCTCCCTAGCCTCAGCAGGTGGCAACTGTTCTGCTGGTGGAGATGGGATGGGAATGGGAGCTGGTACTTTCTTCTTGCTCTCTGTAGCTTCCCAGCCATCTTGGCCAATGATGCTTGTCCATCACCACTGAGATCCAAGTCTAGCCACGTGCAAGGGGAACATCTGCTCCTAAATCCTACAGCCTGCAATGCCCTACAGCCTTGTAGTCTGAATGACTTCAGAAGCCAGGCATGGGGCCGCTGGCTATGTCTGTGTAAGGACGGAGTGGTGCAGGGTTCTGGTACCATTGGGATGCTGCCTGTGATGGTGAATTTCAAGTGTTAACTTGACTGGGTTTAGAATCTATGTGCCTATGAGGGCTTTTCTAGAAAGGTTTAACCAACAAGGGAAGACCTACCACCAGCATCAATCTCATCCTGTCTGTCCACTGTGGATACCATGTGACCAGCCATCTTACGTTCATCCTTGCTGCTATGACTTTTCTGCAGTGACAGATTGTTCTTTCAAACTGAGCCAGTGTAAATACTTCCTTTGTAAATGGTGGCGTTTGTAGGGCATTGAGTCACGGTCATGAGTAAAGTAACAATTAAATGCTTGTTACCCCACCTCCCCAGGCAACTGGCAAAACCAACCCATTGGGTATCAGGGCCAGTGAGTCTCTAAAGAAAGGCCCGAACAAAGAGGGGTAGTCAGCAAGTTCATCACTTAGGCAGTCTATCAGCAGAGTGTGGATTTCCTTGTCTTTGGAAAAGGATGGGTTTCTCCTGCTGCCACGACAGTCCTCGGACTTCCTGGACACGGCTGCTTAGCGCTTTGGCACAGGTGTTTCTAGCTGGACCTGCTTCTAACCTGTTGTCAGGACTGCAAATGTAACAAGGGAGTGAGGACCTGTGTTGTAGATTAAAACAAGCGGCTTCAAATACAAAACCCTCTGTGGCTTGAATAAGAAATGAAACCTTTCTGCATTCCTTTCTGTGCCTGCAAATGAGGGATCATATGGATCCTTGTCTCCAAATAACTCCACTGTCTACTTGCTCATATACTTTGTAGTGCTCTTGTGATCCTCTCAAATTTAGCTGGCTTTCCTTAGTGTTGGGGTTAGCTGTGGTCCCAGAGAGAGTCTTAGCAATGCTGATTGCAGGAGCACTTGTGGCATTTCCTACAGCCTTCTTTGCTTTAGGTGACCCCATGAAGGGAACAGGCTGTGCATAGGGGCCGCCCCAGGAATTAGGGCTTTCCTGATGGTCAACAGAGACCCCGCTTCCTTTTTCCTCCTAGCCAAACTGGCTCTCAAACTCAGTTAGTCACACAGCCTTGCCCTGTGACTAGCCCTCATGTCTCTGAAGGCTAGTGGTTCTCAGGGTGGAAATCATTGACTACCTCAGCAGTGTTGTGAGCCTGCTTCAGACCCACTGTCATGTGATCCATCAGAGCTTCGGGCATAGTGCCTGGCAGAAGATATTTTATGGGGTGGAATATCTCTTATCTTTGAGGAAAATAAAACACTGGCCAGACATATGAAAGTTATAAATGAATATGTGATAAGATATCTAAAACCTGTAACGGTCAACTTGTTTATCACAAGGCAGTTCATTCTTGTGCAGTGCCATACAATCTGTACTCAGTGTGGGCTGCAGGTGCCTCTTAGTGTGCTTGTCATAGGGTAGGCTGAGGCCCGACGCTAAGAGTATTGGGGCTTAGGAACTCTTCAGAGAGCTCTCTTGAGATCTTCTGCCTCTGGATGAGTACTGGAAACTGCAGCGTTAGCAGTTTTGTGAGTGACTTGACATGCTCCCTGGAGTCTAGCCTCTTGGGAGCCCCAAGTCTGAAGAGATGCCAAGTGGTAGGGACGGTTAATGAAAAACCAGGACTGCACACAGTGGGGTGGCAGCCTCCAATGCTGGCTAAACACAAAACCTGTCAACAAGCCTAAAAAATGCAAATAAAGATGCCTGGGCCCTACCCCAATACCTCGGGCCTGTTAGATATTTTTTATGAGGAGTGACATCTGGGTGTCTGTTTTTAAAACATTCTCCAGAGCATTCTAGTGACTAGCTAGACTTGAGCACCCTTGGAATAAAGGAGAGTGTACCACACTGGGAATCCTCTAACTTTAACATGACTAACCTAAGGGTTGTGTTCGGCTTTGGATTTTGACTCAGCTACTTTGAATAGATCCCTGGATTCTGTAATTCTAACAAGCTCTGGGTAATTCTGACACCACTTGTCCACCAACCAGACTTTGAGCATCAGTGACCCTGGACTGGAAATGGTTGCTTGGATCTTTAGTGATGTCTGTCCTTATTCTGATGTGACAGTGTTTTTTGTTTTTTGTTTTTTTTTGGGGGGGGGGTGCTTTATGTCACAAAGGCTCCACTGTCACAAATAGATTCGTGCTGATTATACAAGGGATTGGTGCTGTGAGTTTGGTCTCTTTTTCTTTGGCCCTTTTGCTCTCCAACAATTGGATGATGTAGCAAAATGGCCATTATCAGATTCTGTCATTTTGGCTCTGGACTCCGTTAGCCCTGAGGATTATGAGGAGTAAATTTCTTTTATTTTAGAAATTACCTGGTCCCTTGAAATCCAGTTATAGCAGCACAAAATGGACCAAGATTATCTGAAAGTCTTGAAAAGAGATACCAGTTGGGTTTTCCCCAAAGGGCTTAGGATTTTAATGAAAGACCAAGGGTTTAGGGAGGTTTGGTAGGCTCAGTTACCTGTACATGGCTCAACAACAGAGTGAAGTGTGGGCTGCCTTGGGTATTTTCCTAGGTTTCAGGAAGAGGCCAACTTGTGCTGTTATTTTCCTCCCTGGATACACATTTCTTAGAGAAACCCTCATGGTGCATTTCCATATTGTTCTGAGACTACATCTCTTCAGGAAGTCTATAAACTCCCTGGCATCTTTAATAAGAATACCCTAATTTCTTAAACCACCAGAATGGATTCTGTGGTTTGCTATTGAGAACACTACCTGACATGTGGGCAGAGGGAGGCAGGGCTCAAAGCCACTGAGACCTGACGGGCTGGCTATTGAACCATATGTATGCTGAGCCAGGATACTGGGAATTTTAAGTTCTTTATCCTACAAATGTGCCTAGAATTTATTTCATTATATTATGGTTTGTTTCATTTTCACTGTTTGATTGAAAACCTCTTGAGGGCAGGACTGAGTCTTGTTTGATATTTTCATTTATTTGTTCACTCGGTAAATATTTATGGGATGTCAACCAGTGTTGAGTATCTGGTCTGACTGAACCTTTGGCTACAGTTATCCTCAAAGTGGTGGCAAGTGAAGGGAATTCCTCTGATTGTCTTGGGATGGGACTAACTGGGATTCTAAAGAAAGGGACATAGAAAACCAAGGGGTTAGTCCAAAGCATTTAGGGGAGAATTTCCTTACCAGTTCTCATGAGGAGAAAGAGCTGTATGTATAGCTATAGCGGGGGTGGGGGGGGGGCGGTAGTTTAAGTAATACAAACTGCATGAAAGTTTGAGGAATGCGGCTCAGGGCTGGCATTAGTTCTTAGTCCTATTTTAAGCAATGACTAAAACACCTATATCATTGCCTGGCAATGCTTAAGACATGGGATTGGCATCAGGCTGCTGGGGAAAACATGAGCGAGTCCTCAAGGAGACACACACCTCTGGGCATCTCTCTGAGGCAGTCTCTAGATGGAGTAACTGGGGAGGGGAAGACACACTTTCATGAGCTGTGGTCCTGGGCTGAATAAAAAAGAGAGAAATTAAGTTGATTGCCAGCGTTCATTGACCTGCGCTTTCTGACTGCAGAGGCAATGTGACCGGCCTGCTGCCTCAAACTCCTGCCGCCATGCCTTCCCCATCACAGTGGAGTCTCAAATCAGACGCCGGAATAAACTCAAACCATTGCCCTTGCCAGGTATTCTGCCACAGAAGTGAGAAACTACACAGTTTACACTCAGAGAGAGTTCCTTTAAAAAGCCAGCTTGCCTCTGCCTCTTATGTAGGCTCTCTTCACCAGGTGCCATCGGCCATGCAGTACAGAAGAAAGCTTCTACCAGTGATCATGCTCTTGGGATTCCTAGCTCTGGAATTGGGACCCAGATGAAAGCCACACTCTTTGCAAGCTAGCAGGTCTGTGGTATCTGGTCATGTCAGGAAAGAATGGGTTATCTTGGGATAGGACATCACCATCTCTTTGTGAAGAATGACGTTCTTCCATAGCATGATGATTGAAGATTCTCCCTACTGAGTGAACACTACAATGATTTAAATGCATATATACATGTATGTTAGCAAAAGGCTTCCTTCTTCGTGTGAACAACATGTTTGGGGCAGGAGGCGAGAAACCCTAAGGTATATCTAAAGTTCTTGGGCTCTTGGGTTGCGTCTGTGTGAACCTAGCTGTGAGGATGATGAACTTGTTGCTGCAGCAGTGGCTGGAATGAGAAGACTGAAGTGGACTGTCATTCAAGGCTGGCGGCAGCTCACATTGACTCTTATCAAATGCCAGGTCCAGAGCTAAGCATGGAGGTGAACTATCACAGCAACTTCAGAACTTATCTCCATAGCTTCCATGAGATGAACAATGTGATGAGGCTCTCCAGGAGTGCCTGGCTCCCAAGGGTCCTAGAGTTTATGCTTCTGCACACTTGGTGTGCCACAATGTTTGCTCACTAAAGATGTGGCTGAGATTTTTTAAAATTTTACTTTTTTTATTTAATTAATTTATTCAGATTACATCTCAATTGTAATACCATCACTTGTATCCTTCCATTCCTCTCTCCCTCCCACTTTCACCCTATTCCCCTTTCCTAGGTCTAAGACCAAGGGGGACCTCCTCCCCCTCCATATGGCCTTAGGCTATCCAGTCTCATCTTCATAGTGGCTGAGATTTGAATACAGGTAGTCCAGTGCCAAAGAGGACCATGTGCTTAATCTAGAAATCAGAAAGCTGGACATGCTGGTACACGCTTGTAATCCCATGTACTCAGGGAGGCAGAGGCAGGCGGATCTCTGTGAGTTTGAGGCCAGCTTGGTCTATAAAGTGAGTCTAGGACAGCCAAGGCTACACAGAAAAACCCTGTCTTTAAAAAGAATTTAGAAATCAGAGAGGATCAAAATAGAAATACTCATCTGGGCGGTGATGGCCCATGCCTTTAATCCCAGCTCTTGGGAGGCAGCGGCAGGCAGAACTCTGTGAGTTTGAGACCAATCTGGTCTACAGAGTGAGTTACAGGGCAGCCAGAGCGGTTACACAGAGAAACCCTGTCTCGAAATACCATCACCACCACCACCGCCACCGCCACCGCCACCACCACCAAAACCGGAATAGAAATACTGTTCCTGTCATTAACCACCCTGCACTTAGAAGACAGATCTAAATAAGCACAGGTGCCCTGACTCAAGGTGGGGTTAAGATGACTAAATCAAACTGTGTTGCATGTGTGTGAACTACCAGACATCACAGCTTAGCCACACAGTACACCTTGGTGTACCAGTTGCTTTCTGTCGTGATTGCAGAGTGGACCGGAAGCTCCAGTTTGCTGCTGCTGTTCTTCATTCTAAGAGTGTTGTTACTGCATATTGTCCAGGGGAGATGGACCAGTGGATAAAGTGCTTGCTGTGCAAGTGTAAGGACCAGGGTTCAGATCCTCAGGGCACACATGAAAGCCAGGTAGGAGCAGTGGCCCATCTGTAATCCTAGGAAGGCAGGGAGGGATAGGGGATGTCCAGGACAAGCCAGCTCATTAGACTAGCTGAGTCAGAAAGAGACCCTTCCTCAGTAAGTGAAGTGGAGAGCAATTGAGACAGATAACTGACATCAGCCTCTGGTCCCCATGTACACACACATGTACATTAGGCTCATATGCACATCACACCTACTACATGCAAATATTTAGACACACTCCTCCCACTCACCCATCAAAAGAGAGTATTGTCACATTATCAAAACTGAAAACTCCAAGTGTGGCTTCTACTGAATCCATATTGCTTTCACTTCATTATAGAACCAGAAAGTCACTAATTGAACCATTGTATGTCAGGGGCATATGTTACAACTAGCTATTCATGCCCGGCCCAGATGTCATGTATGGCAGGTTCTGCATATACACCCCATGGCTTGGGGTGCACTTTTTGTCTGGTCTGAAAGCAGTGGCACACTGATCTTTCTTGTGAAATTCAGGCTTTGCCTGACAGATGCATTTCACGACACTAATAAACATCCACATCTACCTGGAGCACTTAGCAAATGCTTCATGAAGCGTTCCATTGCCTCGTCTGCAAGCCCAGGGAACGTTAACTGAAACACACACAGGATGGAACTGACGACGTCATTATTGGGACTGATGTACAACTCCAGCCAATCTGTTTTTATTTGTGGCACTTAACATTTCACAAAACTGAGCATAATAACTGCAGTCCACAGAGGCACCATTGTTTTTTATTTAAACTCATAAATGTGCTAACACCCATAAAGGCTTATTTCCTCCTCTGAAAAGTAAAACATGCATAGAGGGATTGAGATTTCAACATCCGCCAAAACAAGGGTGCCCAGCTTTCCAAGCACCATGCTTTGGATGGCTAGTGGTGGATGGTGGCAAACCAAAGACAGAGGTAGTCAAGTTGGGTGGAGGAGGATAAAAGACACTGATGTGCTTAATTTATTTTGCTCCCTTTGAAGATGAGAGGAGTTGGGAAGATGGAGTTGAGGGCAAGAGGATTTGCTGAGAGTAGAGTTCTAGGAGTAAGGGGCAGCCTGATCTTTAGGACATCTTCTTCTCTCTGCCAGAGTGTGCTTTGTGGGTTATGC
>OU015742.1:180648573-180662229 GCA_907169655.1 Acomys percivali
CACACACACACACACACACACACACACACACACACACACACACACACCAAATTACAGGAATCAATAACCATTGTTTGGTTTTGGCTTCTTTGTCAAAAATCAAGTGCCCTTAGGTGTGTGGGGTTATTCCTGGGTCTTCTATTCAATTACATTGGTCAACCTATCTGTTTTTATGCCAATGCCATGCAGTTTTCATTATTATTGCTTTGTAGTACAGCTTGAAGTCAGGGATTGTGATACCTCCAGACATTCTTTTATTTGTCATTAATATCTCTCAATATCAATAGATTCAATTGCCCATAAAACAATACAAACTAACCTAAGGTGTGAAACAGGATTTTTTATTCTGCTACATACAAGAAATATACCTCAGCAACAAATACAGATATTACTTCAGAGTAAAGGGCTAGAAAAAGGTTTTCCAAGCAAACAGACACAGCAAACAAGCTGAAGTAGGCATGCTAATAGCTACTAAAATAGACTTTCAAACAAAAGTAATCAAAAGTGATAGGGCAGGACACCTCATGCCCATCAAAGTAAGAATACACCAAGATGATGTTTAAATTCTGAGTACCTATGCCTCAAATGCAAGGGCACCCACATTTTTAAAAGAAACATTACAAAAGTTTAAATCACACATTAAACCCCACACATCAATGGTGGGAGAATTCAACACGCCACTCTCACCAATGGATAGATCATCGAGCCAGAAACTAAATAGAGAAATAATGAAACTAAGCAATGTTATGAATCAAATGGACCTAACATCTACAGAACATTTCACCCAAACACAAAAGAGTATACCTTTTTTCTCAGCACCACATGGAGCCTTCTCCAAAATTGACCATATACTCTGTCACAAAACAAGATGCATCCCTTGTCTCTTATCAAACCACCATGGACTAGAGCCAGACTTCAACAACAGGAACAACAGAAATCCTACAAACTCATGGAAACTGAACAGCTCTCTTTTCAATGACCACTGGGTCAGGGAAGAAATAAAGAAATTAAAGGCTTTCTAGAATTCAAGGCAAATGAAGGCACAATATACCCAAATTTATGAGACACAATGAAAGCAGTGCTAAAAGAAAAGTTCATTGCACTAAACACCTTCATAAATAAATTGGAGGAAGGATAGAGAGGGACCCAGAAGGAACAAGAACTTCACAAGAAGACCAACAGAGCCAATTACTGAGGACCACAGAGGCTCATAGAGACTGAACCAACTAAAGAGCATGCATTGACTGGACCTATGCCCCCTACACATAAATGGCTGATGGGCAGTTTGGTCTTCATGAGGGTCTCCTAGGATTTAGAGCAGGGGCTCTCTCTGACATGGTCTCTGTTTCCCATTTTAGGATCACTTTCCCCTAGCTGGGCTGCCTTGTTGGGCCTCAGAGGAAGAGGATGTGCTTAGTCCTTTTTTTTGAGAAGGGGAAGGCTGAAAGGAGAAAGAGAGTGGGAAGGTGGGACCGGGAGGAGAGGAGGGGACTTTGTTTAGGATGTAAAGTGAATACATAAGTAAATTTAATTAATAAAAAGAAAAGATATCCCAGAATATCTGTCTGATTTGCAAGACTCTTCTGAAATTCCATGTTTATTCAGCTCTTCATGTTAGAGGCCCTCTGACATGACCTGAGAGAACCATATAACAGTTCCCCTCTCTTCTAAACATTTAAAAAGTCAGTGTCTAATTGTGCATTACTATCATATATAAAGACAACTTAGTGTACATCTAACATTTCAGAACTCATGACGCTGAGGCAGGGGCATCAGGAACCTAAGCCAGTCAGGCCTATATGGCAAGACTGTCTCAAAAGATCCAAGACATCCATTCATAAATTAATAGACATTTCAGCTGTTCCCAATTTCTGGTTCAGCAACAAACATGGAGGAGCAAGTATCTCTATAGTAATAAGTAAAATTCTTTGAGTATATGTTCAAGAGTGCTATATCTGGGTATTGTGGTAAATCAATTTTTTTTGAGAATCCTTCACACTGATTTCAATAGAGGCTGTACAAGTTTGCATGCCTACCGGTAATGAAAAAGTGGCTTCTTTCCCCCTGGGTCCTCACTAGCACATGTTGTCATTTGTTTTATTGATCTTGGACATTTTGACTAGGGTAAGAAAATCTCAAAGTAGTTCTAATTTTTGTTTCCTTGATGGCTAAGAAGAATGTCTTAGCCCTTTGTGTTTCATCTTTGAGAACTCTCTGCATACTTCTGTACACCACTTTAAAATTAGGTTATTTGTTTTCTTGTTGATCAGTTTTTTCTTAACACTTTATGTATGCCAGAAGATAGCCCTCATGAGTTGTATAGTTGGTAAAGGTTTTTTTTTTTTTAACCAGTCTGTCAGCTGCCACATTGCTTGAATGATGGTGCCCTTTGCTGTATGGAAGCTTTTTTAAAAAAAAGTCTTCATGAGATCCCAATTATTAATTGTTGGTTTGATGCCTGTTCTATTGATGTCCTGTTCAGAAAGCTCTTTCTTGTGACAAAGAGTTCAAACCTGTTCCCTACTTTCTCTTCTCTCAAATTTAGGATACCTAGTCATATGTTGAATTCCTTGATAAATCTGGAGCTGAGTTTTGTGTGGGGTGATAGACATGGATCTCTTTTCTTTTTTGACAATTTATTTACTTATTTATTTGCTTCTCATCCTGGTCATAGCCTCTTCCTTCCTCTTCTCCCAGTCCCACCCTCTCTCCTTCTTCCCTCTTCTGCTCTCCTCTATTCCTCATAAAAGGGGGACCCCCCCAATCCCAGCTTATCAAGTTGCATGAGAACTGAACATGTCCTGCTGGATGGAGCTTCTCAGAAGACAGATATGCTAGGCTTCTGTCTGTGAGCATTGTAGAATATAATTAATAGTGTCAGGCATTGGCTCTCTTCTATGGGTTGGGTCTCAGGTTGTGCCAGGCATTGGTTTGACATTCCCTCAATCTTTGCTCTATATTTATCCCTGTACAGGTTATAGACAGGGTAATTTTTGGGTCAAAATTTTTGTGGGTGAGTTGGTAACAAAACAAAACAAAACAAAACTGGGTATCTATAAGTGTATAGAATTATATCTGTGTCTTCTATTCCATTGATTAGCATGTCTATTTTTATGACACTACCATGTTGATTTTATTAGTACAGCTCTGTAATACAGCTTGAAATCTGGGATTGCTCCATCAATTAAAAAGAAATCATTTTATATCCTGATCATAGCCCTTGCCTCCTCTCCTCCCAGTCCCACACTCCTTCCTCCTTCTGCCCACCCATACCCCTACTCCTCAAAAAAGGAAAGCCCTCCCACCAGCCTACCATGGCACATCAAGTCGTGTTATGACTAAATGCATCCTCTTCCACTGAGGCTGGGCAAGATCCACCAGAGGGAAGTGATTGAAAAGCAGGCAATAGAGTCCATATCAGAGACAGCTCCTGCTGCCCTTACTATGGGAACCACATGAAGACTAAGCTGCCCATTGGCTACAAACATGTAGCAGGCTGAGGTACAGTCCATGATGGTGCTTGGTTGGTGCTTCAGTCTCCGCAAGTCCATCCCTGGGCCCAGGTTAGTTCATTCTGTTGCTCTTGTTATGGAACTTTGTCCTTTCCATGTTTTTCTACCCTTCCCCCACTTTCCCACAAGGCTCCCCATGCTCCACCTAATATTTGGAGGTGAGTTTCATCATCTGTTTTGATCCACTTCCATTGGTTCTTTTATTATTCAGGATTGTTTTAATTGTCTTTTGGGTTATCTCTCTCTCTCTCTCCCTGCCCGCTCTCTGTGATATTTCTATATGAAGTTTAAGTATTTTTTTCACTATCTGTGAAGATGGATAATGAAAAGGGGTATGTTTCACACAATTGAATATTACTCACCTATTAAGAAAAGTAAAGTTATTGAGTCGCTACATAATGGGGGGGGGGAGGCAATGCCTCAACTAGACATCTTTTTCCACTACCTCAACTTCCTATGGCAGAATGAGTTACCTCTTGTTGAGTTGTTGGCCATAGGAGTCCCACATATCCCCACCCCCTACCCAATATTACAGGCTATTGGTTGTTCTCTGTAACATGACAATAAGGCTCTATTTGCTGAAGCTACTACTTAGCTATGTTTTCAAACATGGAGAAATTGAACTTGTGCTCAACTAGAACCCCACCCTCAGTGACTAGCATTCATGGTGCTAGAAAGACACTTTGTACAGTACTGGAGGAGAAAAGTAACATCAATATTGTCCAGCTATAAATTCTGTGACTTACAAACACTGACCTGTCTAAAAGATATACTGATACAATAGTTATGGGAATAAAGAACCACTTTTTGATTGGGTTTAAGGCCTACTCCATGAGATGAAACTCAACACTGCCTAAGTGGCCAAGAACTTGAGACTAGATAGGTCATATGCCCTTGGGGGAAAACTTACTACTAGTATTCTGGTAAGGAAACATAGCAATTAAATGACATACTGTCCACAGAACGATGGATTGCTCAACCTTCATCAGAGAAGCATCTTTAAAAAAAAAAGATTTATTTATTATTTATACAGTATTCACACCAGAAGAGGATCCAGATTGTATTATAGATGGTTATGAACCACCATGTGGTTGCTGGGAATTGAACTCAGGACCTTTGGAAGAACAGACAGTGTTCTTAACCTCTGAGCCATCTCTCCAGGCCCCAGAGAAGCTTCTTATTGCAGTATACAGGGATTAACACAGAGACCCACAACTAGACAATGTGCAGATAGTGAAAGACTTTGCAGCACTCAACTGTAAATGGGATGTCTTCATCAAACTCCTGCCCTAACGCTCAGGGACCTATGTGAAAAAGAAGGTAAAAAGACTGTAAGAGCCAGAGGTGGATGATGACTCAAATAAGACAGTGTCTTCTAGACACAACAGGAAATGTACGATACTTAAATTAACTGTGATTGCATGTATAAAACCTGCACAAGTTCAAACCAGACAAAAATCCCAGCACTGAGAAGGGAGAGTGGGTACAATGTCCCACCCCTAACCAAGAAGCTATTTGTGACTGAAACAGAAAATCAGTTTTCTCCAATTCATTGTCACTAGGCATATCAAGCATACTCCAGGGCAGGCCAACATAAAGTGTTCTCTCTCCCTCCCCCCCCCCCTCCCTCCCTCCCTCCCTCCCTCCCTCCCTCCCTCTCTCCCCCTCTCTCTCTCTGTTTAGTTTAGTACTGCTATTTTTTGTCTTATTGAGTTTTGTTTGTCTACTTGTTTTAATTGTACATTTTTGTGTTTTATAGATAGATAGATGATAGATAGATATTTGGTAGGCAGGAAGATGGACAGGATCTTGGAGGAGTTGGGGAAGGGAAAGTATTATTAAAACATATTATACAAAAATATTTTATATAAAGAAATAAAAAACAAACAAAGCCCCGAAAACTCAACAATAAAAAGAAAGTTCCTAAAACATCCTTCTTATTATCATCGCCGTTGTCATCGTCATCATCATCATCATCATCATCATCATCATCATCATCAACAACAACAACAGCAAAAGCCAAGCATGTGGTCTACGTGTAAAGATGATTTTACCTCTTCTTTCCTATATATAGATGCTGTTTACCAAGCATCCCAGGCTTTATTACCTATGCAAAATCTAGGTTAAACTTTACAAGATGTGTACATATAGAGACTTGAAAGCAGAAGGAGGATTATTTGGGGGAGAGGGGAAGGAAAGAGTGATAGGAGGTGGAGAAAGGATGGAGAGTAACGGGAGTGAGTAAGAGCAATGTACAATGACATAATGTACAATGAAAATGTTATAGTGAAACCATTACTGTATGCTAGCTAAAAATTTAATGAAAAATAATTTAGATAATTTTGTTTGCTTTCTTATCCAACTGCAGTGAGTAGGATTCCTGTAACATGTTTAGAGAAAAGATTTTAACTGTCAGCTTTTTGTGGACAACTTTTTGTCAGGTTGATGAAATTCTGTTCCTGATTTGTTGAGAGTTTCATTTTTAGAAGCCAAGATTTTTCCAAGTTCTCAGGCTTTTTCTGAGATGATCAGCTAGTCTTCTCTTTTAGTTTGTTAATATAATGAATCACTGTAACTGGCTATCAAATCAACCCTGAATTCTTTGACAAATCCCACGCGGTCATGATACATTATTATTATTATTTTTTTTAAAATCATACTATTGGGTGAGATGTACTAATATTTTATAGAACACCTTGGACCTACATTCAGGAGAGAATGCTAGTTTGTAGATTTCTTGTCTTATGTTATATTTGGTTGACACTCTATTATGTTTGGAAAATACTGCCTGTCTGGAATGAGACGCTAAAATTTCCCTCCTTCTTAACTTTGTGGGAAATTAAAAGGACAGACTTAAAGAACTAGCTACTGTTTTCATGGATTTTTCTTTCCTTTTTAAAACCTTTAGGATTTTGGATTTTGTTCCCATGTCTGTAGGCTCTGTTTCTTAACACTTAAACTTTATTATACAACCCAACTAGCTTACACAAGAGGGAAAAAAGGTTAAAGGGAAAAAAGGGTGAACCTTCCAGTATCCGTTCCACGGGACGGGTTCCTAGGTGTCTCTGGCCTGCGTGCTGGTCCGGCCTGTTCGCTGATCCATGTGTGCTCAAGCTCAGTCTGAACCTGCTGCTGCTCTTTCCTCTCTGCCTGCCTGTGTCACATGCAAGAAGGGCAGTCTCCTTCTCCCTTTGAGGATCGATTAGAAAAACAATAGTCCAGGTGGAGTCCCCAGGTCTGCTTCCTGAATTCCAGGCCCAGGATGGCTCCACTCAGTCTATCTCAAGGTATCTATCCATGGGGTGTCCAAGGGTAAAGCCCGCCAAGACTGCTTTCACCTGTGAGAAAGCTTTCAGTCTTTCCCACACATCTCTATTACTTCATTTCCATGCTTACTTTAAGTTGACTTACTCCTCCTTTCCTTTTTAATAATTTTCATTTCTATATAATTAATAGAATTCTTTTCCTGAAAATTTGGTACAATTCACCAAAGGAGCCATGTGGTACTAAAGTGTTTTGTTTTGTTTTGTTTTGTTTTTTTTAGCTCATCTTGAACTCACAACAATTCTCCCATGTACTGGAATTATAGGTATAAGCCACCATGCTTATAATTTGTGTGTGTGTTCATGTGTGTATAATATTTCTATATAGATAGCTCTTTGGATTACTTATTTGTTTTAGAGAAGGTCTTAGCCATTTGTATCTTTGAGACACCAGTTTGTCAAAGCCGTTGAATTTATTAGCACAAGATTATTGATGTTACCTTATTTTAATTTTGATATGTTTAGAACCTTTAAGAGGCTCTATCTCTATTATTCCATTTTCTCATTTATTTTATTTTATTTTGTTTTGTTTTCTGAGACAGTGTTTCTCTGTGTTGCCCTGGTTGTCCAGGACTCACTTTGTAAGCCAGGTTGGCATCGAACTCAGATCCTCCTGCCTCTGCCTCCTGAGTGCTGGGATTAAAGGTGGGTGGGATTAAACCACACCCAGCCCATTTTCTCATTTTTATTAGCTTTTTGGAAATTCTGTACAGAGTGCTTTGATATATTCTTTTCCTCCTTGTCTCCGCCTAGATCTACCCACACAACTTTATACACTTTTATTTTACTCTATTATGTCCAATTTTTTCTGCTCATTCATTCTTGGAGGTGTGGTTTTCCCCTGAAGAGTGGTCAGTATTCTTTTAATCAGCCTGCCTATAGAGACTTGGAGATTCATTAGTTAAAAAATTCATTGTCTTAAAGAACTAGCTATTGTTTTCATGGGTCTTTCTTTCTTTCTTTGCTTCTTTCTTTGTTTGCTTCTTTCTTTCATCTTCTTTTCTTAGTTTATGACAGCAGAAGTCAAGGTGATTGGACTAAGTTCCTCTTTCTTTCTTGGTATAAGTACTTAATGTTCAGTGTTATGCATTTTCCCCTAAGTGGAATTCACTAAGTTTTAAGATGTCCTATTTTCACTTGTACTCAATTACAAATAGTTTTTATGCCCTCTTTTGATTGCTTTGTTGACTTTTAGATGTCTTAATGTATTATTTAGTTTTCAAATATTTGAATACTTACCAGAAATCTTTATAACACTGATTTCATATTTAATTCCATATGAGGCGAGAACATGCTTTGTGTGACTTAAACACTTTTAAGTTTACTGAAGGGTTTATTTTGCAATGCAGAATACATTCTGTCTTGGTTAATATTCTCTATATACTCAAAAAAGATGTGTATGTATTCTGCTGTTGGGTATACTCTTCTCCTGTTCTCTGAATGTCAACTAGGTCAAGTGAGGCAGTGATGTCATTAAAGTTGTCTCTATTCCTAGTGATGGGCATCTACTTGTGCTATTGATTACTGAGAGAGAGGTATGGAAATGTATGGTCACATGTTTATTTATCACTCTCCTTATCATTCTATCTGTTTTTGCTTGAAAACCAGATGTTAAATGTTTGGGATTACATCATATTGACAAATTGATTTCTTCATCATTGTGAAATGATCTTTATGCCTGATAATAGTATTTGCTCTAAAACCTATTTATTTCGGGCTCAAGTTTGGTGGAACATAGTTCCCAGCACCCCAAATCCCTAAACCAACCAATTAAAAACCTTGCATCAAGACATGGATGCTTCTCAAGTCAGCAAGTTGAGGCAATCTTAGGGCTTACTTCATGTGGTTTTCTTGACCAGCTCTTACTGGCTTTGTTTCTTTGTGTGTCCCCTAACCCCATCAGTCCTTGGGTTTGAGTTGGGTGGGTATGAACAACTCTGAAAAGCCTTTGGACATTTTTATTGAAATGATGGGGCTAGCTTATTTAGCTTGAGTCATAGGGGAGTGATGGTTAAAAGAACAAGAGAGGATTTGCAACTAATTTGCATATGCAGATCTGATTGAAGACAATGGAAGAGGCAGGGACTCTGCAAGTGGATCATTTAGATTAGCAGACTGCCAGTCAGATGATTTCTGAGAAGCCAGTTCTCTGAAAACAGAAGCTTCCTCTTGTTTCTTCTCCCTTACTCTTGTCTCTATGGAGCTGAGTAGGCCCAGGCCTGATTTGGGTAGGAAGCGGCTCCTCCTGCTATGCATACTCTCTGAGAGAAATCCAGATATGAGCAATGCTCTACCATCTCTCTTCTGGCTTGGAAACCCACATTTCTTGAAAATAATTTTCTCTCCTTTTTCATTTCCTTTGCTTGCTTCAAGCAGGAGAGCAAGTCTTATCACTTGTTCTATCTGGGATGAAAGCAAAGATTTTTGAATAGTGTTTTTCTTCTTAAGCACTGCTTTTTAGTTTTGTTCTTAATTGATGAAATTATATATATTTATAGAGTATAATGTGATATCTGAATACATGTATATATTATGAAATAGTTAAATGAGGCTAATTAGCATATTTATTACTTCAAAAAATTTTTTTGTGGTAAGAACATTTAAAATACACTCCTGTAAGTACCTGACATTTATATTAACCATAGTTACCATGCTGCACAACAGGGCACAGAGCTTGTTAGCATATCTATGTTCATTCTCCTATAATTCAAGCTTTTAGGCTTTGAATAGGATATGCTATGGACTGAGTGTGTCCCCTAGATTTCTATACTGAGCTCTTAACTCTCAGCGTGGTATATATGGAGAAGGGACCTCTGGGAAATAATTAAATCTTGAGGGCAGGGGAACTCCAGGAGTGGGGTTAGTGCCCTTGTAAGTAGAGACATGAGTGAGGTGGTCTTTCTCTCTGCCCTAACAAGACACATCAGAGAGGTAGCTGCAGACTCAGCAGACACTGACTAAAGCCCCACCTGGTGATCTTGACTTTCTACCCTTTGAACTGTGAGGAATATATACATTAATTAAATATTAAGTAATTGAATATTAATATATCAATAAATTATTCACTTTACATCCTGACTGTAGTCCCCTACTTCTTTTCCTCCCAGTCCCTCCTCCCTCTCCTCTCCCCCCATCACCCCTTCTCAGAAAAGGGGAGTCCCTCCAACCCATCCCAGTGGATCAAGTCACATCAGGACTGATCATATCCTCTTCCCCTGTGGCATGGCAAGACCATTCTGCCAAGGGGAAGTGATCAAAAAGCAGGCAACAGAGTCCATGCCAGAGACAGCCCCTGCTCTCCTTACTAGGGGAGCCACACAAAGCCTGAGCTGCCCATCAGCTACATCTGTGTAGGGGTCCTAGGTCCAGTCTATGTATGGTCCTTTGTTGGTGCTCCAGTCTCCACAAGCCCCTCTGGGCCCTAGTTAGTTGGCTCTGTTGGTCTTTTTGTGGCGCTCCTGTCCCCTCCAGGTCCTTCTAAGATGGTGAACGTTGGCCAACGTTGAAGGTTTATATAATATCTCCTTAGCCCATCTCAAGGGTGAGGTGAACACAAGTATTATGGTACATTGATCTTTGATTTTTTTTTTTAACTGAGACAGCTCCTAGGTGACTGACAAGTGGGTAGTTTATACAGAGTTTATACTAGACAAAGGCATCATTCCCATTCTTTATGGAATGGAATGGGATGGCATGAACTTTTACAGCACTACTTAGAAATTTGTATTTCATGGTTTTGGACTTTTCCTGACCCTGGGTAGATGAAACATTAAAAAGGGGATTTATTGGCAAAGGAAGACTGCCATACTCAAATGGTTCAAGATAGTTGCCTTCTCCTGCTTTCATGCACCCAATCATAGCTCCATTCCCAAGCACCTCTGTCATTAGTTTCTTAGATAACCTTCCAGAGCTTTTGTGTGCACATAGATATGAAGAAAGATTTGTTTGCTCTCATGTTTGGTTTGCTTTATACCTGAAATAATCAGACCACACCTACTTTTCTGCTACTTCCTATAATTTATCTTAGTGATACTTTCATGTTTGTCTAATAGGCAGCATCTTCATTCTCTAATAGCGTCACAGAACTGTGTAGTCTGTAGCATTTGGTAGTTTATCTAGCCAGTCCCTATCTCTGGTGAGTTGGGTTGTTTCCAATCTTTTTTCAGTCTAGTGCTGAACTATTGCTTCAATTAATAACCTTGAACAGATGGTATTTTGCAAACATATGAACGTATTTTTAGGATGAACTCCCCGAAATAGAACTGCAGAATCATAGGGCTCATTCATTTATAATCTTGATAGATTTTGCTATCAAATTGTCCCCCGCCAGGGTTGCATGGGTTTCTATTGTCACCAGGAATGTATGAGAGTAACTGTTTCTTCATAGCTTCATCCACAAAATACAGAATCAAATGGTTGGAGTTGTGCCAATCTGATGAGAGAAAAATAGTATCAAGTCTATTTTAATTTGCATTTCTTTCATTACAGCAGGAATGGAGCATCTTTTCACAGGCTTAAGAACCACTGCATTTCTATTTCAGCAAACTCTAACATCCCTTTTCCATTTTTAAATGGACTTTATTCTTATCCATTCTGTTATGAGTTGTTTGCAGATTCTGATAGTTCCTTATATATTAGGAATATAGGCTCTTTATGATGGGAGTGGGAGGATTTTTTCCTGATTATTATCTGTCTCCTGACAATACTATGACTTCCTTCTTTGCCTTGCAGATGTTATTTTTATTTAAGAACTTAATGTTTCATATGTGCCACTTTTTATAAGATGTCTTTGAGATTTTAAAAACTAGTTAGGACAGACATCTTTTACTCCAAGTTGGTAGGCTTAAGATAGCATCAGAAGCAGTTTGGCTTTCTAAAGAATGCTGTAAGTATATAGGTCGCCAAGGTTCCTTTGTTCTAAAACCTCAGCATCCTCCCCTCCCCTCCCCGACTTCCAATTATGTGGTAGGATCAGGTGAGGAACAGTAATTCATACTCAGGTGTGACTAACCGGTAGAACTAACTTCCCCGAAGACATTGCTATTTTAAACAAGGAGCTGAGTCAGTAGAAGTGACTTTCAAATTGCTAGAAAGTCGGGAGACATGGAGAAACCATCCAGGGCATGGCGCTAAGTGGCCATGAGGGATGATCTGCGCTCCACCGGTAGCTTCCTCAAACCCATTGTCATATCTAGATGTCAGAAATCAATTTTGGAAGGGAGAAAACTCACATGTTGGCCTTCATTTCTGATGATGCAGGGATAGAAGTTAGGGAGGCTGGGGCAGCAGTAACAAACAAAAGGTTAATTAAAATAATATTTTTCCCCTACCTCTTTCTATCTGGCCAGCTTTTCTCTTCTTTCAACCCAATCTTATCCCCTTGACCAGGGACCCAAGGAGTGGGGCTGGACAGTGAGACGGTTTTGTACAGTTGTACCAGAAGAGGGGATTTTGTGTTTGTATGCACAGCCTGTCATTAATGGTGACTACATGTCCCTTGCTGTTCCTGTGCTCAGTATTGTTACTTGTAGTAAGAGCACTGAACTTCTTAAAGGGCACAATGAATGTTGGCTTCTTTGCCAGGCTGTTTGACTAAACATAGTTGAAGTTAAGACGCAAGAACTTCTTGAAAATGCCCTGAAGTACTCTGTGCCCTTGTTCCTCCAACCTCCCCTTCATGGTCCCAGGAAGTATTGTCAGCCTCCATTTTAGGACCTCAGCTCTGCCTAGTCCATGCTGACATTTGTTAAGTCAGGAATGGAGGTGTTTCATGTCACTTATTAATTTGTAACACAACTGGACTACAATTAATGATGTAAAGGGTTAATGTGACAATCAGTCTTACTAGTGTATGTGTATGTGTGTGTGTGTGTGTGTGTGTGTGTGTGTGTGTGTGTGTATATATTAATGAACATTACAAAATCATTTAAGAAATAGACTATTTTGCAGGTATTGGGCAGGTCTCTAGCCCCTTCAGTTGTCCCAGAGTTTCATCGTTACTGATGCTTAGGCTCTGAGTTCAAGGTATTTTCCATAACAATGAGCTCTATGAATGAAGTACATGGTAAGTCCATCAGTTTGTGTGTGTGTATGTGCATACATGTTTGAGTGTGTGTGTCCATGATCGTGGAAGTCAGAGGTCAATATTGAATGTTTTTCTCAGTCTACTTTCAACTTAGTTTTTGAATAGTGTCTCTCACTGAATTTGGAGCTAATTGATTCAACTAGATTAGCTGGCAGGCAAGCCCCAGGGATCCTCCTAGCTCTGCCTCCCCAGTGCTGGGATTACAGGCACACAACATGGTGTCTTTACATGGGTACCAGAGACAGAACTCAGGTCTTCATGTCTGTGCAACATGCTCTTTGTCAATCAAGACATGTCTCCAGCCTCAAGTCACTCTGTTTCTTGGCCTATTTGCTCCTGAGCTCCTGGGAAGCCTTGGAACCAAAATCCATGTAGATTTCTGTGACTGTCACGGAGACTGTGAGCTTGGCAGTGTGAATTGTGCAAGACATGAGAACCATAGTTGTGTTTTGATGCTTTTCTCTAGTGTTGTTGTTGTTGAAAACCTTCAAGGGTAGGTTTAGAATACAAAGTACCTCTTATAGAAAAGGATTTCCTTAACTTCCCTGTGCCCACCAGGAGTTGGGGTTTTGTTGCGAATTCACAATATGTTTTCCTTCACAGCTTTTTAGATAGCCTTTCTGGGACTCATTTACCTGGGTGAGGTCTCTAAGGAGCTGTTCCTTGCCCTCAGCACATTTCTGTGGTGTCAGCATTCTGGCACTGGAAGTATCCCTCTTGAGGACCGTTTTCTAGT
>OU015742.1:180662239-180672428 GCA_907169655.1 Acomys percivali
ACACACACACACACACACACACACACACACACACACACACCACTTGATGATGAAGTAAGACAGACTCTGGCAGGTAGGTTCTAACAAACTTCTTCTTTCAAGCTTCTTTTACTTTACACATTCACATAGATAGATACACATACATGCATACATCCATACATATATGTATTCATATATTGGATGGATGGAAATGGATTCCAACAACCTTATATACACACACACATATATATATATATACACATGCACATATCTTTGTGACTGGAAAAAGATTCCAATGACTTTGTTATTTCTTCCATAGCTTATATATCCCAGCAAGATCCTTCAAGCAGTATAAAAATCACAATGTGGCTGCATTCCATTTTTCCTCAAGTGAATGATTACAATGAGTATAAGTAAGAAAAACATGTTTCTCAATACCTTCACATGATCAAATGTTTTATGTATTATGGGTGAGAAACAAACATGAAAAACAAGTTATCTCCAAGAACCCATATATATTTGTAACTAAGCAACTTGTTATATATTAATAGAGTATAAGCAAGCAATGTAATTTCTCAGCCAGCCTTTCTTTACTGGCAGGCTGCAATTTGTGGTTACAAAGAGTCAATTATCTTAAAAAGAAATCTTGTAAAAATCTTGAATCACAAATCTAAACTTCTATATAAAAAACAACCAGCCATTTCTACTTTAAATCCTAAAGATGCTCATCTACTCATTAATAATTTCTATTAAATCATATCAGGAAGCTAAGGGCAAATATAAGTATAAGAAATTAGTCACCATGAAGTCAAGCCTCAGTGATAGAGTCACATCAGCTAGTGCTAACTGGGGTATTGTCTTTGATCACCAACCTCAAAAAGCCCCTAGCTTTACTATTAAGAGTGTACTTTTTCTTAACTTCAAATTGTTCCCTTAGAGTTTCTGCATCAGAGCCAATAGCAAAAGCATTTTTTTTTTAACCTAACCTTGCTAAACAATTTAGCAAGAATTTTCCAAATTCTTTCTAAGGGTAGTGGTCATTGTTGGCAATCTACATCTGTAGGTTCTTTTCAAAAGTGGTAGTTGAATCATTAATCTGCTCCAGCAGATATGCCTGAAAGAGATCAAGCATTGTTATTGCCCAATGAAGGACTGGAAGCCCCCTTTATTATATCCACACAATTCATACATTAAGAGGATTATAAGGACCACAAAGGTAACAAGCAAAGTTATGCTTCATAACAGCATAAAGTCCTCAGGACACGTAGTTCTCCAGGCTATGCCTCTCTGAGACACGCCCATTGTAGGATGTTAACTGGTAGGCCATATTTCATGAGTTCTAGAGCTGTTTTTCTGTCCCTCGTGCATGGCCCCCAACATTCTTGGTCATGATTTTTCTTCTCAGGAATAGAAAAGTAACTAAGACACCACTACAATCCCTCATGATGCTGTACTCACTAAGAACAGACGTCCCTGACCCTCATGGTTGCTTCTGTCTGAGTCTTCAACTTCCCTGGAGTCAGAACTGAGAGCCTTAGGGCCATAGCAACAGTGACAGCTAAGTTTAAAAGTCAGTGGGTCAGATTTCTGGTCTTCTGGTTCTTTGGGGGACATCCTCTTCTTGGCTTCCAGGTGGCAGTAGTAATCTATATTAAGGAAAGAGGCCAGCTCCATGAAAAGACTCAGACATCTCAGAAAGGACTAGTAACTGTTGGGAAACACAAAGTGATTTACTAAGCCTAGAAGGACAAACTTCTTGGATTTGTGTGCACAGAGAAAATTAGAAGGCATTTCAATGGATTTACCCTAAAGGGTAGGATGTATTGGTGGTGTAGATGGGTGGGAAAGCGATACTAAGCCTTCTGGCTCCTTCTACAGTGGAAGGCTTGGAGAGGAACACAAAAGTCATTTAAAAAAACTGAATGTAAGAAGTCTCTGCCAGATCAGATGTTCAACTTTAAAACAAATGGAGGAAAAACTATAAAATGCAGCCAACTAGAAAACTCCACTTTCCCTATTTCATAAAAAGCAAAAGCCCATACGATAATCCCTCCCATGGCACATGTTAGAGATTTCTTTATGATTTCTCTCCTGGTGGCCAATGCTGCCACACCTATCTGAAGGCTTTGGCTACACTGACTTCTTTTGAACCATGTCAGTGTGTTGGTTCTGGTTGGGTGGGGTCTGGAGCTAAATTGGAGCCATTCCCTGAGAGAAGGGCAAGTTAGCCATTTGGGGAGAACCAAGGAGGAGGGAGACCTGCAGAAATTCAAAGCGTGTGCTCATCTTCCTCTCCAGGGCACACAAGTTTCATCATTGCACAGAGACAATGTTGTGGCTGAACCTAACCTGAAATAACGCTGTAACTGAGACTCCTTTGTGCCAGGACTGTGACGCTGTTGCTGCATCCCAGAGGTAAGCACAGGGCCAGATTTTTACCCTAGAGACATCCATTAATCATTTGTTGGAATGAACTTTGATAAAGCCCAACTGCCAAGCAGAAAGTTCTGGAACACACCACTGGAGAAAGCTGGGACTTAGCCGTGCTCTGGTCCAGCTGTGCAGTCTTGGAAAAGCTCGCTTTCTCTTGGACTCTTTGTTTCTGCAAATGACTGTGGTGTCTGCCTCTTGGAGGGACGGAGAGCGTTAAATGAGCTCCCAAGTGAAGGTGCACAATCACTTTGGGGGAATGGATTGATTAAAATTGGCTTAACCTCAACATAAAACCAGACACACTAAATCTAATAGATGAGAAAGTGGTGAAGAGCCTTGAACTCATTGGCACAGGAGACAACTTCCTGAACTAACAGCTCAGGTTCTAAGAGCAACAATTAATAAATAGGACCTCATGAAACTGAAAAACTTCTGCAAGGCAAAGGACATTATCAATAGGACAAAATGGCAGCTTACATATTGGGAAAAATCCTACATCCGATAGAGGGCTAATATCCATAATATATAAATAACTCAAGAAGTTAAATTCCAATAATTCAATTAAAATTGGGGCACAGAGCTGAACAGAGAATTCTCAACAGAGGAATTGCTAATGGTTGAGAACCACTTAAAGAAATGCTCAACACCCTTAGCTATCAGGGAAATGCAAAGCAAAACAACTCTGAGGTTCCATCTTCCACTCATCAGAATGGCTAAGGTCAAAAAGTCAAGTGACAGCACATGCTGGTGAGGATGTGGAGAAATGGGAACACTCCTCCATTGCTTGTGGAAATGCAATCTTGTAGAACCACCTTGGAAATCAATCTGTTGGTTTCTCAGGATATTTGAGAATAGTTCTACCTCAAGACCTAGCTATACCATTCCTGGGCATATACCCAAAATATGCTTAACCAAATCACAAGGACATTTCCTCAACTGTATTCATAGTAGCTTTATTCATAATAGCCAGAAACTGGAAACAACCTAGGTGTCCCTCAACCAAAGAATGGATAAAAAAAAACTGTGGTACATTTACAAAATGGGATACTACTCAGCTATTAAAAACAAGGACATCATGAAATTTACAGGCAAATGGATGAAACTAGAAATGATCATTTTGAGTGAGGTAACCTACTCCCAGAAAGACACACATGGTATATACTCACTGATAAGTGGTTATTAGCCATATAATACAGGATAACCATGCTACAATCCACAGACACAAAGAAACCAAACAATAAAGAGGGCTCAAGGGAGGATGCTTGAATCCCACTAAGAAAGGGAAATAAAGTAGAAATCATGGCATCAGAAGTGGAGTGAGAGAGGGACCTGGGTGAGAGAGGGGGTGGAGAGGGGAATAAGGGTATGAATCGGGGTGGGGAGAGCAGGGATGGAGGGGTGAGAGGGCTGGGATAGAGAAGGAAAATTGATATTGGGGGCATCTCTGGGACAAGCTAGAGACCTGGGGGAGACTCCTGGGAAGATATGGGGACAACCCTAGCTGAGACTCCTAGGAGCAAGGAATACTGAGACTGAAGTGGCCACACCCTATAGCCAGGCAGGACTTCCAGTGGAAGGAGGGGGACACTAACCTGTTATGCCCAAATTTTGAGAGCCTCCCCTAACAGACCACCCAGGAACCAAGTCCAAATGCAATGGTAAAGAAGTCTTTATTGCAGGTTTGAATCTGGTCCATCCCTTTAATGCACTGACACAGCAGATGCAGAGAAGTGGCCTCGAGTCTCAATTGAGAGGGGTTTTTATAGGCTTTAGACAAAGAAATGGGTTTTACAGTAGAGGATTGGATGACATTTGGGCAGAAAAGCTGCAAGCAGGGAGTTAAAAACCTTAGCTTTTTGTGGTTGGGTAATAGGTGCAGGGGCAAGTTGGCCTATAGAAAAGATTGGCTGAAGCAGTCACAGGGGCATTAGGAACTTTGGTCTGGCTTCTCTTAATGGTTGTTTCTATGTGTCAGACCACCTGCTGGTCAGCTTGACCAGCAGAGAGTATATTTGGACTTTCCCAAGGTGAGTTGATTGTGTTGCTGGGGAATGTTTTTCTGTTAGACTAGTTTGTGTTTTTTTTTTTATTTATTAATTTATTCTTGTTACATCTCTATGGTTATCCCATCCCTTGTATCCTCCCATTCTCCCCTCCCTCCCATTTTCCCCTTATTCCCCTCCCTAGTTTATGGTTTTTATGGAATCTGGGCTCAGCCCTTGGCTAGGTTTAACACAAAATGGAGTTTGTCTGGTCCTTTCAAACCCACCCCCAAAACTCTCAACCCAAAATTTGTCATTCCTGCAAGATGTTCAGGGATAAAAGATGGGAAGGCTAACCAATGCTTGGCCCAACTTGAGACCCACCCCATGGGAGAGACCAATCCTTGATACTATTAATGTACTCTGCTATCCTTGTAGACAGAAACCTAGTATAATTGTCATATGTGGGGATTCTTCCAGCACATAATGGAAACAGATGGAGAGACCCACAGCCAAACATTAGGAGGAATTTAAGAAGTCCTTGTGGAAGAGTTACAGGAAGGAATGAGGGAGATGGGGAGGGGGGTAGTGGTGGTTAAGGACACCACAAGACCTAGAGAGTAATCTAACCTGGGTCCATGGTGGCTCCCAGAGACTGAGCCACCAACCAAAGATTGTGTGTTGGCTGGACCTAGGCACCTTCCACCTATGTAGCAGATGTGCAGCATGGTCAACATGTGGGTCCCCTATCAATTGGAGCGGGGTTGTCTCTGGCTTGGACTCCGTTGCCTCCCTCTAGAGCTTGCTTCCCTAGCAGGGCTGTCTTGTCTTGCCTCAGTGAAAGAGGAGGCACTTAGTCCTAATTCGACTTGATGTGCCAGGGTAGGTTGGTACCAGGGGATTGGCGGGAAAAGGGGTATGAGGTAAGTAGGTGCAAAGGTAGAACTGGGAGGAAAGGAGGGTGTGGTGTTGCAGTTGGGATGTACAATGAACAAATGCATAAATTAATGAAGAAAACAAACCCTATAAAACTGCTATGAAGAGGGATCTTTTTTCTTGCATATAGTCACCTGATAGCACCCCAACCCATACACCATAAAGCAAAGAAACAAGAGTGTAAAATAAAACACCACTCAGTTCCAAACTTGAAGGCCTTTTGGGAGTTGAACCCTCTCCACTCATGTTACCCTCCTCTGCCAAGGGTCCCCCAGCTTATTCCCCTCGGTCCTGCCTGTTGGACTGCCTGTTCTCTTTTGTACTGTTTAACTTCCTTTTCTTTTCCTTTCTTTCTCTTTTTATTTCCCAAGACAGAAGTTTCTCTGTGTAACAGCCCTGGCTGTCCTGGATTCTTTGTAGACCAGGCTGGCTTCCACCTGCCTCTGCCTCCCAAGTGCTGGGATTAAAGATGTGTGCCACCACGCCCGGCTTAACTGCCTTTTCAACATAATAGCTAGAATGATGCTGAGCAAACTTAACTCTCTCCATCCGGAAGCCTTCAGTGGTGAGCCATCTTACTCAAAACAAAACTAAAGTCCTTACAGTGGCCTCAGGCCTCCTCATCCTTCTACACCTCTGGCCATATCTACCTCTTGCTCAACCTGTCCCAGCTACACCAGCCCTGGCAGTCCCTGTGCCAGGCATGTTTATGTCACAGAACATTTGCATTTGCTTTAGTCCTTTGCTTGAAAGATTTTCTTTCCATTGTTCCCTCAAAACTTGCACATCTTGCTTCTTGTCACTCACGAGACTGTCTGTGACCTTCTGGTTAAAGTCAAGCACCATTCCCAGCTTTCCCTGGGGAATCCCTCATCCTTTCTTACTTTAGGTCTTTCCTTGGTGCACATGACAGTATACTTTACATTTGGCTTGTTTGTCATCTCTCATCACCGTTGGCTCAGCGCCATGTGGCCAGCTCCTAGCTCAGTACACGAGAATTGAAATATTTGTTGAAGAAATGAATTATCCATGTTTTCCTCATTCAGATTATCATTTTCAAGCTCAGGTCAGAGGCCCGGAGTATAAAGGTCTCAGATTTATTTGGGGGCCCTTATTCCCAGGCAAGTCAGCTTCTGCAGGACGTGATAAAGGAGGGACTTGGTTTCTTCGTGGGCTCTTGGGCAGGGAATACGCCATCATGTGGGATTTGTACATGGATCCAGCGGTTGTTCCTTCACTCCCTACTTTCTGAAAACTTCAATTTACTCCTCTTTATTTCCCTTCTTCCATGGTCTCATTCTCTTTCCTCCCCTTCCCGTTTGTGATTTGCTTCATTGCACTTATAATCCCTCACCTACCATCTTCAAAGTACAGACTCAACAAGATCCTGCTTTATAGTCTCTCTAGTCCAAGAAACCCCTGGGTGTGAGCTCACTCACAGCTCAGAGTGTTCTGCATCCCAGCTTCCCAGGACCCTCCACTGGAGACTGTCCAATAAAGGACCGCTCTTGCTCATGGCAGCCAGCTTTTGCGGACTGCTCCCCCATGGCTTTGGGCTTGAGGCTTGCCATTGCTTACTAATTCTGCCCCTTGAACAAAGTATTCTTCCGGGCTTACTGCTGGAACATGACCAAGAATGAAAGAATGATAGCAATGTGACCCACGGAGCATGGTCACGCCTCTTAGGACTTGGTGCAGCATCTGATAAGTAGGCAGGCAATACTACTATTATTGCCATAATGATGCTGTCAATGACATGAGCAACTCCCTGGTTCACAGTTCCAATAAGACTCTTATATTTGTGTGTTTTCTGTGTGTGTGTATGTGTGCATGTGTGTGTATGTGTTTGTGTGTTTGTAGGTAAGTCTCTCTGTGTGTGTGTAGGTGTATATGTGTATAGATAGGTGTGTGTACATAGGTAGGTGTGTGTATAAAGAGGTGTGTGTATAAGGAAGTTTGTATGGGGAGGAGATGTGAGTATATATGTAGACAGAGAGTGTGTGTATGTATAGGCAAGTGTGTATGTATGATGTAGGCATGTATGTGTGTAGGGAGGTGTGTGAGAGAGTATGTAGAGAGGTGTGTGTGTGTAGAGTGTGTATGTATGTATATGTGTGTAGGTATGTATGTGTGTGTAAGGAGGTGTGCGTGTATGCGTGTGTGTGCGCATGTGTGTGTGTGTGCGTGTGCGTGTGTGTGTGTGTGTGTGTGTGTGTGTGTGTGTGCGTGTGTGTAGGTAGGTAGGAGTGGAGACAATTACATGTTGCCATTGTAAATTCATCAAGAAATAAATAGGTGATTTGTTGCTTCAGGCAATTAATTCCGCAGGCCTCTCCAGCATCACCTTAGTTCCAGAACAAACACACTCCTTTGATGGATTATCATCTTTTAGGTATTTGGAATATAAAACAGCTCCTTGAGTTCCCTATTTTGTTAGAGAAAACAATAACAGTTTAGAATGCAATTCACAGGCAGCCTACAGCTGAGGTCAACCCTCTGGCTGTTGGTCTATGATGTCCTTCAGTGAATCATTATCAGAACAGATATTTTTAACTTCCTACAGTGCCACAGGAAGAAGGCAAACTCTCAATGTTGGGACTAAATTTGATGATGGTGACAGTAAAAGACTTTTGAGGTAGGAGGCGTAGGTTCTGACTTAGTCTGTACGATCCATAGCCCTCCCAGGTTCAGAAACCATATTATTCTCTGTCTTCAGCAGACATCCTTCTCTCACTTAGGTCTAGCCTTAGGTTACAATTTTTTTTCCATGTCACATTCAGTCATTACAAATCAGGGGCTTCCTGGAAGGTACAAATGAGGTTTAGGACAACTTTGCCTACCTAGGTTTTGGTGCTGGAGATGGCACTGAATGGTTTCCCAACTTTCTTGGGCACTTGGCATATATTCTGGTCCTTAATTCTCAACAGAATCCTGTTGGAGAACTTATCCTGTCCTATGCAAGAGCAAATGGAGATTCAGAAATCAGACATAACATGTTTATTATTACTATTATTACTACAGAGCTAAGATTTGGGCTCCCATCTCACTCTGATGCTTCTGTTTGCTTCCTTTCTTCTTTTTTCTTTTTACCACTATATTTTCCCTTCTGGTGGAGTGACTAGGTGAGAGCATGGGACCAACTTTGACAATTAGGGGCCAGCCTGGATGGCTTCCCATTTCAACATTATCACACATATGGGAGTGTCTCTGGCCATGCTACTTAGTTTCTTTCTCTCACTGGGTTCGATAACAGTAATACTTTGCTTTTGGGGGTATAGTGTGGACTAAATGAGATGATAGGGCAAAAAAATCGCCAAGTAATGTCTGGTACTATGTAAATATGTATTGTTGCTGTTAAAGTTTTTTTTTTTCCTAAGGCACATCACATAGTTTTCCTAGTTACCCATCAACTTGTTCTTTCTGTACTCTGCCGCCTCTGGTATTGAATATGAATGAATTAGGATAATAGTTGAGTACATGGTAGGCAGCTGACTCTCCTTTCATGTAGGTCTACCACATAGCCTTGGCATACATAAATGATGCATCACCCTGTGTGCCCTTTATCCTTCCTCCAGGCTTCAGAAGGCAGTGGAAGAGCATGACCTGAATTCTCCAGCAGTTCCTGACTGAGTAGAACATAGTTTAGCATAGACCCAGCACGGATATCTGAAACACCCCCAAGCCCCTGCTTGAAATTTTCATCTCCCACTTGCAGAATTTCAAGGGACAATATTGCAAGGAGGTTTCAAGCAAGGTCATTGGAGCCAGACCTCCTGGGTCTCAGTCTTAACTGTGCCACTTCCAACCTTGGACAAGTTATTTGATTTCTCTAAACCACTGTTTCATTACCTGTAAAATAGAGATAATGTAATTAATTATAAGTTCAATTACATGGTGTGTTATTGTGAGGATTAAATGACTTTAACATGACTTAAATGAATTTAATATGTCATTGCCTGCCATATTACAAGAACTCTGTGTGTGCCGATTGCTCTTAATGTTGGTGTAACTGGCACAGAACTCAGCAAATTCACTGTGTGAGTAAGCAGAGAGGGATCTGTCTGAAGGCTAGGGAGGATGGAGTGGGGTAACCACTTCCATTCCTTCCCCTTTATTGATCAGATAAATCATTGCCCTACAAAGAAGCAGGGCCTGGGAAGAGGCCGAACCCAGGAGTATCCTTTGCCCCATGGAAATGTGGTGCCTTCTGTCACTCACCTAGTGGTGTCACAGTAGAAACGTGACAGGGATGCTCCCTGCTGTCACTGAGATTGTGTGGTATACAGAGTTACTCTTGCTTCAACTTATTCTTATACCAAGTATAAAATTATTCTGACTTTTGAAAAATTTTAAACTAATAAGTGTTATGACCTGGACAGAAGACCTGCCTGTGGGAAGCCTCGTTTTCTGCTGTCTTCTGGGTGTGGCTGTCTTATAAGTGTCCTCATTATTCATTCATACAGACAGGTCTCTGAGGATGAGAAGGCTCAGGCATGTCAGATGATCTCATGGCAGAAAGATCTGGACCACAGTCCTAAGCGACACAATCCTGAAGTGCCATAATCATGAATGTTGAAATCTCCAAAGATCGTATCTCCAAATGTCTGAAAAAAAAATCTCAAAATCCCCAGAATATTATTCTTTAAGAATATAACAGAAGATGGGCTAGTAAGATGGGTCAGTGAGTAAAGGTGCTTGCCATGCAAGCCTGGTGACCTGAATTCAATCCTCAGGACCCCACAGTGGAAGGACAGGACTAATTCCTGAAAGTTGTCCTCTGACCTCCTCGTGTTGTGTTATATTCATGCCTCTACACACACACACACACACACACACACACACACACACACACACACACA
>OU015742.1:180672438-180686740 GCA_907169655.1 Acomys percivali
ACACACACACACACACACACACACACACACACACACACACACACACACATACACACACACACAACTACACACTCACACATACAATAAAATATTGAAAAGAAGATTTTTATAGGTATCCTACTTACAAGTTTAAAAGAGGGGTTGAGTGACAAAAAAGTAATTGAATATTTCAGAGACTGTGTCACAATAAAATGTGCAACAATAACAGATACTCTTCCAAGCATAAAAATGTGGGTATATAATTGACAGTTTCATGGATATACAAGTTGGATATACCAGCTATAGATAGGATGGAAATTTTAAAATAAACAGGTCAAAAGTAAAATTCATACACACATATCACAGTGGCTGGTAACTGCGCACCTAGTTTTATAACCATGGTCATTGGAAATACCATGACTGAAGATATTTTAGATAAGTAAAAATCCATTTGGATCAGTACCCCAAAATCAATTCTTGAAGGAGCTAAGATTGTAAGAAACTTTCATCTTTAAAAAGGATATCTTTTCATTTATTGAGAAAATCTCAACATGTTTGTGAATATATACATAATGCTTCCAAAATTAACCTTGTGAGAATGTACTTTTGAAGAGTCAATTTTTCAAAAAAAAAAAAAAAGCAAAAAGAGCTAATTAAAAAACCCCCAAGACTACACAATCTATACATCTAATACTGGGAGAGATGCAGTGGTGAAATTCATGACAGAATGAGTTGTAAAATAATAATGCTGGCAATTTAAACTAGCGAGAAAAAAAAAACCAACCCCAAACACCCCAAACTTTCTCATTATGGTGATAAAAATATCCCACAGAGACAATGTTAGGGAGAAAGATTTATTTTGCCCACATTTCAGAAGGGTTACTCCACAGTGATGGAGAAGTCGTGGTGGGGCAGCTCAGTCTCCATCACCATGAGCCAGGAAGCACAAGGTGGGTGGTGGCACTTTGGGGTCTCTCTTCTTTTCCTCCTTTTATTCTGCCCAGGCCTCCAGGCCATGCGACAGTGTCATCCATTTTCCTCCCTCAGTTAATCCCCTCTGGAAACAGACATATCCAGAGGTTGGTCTCCTCACCTGCCAGGTGGTTCTGGGTCCACTTGATGATGAAGCTTACCATCACCAAGGCCAAAGGATGTTTTACGGATTGATTACAAGCATATATATGGAAGTAGTTTATCCTAGCTGGATGTCTATGCCCATCAACTATGATTTGAAGCCTTGCTTTATTAATAACTAGCCATTCTTTGTCTTTTAGACCATGGATTTTTCTTGGAGACTGTGGTTATATTCTCCTCATCATTTCATGGTGAGGCTGGTTTTGAAATTCTTTTGCAACTTGATATACAGTGAGCATCTCCTATTAAACATCCCCATAGTCTGTACTATGCTTTGATGTTATTTTGGGTACATGGGAAGTCATTCTGCATGCATTCATACACAGGCTACAGATTTTACGGAAACAATGCCGGTGATTGGATGGTAACACCCTTGCGCGAGTATCTTCTCATCCTACTGTGCAAGCAATTACTTTGCAACCCATCAGTACTTTTGCTCTCTTCTTCAGACAAATGCTGCTTTAATTCCAGAGAAGCTTCTGGAACTTCATCAGCTGGAAGATACATTTCCAAATGGACATTTTTGTCATCCCTGTATTGTGCTGCAATTCATGCACTCATTTGACTCTTTTTACCCGATGCGTTGAGCTGAGTGGGAAGGGGGGGAGGAGATCCCATTTCATTGCTAACACCTTGAAATGTCACCCTTGAAGGCCTTGGTACCAAATCTGTCATTGTGATTTGGGGAGTCACTTGAAATCTATTTCTTTTTCCTGCGAAGTCAGTCCAAACTTCAAATAAGCATTTACCAAGTGCTTTGCTTTCTCCAGCCACGAATACAGTAAAAAGTGGATAACCTCTTGAGTTTTCTGATCCAACAGGGGCATGGATTGTGTGTACTTAATAAAACCAGTGGAGAAATACTTGAAAATACCATCTGTTAGCCAAGTGGAATGTGTACTACTTGTTTTTCTGTTAGGTTAGTGGTAAATGAAGAAGTCTGTGTGCTTTGACAGCGAGGTCACTAACCCAACACAGGTCACTATTGACTGTGGTCTGAACATGGGAAACTCCCTTTCTGTCTTTACTTCAGAAATGCTATTGGGTTTATGGCTCCCCCCCCCTGTCTCTGTCTGTCTGTCTTTCTCCTTTTTTGGGGCTTTTTTTTTCAGGCAGGATCTCACTATTTAGCTCTGGCTGTTCTAGGACTCACTATGTAGATCAAGCTGTCTCAAATTCATGGAATTGTGTCTGCTTCTGCCTCTCAAGTGCCAAGATTAAGTGTGTGTGCCACTACACCTGTTATGGGTTTGTTCTAAATTTTTCCATAAAGGGCATTTTTGGAGCAAACATGGAAATCTATGAAGGTGTAGAGCAGAGGTTTTCAATCTTTGGATTGCACCACCCTTTGGAGGTCTGAAGGACCCTTTCTTTCACAGTGGTCACCTACGGCCATTGGCAAACACAGATTTTTTTTTTTGCTATGATTCATAACAATAACAAAATTACAGTTATGAAGTAGCAACAAAAATAATTTTATGGTTAGGGGTCACTACAACACAAGGAACTGTATTAAAGGGTCGCAGCATTAGGAAGGTTGAGAATCGCTGGTGTGGAGGCAATTGAGTAATCACACAATTGAATAATCTTGTGTCTTTTTTGTATACAATTAAAAATATGCACCAATCTCTTGACACAATCTAACTTTTTAAAATTTCTTTTAATTCTTAACTTTGTTTTTGTTTGGGAGATTTTCAACATTCAGAATTTTAATTAGGGGGTGATTTTTCACTATTTGATCTTTAGTGATACTGGACTTTGGGAATTTTAATCTTTCAGATATTTGACATTTAAGGGTATGGTGCTTGGGATTATGACTGGTACAGCATAGGCTAAGGATAACAGAGGGAGTGCTGCAGCTAGGCACAAAGCCTCCCCCAGGCCTGTATGATCACCAGGAGGAACAGTGATCTATTAGACCATGTGTGCAGCACTCCTGTTGTGTAACTGAGGGTAAGGAGGCCCAGGCTGGTTAAGCACAGAGACCCATAGCTCTGTGTGTGTGTGTGTGTGTGTGTGTGTGTGTGTGTGTGTGTGTGTAGTGTATGTATGTGTTTGTGTGGGTATATGCACATGTGCATGCATGTGAGGCTAGAAGTCAACATTGTCTGTCTGCTTCAAGCATTCTCAGCCTTATTTATTTATTTATTTATTTATTTATTTATTTATTTATTTATTTATTTTTGAGACAGGCTTTGTCACTGACCTAACATCCATCAGTTAGGCTGGCTGGTCATTGAGCTCCAGGGGTTAAAGACACACATTGTTACACTAGGCTTTTGTGTGGGTGCTGTGATTCCAAACTCAAGTCCTCATGCTTGTGTGACAAAGACGTTCTAACTGATTCATCTCCCTAGCCCAGTGCTTCTCAACGTCTGTAATATTGTGGCAACCCCCAATTATAAATTTATTTTTGTTGCTACTTCATCACTGTAATTTTGCTACTGTTTTAAGTTGTAGTGTAAATATTTGTGTTTTCTGGTAGTCTTAAGCATCTCTATGAAAGGATTATTTGACTTCCCAAAGAGGTCACGGCAAATCTCTGCCCTGGCCACTCTTTCTTTCTTTCTTTCTTTCTTTCTTTCTTTCTTTCTTTCTTTCTTTCAGTTTTTTGAGACAAGCTTTCCCTGTGTAGCTTTGGCTGTCCTGGGCTCACAGGACAGTAGACCTTTGTAGACCAGGCTGGCATCGAACTCATAGAGATCTGCCTGTCTTTACCTCCTTGAGTGTTGGGATTATAGATGTGTACTACTGTGCCTGCCTCTCCCAGAATTCTTATTCAAAGATACTTAGTTGGCAAACTCAAGAATTGGGCATAATCCTGCTACTGACTCCAAAGTCACCCCCCTGATGCATCACCTCCATTTTGTAAGTAGGCTTTCCTAGCAGTCCCTGTGCTATTTGTAGGAATGAGAGTTATTATAGGTAGTGGTATTGATGGGAGCCATCAAATAAGCCAGCGATTTTGCACTTCTTGTTGGCTTAAATAAAAACATATTTGGGCAAAAACCAAGCTAATTTCTCCCTGAGTGAAATAATAACAGCTATAAAATAAGTTGTGTGCTTTTGGGTGAGGAGAATCTCTTCTGCACTCCTCATTGGGCATGTACACACTGCCACAGGTGATGACTCCCATCAATGCCATTACCTGCAGAGCTAAAAATGCTGAGGTCTCACCTCAGACTGAGAGTCTAGATGGGAGATGAAGACCTGCATGGCTGGTGAGGCTGAGCTGGAGAGCATGCAGCTCACCTTAAGATCAGAAGAGGAAGGTACCATGGTTGACTTAAAGTCAGCAATGACTTTGCATCACATTTATCACCCCACCCCCCACCGCTGCTAATCTCCTTGGTCCCCCTTTGCTTTTTGCCTCAGGCACTTATTATGTTCCAGCCAAACTTTGAAGAACATTTTTTTTCTTATAATGCCAACGGCCTTTCTAGGTCTGTTTCCTTTGCTTGGAGAAGTCTACTATCTTCTCAAAGGATCCCCTTTCCTCCTGCATTCCCATCCCTCTCAAAGGTGACTAAAGGAAGCCCAGTTTTGTTTTGTTTTCACCATGAGTCTTGCAATCCTTTGAGGGCCAGTTTTAGGTCCTCTGGCTTTGCTGCTATTCCTAGATGTCGGATCTGTAGTAGCTATAGGAAGAAAGACCTGGAGCCCAGTTAAAACCAGAACAGTTCTGGAATGGGTAAGGAAGGAAAAGCCAGTGGATTTTCCCCCAGGAATCAGAGGTATCATTAGGGTTCTTCAAATTCAGGTGACGTTGGCCTTAGTTGTATTGTAGCTGTAAGTCTGGGAGCTGTGATCAGGGGCCAGGGGCAGGGAATGAGGAAGGGTCAGAGGTTAATATACAAATTTGTGCAGTCTGAACTCTAGAGCTGTTAGCACTTAACTTTGCTTTCTATTCACATTTGTGCAATACCCCTTGTTGTGTGTGAGTGTGTAAGTGTGTGTATGTGTATGGGAGTGGAGTGGGGAGGGGAGTGTGTCCTGTGAGTATACACAATAGTTGAGAGAGCATGCCTAGGGGCTTCAGAATGGCTTAGGGTCCCCAGCCAGTCTGGATGAATACACATGAAGTGTCTATAGTTTCTGCTAGTTAGCTGATTCCAGGTGCAGCCCATTAGCTGCATCATCCATTGGTTTTTCTGGTCTGTGCTGGACAGCCAGCTAGCACTTGTCTTTTCGTGCTGGCAGAAGAGGTAGTTGAACAGTTTTCAAGTATGTGTCATTCTAGCAAGCAAGGTGACTTCTTTCTGATCTTTAATTTCTCAATTCTGCCTCTACTTTTCTTGATACCTCTATCCCTCATGTCTTCCCAGCTCAAGAAGCAAGGGTAAACTGATTCTTCAGTTCTCTGCTCCTGACTTCCTATTATACAGAGGATTGTCTAATAACCCTCTGCCTATCTTATATTGGTAAATGTTCTGTAGCTGTAAGTCTGGGAGCTGTCTGTGATTAGGGGCCAGGGGCAGGGAGTGAGGAAGGGTCAGAGGTTAATTTACAAATCCAGAACATTTTTGGTTGTTAATTTAGTTGTATTATTATGTATTTAGCTAGCAAATGACACAACTGTATGATCACATCTACCTTGTCCATGCACTGCTTTCCCAGGACGTTACAAAAAGCACCTACCTATCTTGAACTGCTTGCTGAATGAGACTAGGAATAAATGAGTGAAGCCTTTGTCCTTAGGGAGACAATGGGACTTTAATGAAAGACAGAGAAGTCACTTAAAGAGCAGGAATCACACAGGTGAAATCCCTGAAAGAAGTGAAGTCCAACATCTTTGGGGTCTGTTTAACAGTGAGGATTCAGGGCTTGTGGGTGAGAGAGAGAGAGAGAGAGAGAGAGAGAGAGAGAGAGAGAGATAGATAGATAGATAGATAGATAGAGAGACAGAGAGAGACAGAGACAGAGAGACAGAGAGACAGAGACAGAGAGACACACAGAGAGAGACAGAGAGAGACAGAGAGACAGAGAGACAGAGACAGAGAGACACAGAGAGAGAGACAGAGAGAGACAGAGACAGACAGAGACAGACAGAGACAGACAGAGAGACAGAGACAGAGAGAGACAGAGAGATAGAGAGACAGAGGGACAGAGACAGAGAGACACGCAGAGAGATTGATTCACGAGAAGGCAGTAGGGAATATCATTTGGTGGGGCAATATGAATAACCACTGGGTGTTTCTGAGCAGAGGATGGATAAAGCCATGTGTCTGATTTCATTTGTAAGATACATGCATGAAGATTGTGAATTTGAGGTCAGCCTGAGCTGTGTAGTGAGATCCTATACACACACACACACACACACACACACACACACACACACACATGCACACACGCATGCAAGCACGCAAGCACACCCACACTTACACACTTACACATAGAATCCACAGCAATGGTAGTATCCTGCTGGGGGCATAGGGAGAATCCAGACACAGAAGAAAAGAACCAGCTGCTGTTTGTGGCCATGATCTAAGCAGGAAGTGCCTGAGTCTGGAACAAACACAGTGACAGTAAGAGGGAAGAGGGAGAAACAGATGCAAGATGAGTTAAGAAGGAAAAAGTGGCAGACTTCAGGTTGGCAGCTGATTGGGTATGAGAGAGAAGTAGTTTTCCAGCCATTCAAGGGAAATGGTCACCCTTCCCCCCATAGTTATCTTCAGGCTCAACGATCCCTGGTGCATGGGTGCATGGGTGATAAAGAGCTGTGATCTGCTGCTGGAAGCATCTGTAGACAGCAATGAAGTACAGGCAGCTGAATGTGAATGGGGAAAATTTTGTTTCACTAAATGGTTCGATTGCAAAATGTGGAAGGAAACAAGCATTTATTTTGTTTAAGGAAAATCAGTTGGGAACACGGTGCCCCATCCCTTCCAGTGGTTGAATGGCACTGAAGGCATCTGCTCTCACCCACCCTCCTGTGGACCACAGTTTCATGAAAAGAGGATTAAAATGATGGCCAGAAGTAGAGTGATTTTCTTTGAGTTCTTTTGGTCATTAGATCAGCTTGAACTTTGGTTACATCCGAGACAGAGCACGCTGTTCTAGTAAAACATATAAACTTTCAGAGAATAAGAGAACAGGAAGGCTTCAGTTGGGGTGGAGTGGGAGGATAGGTTGGCTGAGAGAATATAGTGAGAGATAGACATTATGATAGAAGTGTGTGTGTGTGTGTGTGTGTGTGTGTGTGTGTGTGTGTGTGTGTTGTACATGCACGTGTACATGTATAGAGAGAGCTAAAATAAAGTTACCGTATAACACGGCAACAATGCCTTACTAGATACCACAGACTAATGATTAACAATTCCAGACCTGGACTAGAGAGATGGTTCAGAGGTTAAGAGCACTGGCTGCTCTTCCAAAGGTCCTGAGTTCAATTCCCAGCAACCACATGGTGGCTCACAACCATCTATAATGAGATCTGGTGCCCTCTTCCGCTGTGCATGTATACACGCAGGCAGAACACTATAAACATAATAAATAAGTCATTAAAAAATTCCATATCCAGGAATGGGTTACCTCTTCTTGGAGTTGTTGGCCAGTAATGTCCTATAGCCTTTTAAATATTACAGGCTTTTGGGATGTTATCTGTTGCTCTCCAGGACTTGACAGGAAGACACTATTGCTGAAGACAATACTTCAAATACTTGAGTGTAGAACATGGAGAAATCAAGCTGGTACTAACCTGGGAGCTTGCTTCATCCCTATGAGCTAGCTTTTATGGTGCTGGAGATACTATGTACACTTCTGGAGGATAAAAGTAATCAGCCCTACCTAGCAGAGTCTTATGAACTACAATAATGTCTGGCCTAGCAAGATAAGCCTGCTGGTACGACAGTGGCATGACTAGCAGGAGAGCAACCAACCACTTTCTGCTAGTATTTACATATAACTGCACATGGTGAAAGACACTTGGAACCATTACCAGGCTAAGAACTTGTGTCTAGAAAGGCCCTAGGCCCTAGGGAAGAACATATGACTATTATTCTGCTAAATGGAAATAGTATTATAGGCTCCAAATGACTTGTTGCTATAGCCATAGATTAATGCATTTCCCAGCCCTCATCAGAGAAGCTTCTGTCTTCAGTAGATGCTGATTAATGTGATGGTTCACAACAGGGCCAAGATGCAGAGAGTAAAAGACTTCAGAATGTTCAGCTTTAAATGGGACATCTTTACCACAGCACTCATTCTTAGGCTCAGGGTTCATTGTAGAAGAGAGGGCGGAAAGAGGGTAAGACCCAGAGGTTGTGGATGACTGTGAGGAAGTAGCATCTTCTGGACACAACAGGGCAGCTGCACATGACACATAGAACAGTGATGACTGTGTGCACAAGATCCATGCAAGCATAAGGCAGACTAAACCCCTGCATGGAGAGGGAAAGTGGGCACAATGTCTTCACTTCATACCCAAGGGGCCACTGGCAACTGATGGCTGCTGGGAGATAGTCAGCTTTTTTAATGAGTGTAGCCCTGGGAAGTCAACACCATTCTAGTGGAAGGCCACACATTCAAGACTATATAGGGAGCACAAATAGGACTTGATGAGGTAAAAAAAAAAAAATCAAAGGCACAAAGTTGGGAAGGCAGGGTAGATCCGGGAGGAGCTGGGGGCTCATATGATCAAACCACATTGCGTGAAGTTCTCAAAAAAAAAACTAATAGAGAGCAAGTTGGGAAAGGTATATTTGGAAAAATTCTGTGGAGTATTCCCATGAACTGTGGTAACTTCTGAAGTCATTTGATTATCCTTGGTCTCCACTTGTAAATATCAGGGTCTGGATGAGGTGGAAACACAAGCCTTTATTCCTGAGTTAGCCTGTGATTCTGTAATTCAGAAAGGATCTAGTCACTGGGTTTCTGTTATTATGAGTGGGGTGTGTGTGTGTGTGTGTGTGTGTGTGTGTGTGTGTGTGCATGTGAGTGTGTGTGCACATGCATGTGAATTTGTGTGTTTGTGTGTGTGCATGTGCATGTGCACGTGCATGTGAATTATGTGTGTTTGTGTACATATGAGTGTGTGTATGTGAGTGTGTGTGTGCACATGCACGTACATGTGAATTGTGTGTGTGTGTGTGTGTGTGTTGGGGGGTTATAGATTTTACATATCTGTGAAGACAAAGCTATCTCTTTCCTTCTCTGCCATAGTTGCTGTATTAGTTGCTTTTCCTATTGCAGTGAAAAAATATCTGACAATGCAGCTTGAGTGAGGGAAGATTTACATTTACTTTGGTTCCCATCTTAGGGGAGGACACTTTCTGTGAGGACAGGGCAGATACGACAGCGGGAGCATGAGGCAGGTGACCACATTGCCTCTGCAGTCAGGAAGCGTTGAGAGAAGAATGCTCGGACTCTCAATTTTATCCCACTCAGAACCCCAGCCTGTGGAACTCTGCTGTTCACCTTCAGGGTGAGGCTTCCCATACTGCTTAACTCTTCCTGGAAGCACCCTCATGGGTACCCCCACAGCTTTGTTTCCAAGGTGGATTCTAAACTCTACCAGATTGACAATCAAGATCGGTCATCACCCCATCACCGTTAAGCAGAACCACAGATTTCTTTTCTTTTCTTTTTTTTTTCATAGACTGAGGATATTTTGTCTTCGTTTTCCACTAGGTGGGGTGTGGGGTTAATATAATTTTATTGTAAATTTGATATTGCTTCAGGGTAACAGCAGGGACTCATGGTTAAGAAACCAAAAAAAGTGGAAATGGAGAGCTGCTTTTGGTTACCAGGGATGAGTAAGTTCAGGGTAGCTAATGTCCCATAGGGAGACTATGGTTAACAGATCCATGTTTACAATTGAAACTCACTGAAGGGCATATCTGAGTAAAAGATGACTGGTATGTTAACTTAACTGTGTGACTCACTGCACAGGGTAATCATGTAGAAATGCTACATCATGCACCTTAAACACGTTAAATATTATTTGTAACTTATACCTCATAAAATCTTAAAACCTCCCAAAGAAGATAAAAAGAAGCTAAGGAGGATTTGAACTCAGTAAGTCCAGCTCCAAGCCTCTCTTGCATACATCTTTGTATGCATCTGCTAGGGCTGTCCAAACAAAAGGCCACAGACTGGGTGCCTTAGGCAACACAAATTCATTTTCTTATAGTCATTGGCCCCAAACCTAAGATCAGGGTTTCAGACGGTTTGATTTCTTTGCTGGTCTCTTCATTTGGTTTGTAAATGGTGGCCTTTTCTTTTTCCTTTTTAAGAAAGTGGTAGCCTTTCACTATCTCCTCAAGTGCTCTCCTTTTATATGGATGACTCCTTGGTCTTTACTCTTCTTAAAAGAGCACTAACCCTGTGGGATAAAGGACACAGCCTTGGCATCTATTTAACTTTAATTATCTCCTTAAGGGCTGCGTCTTCAAATGTCATTTCATTGAGATTAGGATTTCAGCAGTGAGTTTTGAAGGAGCACAACTCAGTTTATGTGTTTATTGAGAAGAACAAACGAGATTGCTCGGGAGAAAGGACACACCCACCGCCATGTCTGGTCCACAGTTACTGTATGGATACTGTATGAAGCTGCGTTGCTGTTACTCTGAAATCCTTTGATGTACACATATAGAAATGATGAAAACAGACCATCCCAGGGAACTGTGAACTCTCAGGGACACCTTTATAGCTCTTCTCCCCACTGTTACCCTCCTTGCCACCTAATATACTATCTCATTCCTGGGGGCCTGTAACAATGTCCATACCTTTCCCCAGGCCCTATACCTGTCCCCTAGAACTACACTAGCTACATAGGCAACATCTTGTCTATCCAAAGTCAGAAGGTATCACTGAGAGGCAGGCAAGAAAGGAAGCAGCTTTGTACCCTGAAACTTCCATTTGGCTTTGGGTTGTGCACATACTATCCTTGTGCGTGGCAATATAGCTCCTTCACCTGCATATACTATGCACAGACACGCATATACCTCTCCAAACAATGCACCTAGCAACCTTTGAATTCCCTTAGCCACTCACTTATCTAAATATGTTTTCATTCCTGAATAGAGTCAACTGTAGACAGTTTCTATTAACGTGTATTCCAAATGTATTTCCTATGTAGCTTGGATACCCCTATCAAGGTCCAAGGGTCATGCTAACACTTTCTAAACTTTCTATCCACTCTCCCTAGGGCAGTATTGTAAATAATTAATAACCAGAATAACAACGACACTGACCATTTACCTGTGAATAACCAGCACAGCTGAACTAATGGGCTTTGCATGAAAGCATCTTTGGCCTGCCCATCAATCCTGCCTCACTTAACTGCTGCACAGAGTTTTCTCTGTGGCTGTAGCTATGTGCCATTCCAGAGTCTATATTCTAGTATTTCTACTTAGTTCTTTATCAAGCACACTGCTACGTTACAGAGCTATGGGAGTCTGGGGGATGGAAATGAAGGAAGAGAAACCACGTGAGGTGAAAGAGGGGTCTTCTGCTTCACTCTTGCCAATATCAACTTTCTCCTCTTTGGCTGTTTCATTCTAGCCTTTTCTGTGAAATGTTCCTCATTCTCCATCTTGTTCCTTGGGAACTAAGGGCTTGCTAAATAGACTCACCTAGTTTATGAGCGTTTATGGAACATCTTGTGTGTATATATCATATGCTGCACGGGCTCCTGAAGGGATAGCTTTGAACCAACAGACACAACTCATCTCTCTTGTGCAACTTATATGCAAGAAGATTCCAGTATTTCTGCCTAGTTCATCATCAAGTCTGTGTTGTAAAACTATGGGATGAAGGAACAGGAAAAACTCCACAAATGAAAGGGGTGGGGGTCGGGGGGAGACTTTCTGCTTAGCTCTTGCCCACCTCAACTTTGCATCCGGAGAAGTGAGGCATTATCCCATGTACCTGCCTGCCTGTTGGTCTGGGTCTTTCTTGTCACCTAGAACTGTATACACTGCTTGTTCAGTTACATGCTTTGCTACATCCAAGGTCTCTTACCCCATTATGCTGCTCATTATAGAAAATGATGCTGGATCAAGTCATTTGGGAGTTAAAAAACAAAACCAAACCAATCCATTTAGTGAGTATAGAGGTCAGAATACAACTTAACAGTAGTTCACTTCTCACCTTCCACCATGTGGGTTCCAGGAATTGTACCCACTTCACCAGGCTTGGCACCAAGCTCCTTTACCCACTGAGTTGTCTTGTAGGCCCTGTATTGCTTCCCTGACTCTTTTGGACAGTGTTCTAAGATTTCCCTCTCTTGGACCTGACTTACACTGGCAGACGTCTTCTCCTACCCCATTGCCATACTCCTCTGCCAAGAGGAAATGAGAGATGCAGAACCTAAGGCCCAGCATGACTCTCTGTGGAGTTGCTCTGTTCTTTGACTGACACAGAGTTCTGCAGCTTCCTACTTGGCTTCTTCCACACAGAACATCCTTTTGTACCAGTAGGAATATGTGAACCCGAGGAACCACCTGCTTCCTGTGGGATTCTGTCCAGCTCCTTCCCTAGGTTTGTTATGTTCATTTTTTTCTGCTACTTTGCATCATAGTTTGGGATCCTGAATCATAACTGAATCTGGTTGGAATGCATTCTGTGTTTTTTTTTTTTTTCCGAGACAGGGTTTCTCTGTGTAGCCTTGGCTGTCCTGGACTCACTTTGTAGACAAGGCTGGCCTCGAACTCACAGCGATCTGCCTGCCTCTGCCTCCCGAGTGCTGGGATTAAAGGCGTGCAACACCACCACCCAGCGGAATGCATTCTTATTAAGCTCAACATTCTTCATTCCAACAGTCAACCAAAGTGTTGCAGATAAGAAGTTTTTTGCATCAGTCCTGGTAATGCAGGCCAGCAGTTGGGAGGTTGAGGCACAAGGATTGTGAATTCAGTCACCCTAAGCCAACTAGTGAGGCCCTTGCCTCAGAATAAAAGTAAAGGTGGGATGATAAAACAGCCAGGTGGTAGAATACACGCCCAGAGCGTGCAAGGGGTTAGGTTCAATATCTGGGACTGGAAAAATAATTTTGGGTGTCAAATAACGGCAAAATCAATCCCAGTTGACTAGAAAGCTGAAAAGGAGACTCTGCTTTGCAACTAAGTGGGTTGGGCGAAGGTTTAATTAGTACACAAACATGGTGACCAGAACCTTGTTGAGAAAACTGGAGTTTGTGGGGAGGAAGAAAGTTAGACTAGAAATAAGGCAGAAGAAACAGCTCCAATGCACACCCCAGCCACTACTAAAGTTCCAAGTAGACAGATGGGTAAATAAACAAACACATTTCTTTTATTTCCCGTGTTCTTCTTTTCTGGATAGGTACCATGGTTCCCTCTTGATTAGCCTGCCTTACTATTAAAAACCATGACTTTTTCCATAATTATTAAGAAAACTGTCAGCCACTAATTTATACACAAAGACATGGACACTTAGATGAAAGAGTTCTAGATTTCACCTGCCCAAGAGAAGCCTGGAGGGCCAACATGGTCCAGCTAGTGCTTGGGTGGGAGTTCTGGTTTGGAATGTCTCTTGGTAGGTGCAGCTTCCTCTGTGGATTAGTTCACCATACTTTATTATAAAAAATAAATAAGATGAGGTTCATTTCCACTCTTGAAAAGGAGAGGTTTTTTAAAAAGTTAGAGATAAAATATGTATTCATTAATGCCAATTTTTTCAGGGAAGTACTGATTTGAAATTTATCATAATTCTGGCAAGAGTCAGGTTTCATAGGGATCTTTTCATCTTAAAAGAATAAACTATCTGCAGGCACTGTAAAAATACATATATTTTTCAAAAATAAAAGAAATGATAAATAAAAATTTTTAACTAATCAGAATTTTTACTTATATTACTGTAGATCTAGTTACTTTTCTTCTAAAACAAGAAAGTTTGTATTTTTCATAAAATTATAGTTTAGAATTTTAATGAGTTCAGACAGATATTTACTGATTGATTGATTTCAGTATATTCTTATTGCATATTGCACTGACAGAAAAATCATCTGTGATGTTGTCTGAGCATCCGTTTTGGATATGGAGGTAGAAGCAACAATCTTTGCTGTCTTCCCACTTAGAAAACACTTTGGTATAAGATCAGTTCACAGCCAGACAACAGTGGTGGTGCATGCCTTTAATCCAAGCAGCAGAGGTAGGCAGATCTCTGTGAGTTCCAGGACACACACACACACACACACACACACACACACACACACACACACACACACACA
>OU015742.1:180697453-180722278 GCA_907169655.1 Acomys percivali
GGCCAAGGAGCACATGCTTTGTATTAATCTTTATTTCAATGAAGTTGTTTGAGCTCATGCTTTATTGCGGTGCTTTAAAATAATGTGTTTCTAACGGTGCCCCCGGGGGTAGCACTTGCACTTTTGAGATCCTATTGCTGGAGTGGCTCACGAGACCAGCCACAATAATAGAAAATGAGGCACCCCCTGGTGCACCATCTGAATTTATAATAGCAATTTCTACGATGCCCCGAGGCCAGCTCTGTTTGTATTTGAGAACATGCAAGGGAGCTTGCCGGGGAGGGGGAGGCTCCTCCCTTCCTGCCCAGTTTTGATCTGAGCTCATGTTTAACCTGGTCAAAGGTCCGTCACTGGCCTCACGGATCTCCGTTTTAGTGTCCTAGGAAAGCCCTCCTCTTCCTCTCCCACATTGGCTTTGGCATGGGCAGGGACATCGCTGTCGGGGGCACATGGACCTCTCCTGTCCGTCAACCACTCCTCTCTCCCTCCCGCCACTCAGCACCCTCTGTGCAAGGCAGAAAGCCCCTCGGAGGCCTCTTGTGCCGTCACCGTCAAAGCGGCGGTGAAATATGAAATGACAACATAATGAAATGGACTTGGTCTCATTAAGATTCCAAATGGCTGTCTGGATTTTTTTTTTTCATTCTTTCTAATTCTGCCAGAGACCCACACCACACTGCAGAAGGTAGAAGTGGGTCAGTGCTCCTGGGGCTGCAGTAGGGGTCTGGCAAGGGAAGCAGAGATAAGGGGCCAATGCAGTTAGGCTGAGACAGCAGGCTTGTGGACAGCCCAGGGGACTGACAAAGAGCTGAGTCATCCATCCGAATTTCTGGACACAAGGATGCAAGGTCTGTAGGGTGCTTTGGGAAACTCACCCTCCCAGAAGGCCTTCTTGGACTTAGAAAGGGATAGGGTGGGGCAGTAAAAAAACCAGACAAGAACCCCCATTTCCTTGTAAACTGCTTAGAGAGTTCAAAGCAACTATTCTGAGAACTTTTGTTGTGAAAAATGAGCAACACCCCTTCCCTTCATCCAATAAAAACAGAATCTGCATGTGAGATACATTCTCATGACAGAAGCCCACAAGGAGTGTTAGTACCATTCATTCATTCATTCATTAGGGACCGACCTCTGGCCCATTGCTATGGACTAAGCACTCTGAGAAACACTGGCAATCCAGAGAAGATGACATTGTCCCTGCCCTTAAAGGTCACATGATCCTTTGTATGCATGGCCCATGCCCCAAACCTCATCTTGCTTCCATATTTTGCATTGCAGACGGAGTGTTCCATAGGCCAGCTGAGCTATGAATCACTCTTATTCATGGAATCTTCAGCCACAGAATACTTTCTGGGTGCAAAATCTAACCCAGTGGTTTTCCATTTTGTCTGTGTATTTGAACTACCTGGGACACTTTCAGAAGCCGTCATTACACCTTCCTCAGGACCTGTGGGAAGCTCCTCTAAGGCCTACAATTTTGTAGCTGGAGAATATGCGACAAAAAAAGTTGCTAGGGTGATTTAAAAACAAAGCAAAACAAAACAAAACAAAACAAGGGCTTTAAGATAAGGTCATTATCAACTTCCTTCAGTCTTAAACCTTTACAATTGGGCTAAGGACAAAAATTATTGGACATTAAAGACTTCCCCCATGAAATAATTTTGCTCATGTGGGTTGCCTAGTTTGAGGCTGACAAAACTGGTTTTCTCTGTTGGGGAGGTGACTCCAAAAAGCCATAGAGGAGACAAACGCTATCCCTGTGAGGGTTTTGGTCTCTGTCTGGGCATCCAGGCTTCTTGTTTTCTCTTATCTGTAGTATCAGTTCTCCTGGGAACCCTGCCCTCTGCCCAGGTAGACCTGTGTACATACGTGACTGATTCCCATTCCCCCCTTCTATATTCCCTCACTAGAGGACCCAACTGTTTCATATGTCTGCGCTCAGAACAAAAGATTCTAAAACCTATCCCTTCTTCCATTCCCCTAGTGGCCCTCTGCTGCCCCCACCTGCCTCAGGTCCACACTAACTGTAGTGGTCCTCAAGTCTTGTCCCAAAGGGCTGAGGGCTTGGGATTGTTTTTGTCACAAGTCTGAGAATGTCCTAACGCTGCCCCTCTGTCATCAGGTTTAGTTATCAGAGACTTTGGTTAAATAGAGAGTTTCCACTTTACAGAGAGGGGAAATCAAGTCTCAAAATAGGTAGGTCCTAGAGCTTATGGAAAATGGACGTACAGACTCAGTTCCATGTTTCAAGGGTCCTGCTTTCTTCACCCCTTTGAGTGTAGCAAGAAGAGCTGCTATAGGATAAAGATGAGATGTGATCTGGGAGAAGTGGAAACTGGCCATGACAGGAGACCCTGAGCTCATTCAGAATATTGGAGCCCTGCATTCATGGGAGTACGCTGTTACTTCCTTGTTCTTCTTGTTCCCAGTGCCCTGTACAGTCTTCTTCTCATCATGGGCTTGGGCAGCAAGAAGATAGATTCTTTTTTTTGCAGCTCAAATCAGGAATCAGGCAGATGAAAAGTGTAACGTAGACCCCAGTGGGCTGAGCGAGGTAGGAAAGTGATAATCCATCTTCTCAAAGTCAACCAAGAAAACCAAAGGGAACTGAGTGAGATGGAGTGAGAGTTCATGGAGACAAGATACAGACTCAGAGAGCCAGGAAGCTCGGAAGTACACCCAGAGCTGGCTCATCCCAGAGCATCCCAGTGATGAGGCAGATCACGCTTGAGGCTTGTCTACTTTCTCTTACTTTTCATGGTCAAAGCCATTGCCAAGAGTGAAGGAAGGGGATGATGCAGTTGCTGGGAACTGACACTTGCTGGTGGAAGGAAGCATTTCTTTGGCATCAAGCTTAGTAAATAATACATTATCTTAAGCATGCATAATTGCTTCCACAGGAATTGGGAAGTGCTCTGTTTCTAATAGGAGTGTGCATTGACCTTTGTGTAGTGGCACCACGGAATGGCCCTGAGTCTAAATAGCTGTATATATGTGCAGTGTTCACACCTATCTTGGATAATGGTTTGAAGGATTCAGGGCTTGAGGCTCTAAAACACAGTAGAGTATGTACAGCACTTATAAAAACCAGAGTGATACTGTGATTATGGACAGGCTAGAAGTCAAGTTCAGATAAGGTTTTATGGTAGCAAATAGCAAGCAAGCAAGCAACAGGAGGTCAAAAGTGGAGTTCAGAGATTGAGCATGTTCTAGACAGATCCCAGGAGTAGCTAAAACTTCCCCAATGTGAAGGAAAAGCTTCATTTCTTCTGGGAGATGGTGGACTGAGCCTCAGCTAGTCATATGAGAAGCTTAGTTAACCATTTCTCTCCCCTCCTTCAGTTGGCAAAACGCATTGTAGAGGCAATTTACAAGTTACATGTGATTCAAGATTTCAGCTAAAAGGTGACAGTGGAAAAATACTATGACTTTCACTGTTCATTGTTTCATTGTTAATTTTTTTCAATCATTCATCAATTCAAGACTGTATTATTTATTTATTTGTTTTTATGACAACCATACATGTCTCAGGGATATTGGGACAAGGACTCAGCAGGTGAAGTGGCAGGTGGGAGAGTCAAAAAATTTTCTGTCAAGACTGTATTATAACACTTTGTGATTGGTGAGAAGCTGTACAGTGTGACGCTATGCTTATAAAACCTTAAAAAGAGATGCCTGCCCTCCAGGATCATAAACCTGGATATGGGCATGGAAGCAGAAAGATCTGATGTACCATAAGAATGCGGAAAGAAAAAAAAAAGAATGGTGAAAGAAGTGCCTGGTTATTGCAGAAGGTTGTTTTAGATGGCATCATGGAGGCGGTAGTGTTTGATTCGGGCTTTGAGGCATGTGTTTGATTTTAGTTGGGTGAAAGGATAGAGAAGATGAAAAGTAAAGAGGGGGTTTAGGATGAGGGGGCAGCATGAGTAAAGAATAGAGGTGTGAAAGTGTGTAGTAGCTCAGAAAAGGTGATTAATACAGTGTGGCTATCATTGAGGAGGTTGCTGAAGAGATGTGGCCTGAAATACTTAGCATCTCCAAGGAGAAGAATCCAAGTAATTATATAATCCTCCCACTTATGTTGGCTGGTAGGCGAAGGACCTAGAGGGGGCAGGGTTAGAAATAATCCATTATCTTAAGCACATGTAATTGTTTCCACACAATTTCCCCTCCCTTTTTTATGTAGAGCCACAGAGCCCTATAGTTTGTGACAGGGTGTGTGTGTGTTCTATTTTCTCTTAGTTTTGAGATTGTAATATAATTAGATAATTTCTTCTTTTCCTTTCCTCCCTCCATTCAGGTCAGCTGCAGCTTTAGGGTTCTCAAGACCACTTCTGAAGTGCATGGTACTTAATAGGAAGCTACTTTCCACCTCTTGGGTGGGGAGAGCAACCAGGGGCAATAGCAGTAGGCTGTATGTTTTGGGGGTCTCTTGGACAGCCCTGACCAACAACTCTAAAGAAGGCTTCTCGTGCTTGGTATTGGGAGTTTTGTTAGGTGGTCTTGGCTCTTTGTTAGGCTTGGCTCTTGGAGTAAGCACTGTCAGCCCAAACGGCAAAAGCTCATTTAAACTGTATCAACTTACACATAGAATTATGTATATTATAGGTTTATTTTAGATAAATAGTTGATAGTATGATTCCATATGGGGTTTTCAGACATAATTTTCTTGTTGTTATTTTTCATCCTCCCCCCCTCTGTATTTACTCCGCCCCCGCAAAGAGCCCCTTTTTTTCCCATTTCCCTGATCTGATCACTTGTAGCCTTCTAGTCCCATCTCCATTGCTCCCTAACCCCACCTTTCCTGTCAATGATCTGTTTTACTTTTCTGGTTTCTGCAGCTACTCCAGGATATGTGCTACACACCCACAGTCATTCCTCAGCATCCACACATCACTACCTGGTGTGTGTACTTCCTCAACGCACCATGCAGAAGGCTGAGCGACAAACAAATGTCATTGAGGCTGGCAAAGAGGAGGCAGATGCATCCTGCAAGTTAACGAGAATAATTTCAGACCCTGGACCTCCCACTAGAGTGAAAAATGATGTTTATTGGAAGGAGGCTTAGAATTAATCCTCCAAAATGATAGTAAAGTGAATTCTTTCCCAGATCTGCCGTGACTGCTCTTCTCCCCATTTCTGTCGCTTCTTATTATCGCAACGAGTTCTGTTCTCCAAAATGGATAAAGTCACCATTCAGATAAGATCAGTTTCGTCTGGTGTGACCAGCTTGATTGGATCACAGTTTAGATTGCAGCTTTTGAATTCACTTGGACAGTTAACTTCTGGTGGGGGAGGGGTGAAAGGGCAATAAAAATGCCGACTTGGCACAAAAGTAGCTGCAGTGATCAGTCAGCTGTCTCCAGGACCATTCTTTTATTATCAGGGTTTGAGTTGCAGCGGCCACGGGGTTTCACTAGGGGTCATCGGTGTGCAGCCTAGGTGACACACGTTGAAGAATCCTGGGTCTTCTGCAACGCCGGAATGCCTGGGAGCTCTCCGTGGTGCCGATGAAACAGGCAGTGCAGAGAAAGTGGCTGGCAGGAGCTCTCCGTAGTGCTGAAGGCAATATACCTCTCTGCGAATTTGAGGGGAAATTGTCCACAGGGTTCTAAAAGTTTCTTTGTTTTGCCCCATGAGTGGGCCGAGATGAAATTAGAGTACCAGAATGTTTAGACATACAGGATGATTGTGGACGCTAAAATTAAATGCTGGTTTCACTATTTTAAGATGCCAACTGATCGTTTTAGAATGTGTATTATTATTATTGTTGTTGTTATTAATATTAATTATTATTTTAGTTTTATTTTGGGTGATGAAGGAATGAAAGTAAGTGCATCACTTAGTTTCAGTGAATATATTATTATTTATTGGAAGCACACCAAAAATAAAGAGTTACAGTTCATTTATCCCACAAACTGTTAATATGCCAGGCTGTGTGCTAGTCTACGGTACACTTAAGGCTCACAAGGATCAGATGAGCTACGAACCCAAAACAGGTGCTTTGTTTCTTAACAAATATAGAAATCTCATTATTGAGAGCACTGGACTTCAGACAGTGATTCTAGCCAAGAAGATATTAGAAAAAAAAATGTCTTGAGGATGTGGGTCCCCTTTTCTAACTTCGATAAACTGGTTGTGGTTAAGTACTTAAGCTTATTGGGAGCCTTGATAAGCTTCTAAAGGAATCAGAGTTTTCTACAACTCTACATGCACTGCATCTCCACTTCTGTTTTTTGAAACCTCTTCAAGCTTAGGTCTGAAATCAGCTTCCTGCTGGGATCTGCCTCATCCAATTTGCACAGGGGCCTTTGCACTGATTGCCCTGAGGAGTGGTCTGGGAGAATGCCTGATGTTGATATGTGCATGAATGTTCATGAAGGGTTGCAGCTGGGGATGAATATGATAATGTGTATACAACACTTACTAGACTGTGATTTATTCTGAGTGCTTTACATAAGTTAAGTTATTTAATTATCACAACCTTTGGAGGGAGCAACTATTATTCTAACTATTAAAAACTTTCTAAAATTACACTCTATCAATTTGTATATATTATTACATTTTGTATTTGTATATGTGTGGGGGACAATGGGTGCATGTGTATAGAGGTCTGGCAACTTCCAGGAGACAGTTCTCACCAGCACGTGGGTCCCAGAAATTGTATTCAGGCCATCAGGTAAGCAGCTTTACCCACTGACTCATCTCACTGGTCTTATACCTGTTTTAAAGGTTTGAAAATGAGATACTGCTTTCGAATTTGTCAAAGGTCTCACAGATGGGAGATGGTAAATCCAGGATTTGATACTAGGCAGTTTGCTCCCATAGTCTATTCCCTTCAGCTCTGTATGATTTGTGTATCCTGAAGCTCAAAAGTGTGCATTTTATATTTGATTTTTTCCCACTTTCTTGTCTTCCCTATAGCAAATGTCTCTCACATCATAAAGAATGACTTCTAAGAATGACATATATTAATGTCATTACTGAAATTTTATTTAGAATCTTACCAGTAATATTTGCTCCATTATGTTGAAAAAGAACCATGTATGGCATGCACATCAGTTAAGAGTCATATCAATAGTTTTCAGTAGGTCTACTTTGACTATCTTGTGTGAAATGGGCAATTCTTTCATCATAGCCTATGGTTTTTTTTTGTCTCAGTAGCTACCAGTATTTTAAAATGTCTCTTGTTTATGTGTGCTGTTGGTGTTTATCATTTCCTCTAGATGTGTAAGTAGAAACTTGGTCTTGTATTCATTGGCAACTTCCCTCCAGCTGATATGATCATTAAGTGAATCTGTATTGAAGCATATCATGGTAGACTCTTAGAGAAAAATTAACACTGAAGAAGAGAGTTAACAGGTAGCTTTGGAAGAGCAAATATAGAAGGAAGAAATAGATCCATTGTGTGGCTTGTGAAAAGAGTTATGGATGGGAGATCACTTCCAGTTTGTAAAGACTCCTGCTTCTTAGAAGCCAAAGCAAGGAAGTCTTGGTCTGTATGTCTGTGAGTCTTGCATCTCTCATTGCAAGTTATTTGGTATGCCATCTCACATCAGTGATAGAAATGATGGAGAATAGGTGTTCTCCAGGAGAGCGAGGCAGTCAACCTGATCTATGGGTTTGCTATCTCTCTTCCTTGATGTCTCTAGGAAGTTAGAAGAACACCTGACCTTTCCCCAGATCTCTAATGTATAGAACTCACCCACCTACAGCATATTCAATCAATTTTTATAGACTTCTAGATAAAATTATTGCATGAATTTTTGGCATAATGGTGCCAACTTCCTCATTTACAAGAGGCTGTAGAGGGAAGACTGGAGTTGTCAGTTGATTCCCAGTTTGGAAGCAGATGCATCAGAGCATTTAGCGGGGGAAGGGGTTGATTCTCTTGTCCCCATAGTTACATGCCAGATTTTCATATTTTAAGGCTTCCTTAGTCAACAATTGACTAAAATCTATTTCCACCATCAATATGCATAGGCATTAATCACTGGACTCTGTCCCTTACCATCATCCTTCACACAGGACTCTGGTTTACCTGGAGGTGCAGATTTTAGTGAAGAGCTTCTGTCTCCCAGAGTCTGAATTACCACCCTTTCATCCAGTGGGTAGTCGAAAATATGACTGGAAGAAAGGAAGGCTTCTAAAGGGAACAAAGGCATGAAAGGCATGGTCTGAGAATAGATGAACTATAAGTGAGAGAAAGGAAAAGCAAGGAAATGAAACTCATATCTATAAAACAAAACCAGACCTTGCAGGACCTGGGAGCTAGACTTCTTTGGTGGATAATTTCAATTATATGGGGGAGGGGAGAGGGAAATGAATAAGTTCAGAAACCAGGAAGCCTTAGGTTTGAATCCCTTCTCCAAAATTCTTTTCCAGCCCTAATAATTCTTCCTGGTATTAATGAGATAGCACGTGTCAAGTGCATGGGGCAGAGTTGATGCCAATCAAGTGGAGATTATCACCAGCTTCATAAGTGTCCATTTATAAAAACTTTACTTATTGTTTGCCTGTTTTAGACATTGAATATGATTATATATACATGTGCATGAGATGTGTGCATGCAGGTCCCTTCTGAATACTGAGGTATATATATATACACACACACCTCATCTAGCTTCTATATTAATTTTTGAGACAAGGTCTTTATTGAACCTAGAACCTTACCAATTTGTCTTGACAGGATGGCCAATGAACTTCAGGGATCTGCCTGTCTCTGACCCCTAGTACATAGATTACAGACACACACCACTCAGAGTTTTACATGGGTGCTGAGTGTCTGAATTCAGGTCCTCTCGGGCATGCATTGGCAGGATTTTACCAACTGAGCCATCTTCCCAGTTCCCCCAAAGAACATAATTCTGTAATGAAGAATCTTTTATTTACAAAGATGTTATAGTGATGTAGAATCATCATTTTGCATTACACATCTACTGTGTTTCAGCCTTTGCCGCCTTGTGGGAAAGGACTTCCGGTAAGAAGAGTATTCAAACCTATAAGTAGTAACATTGTAGAATACAAGTTGCCAGGCTGGTAGTGAAAAAGCTCATAAAGAGTTCAAATGATCTCTTCAGCAAACATATACAACTCAGTGGCAAAATAACTCCAACAATGGAGTCTTGAGGGATTTCCCGGTGAGGAGGGATTCAGCCTGAAAGAATTCAGGGAAATGCTAAGTATGCAAACTGTAGAAGCTGTGGAGTGAGCTGGTGAACATAGAATGAATGAAGACTGTGGGAAGGGAAGAGAAAGGCTCAAGTTGCAGGGAGAGTGGTTCAAGGAGTGGGCTCAGAAGCAGAGCAGAGAGCTGGGGGTGGCTGAGTGGTATCAGGAAAGCAGATGGTGATCCCTGGGAAGGAGGTGCAGATGGCAGTGGTGGGGAGGAGGCAGCGTGGGGTGAAGAACAGCCCCAGCTTGGCCACTCCAGGAGGAGAGATGCTGGAACACAAAACTCCCATCACTGGGTGAGCTCTCTGACTCATCTAGCCCCCAGCTAGATGTCAGTGTGGCATCTGACAAGGGTATAAGGAAGAAAGCTATGGGAATCTCTGTGGGTTTCTATGAAGAAACCAGAGGGGTTAGACATGAACCTCAAACATTCAAGAATTCCTGGGGAGGAAAGGACACCAAAACCATGCTATATCAAAGTCAGTATTGCAAATGATGCTTCTCTTGACTATATGATCTTTCAAGTCATTTGCCTGCTCTTAGACATGTTTTTGGTTGTTTGTTTAATTTGTGAAACTTTCTTAATGGTTCATACCTCTAGCCCCAGCACTTGTGAGGTTAAGATAGGAGAATGATGTGTTCCTGATCAGCTTGAGCTAAAGTGAGGAGGCCCTGTCTCGCCCCTCCCAACAAGATAGTAAAATTAAGTGAAATAAAAATAGAGAAATGAGCATATATAGGTCAGCCAGTAAAGTCATCACCATGGTAGTATAAGGACCAGAGTATGAGCATCAGAACACAAGTGGAAACCCATGGTAGCACAACTTGTAACCCTAGCCTATGAAGGTGGAGACAGGCTCATTGACCTCCCAAGCCATCTTCCTTGCTGAACTCCAGGCCAATGGACGACCCTGTCTCAAAAACAAAGTAGACTGGTTCTGACATCAGAGATTGGTCTCTGGACTCCTCTGGCAGGTGCACTCCCCCCTCCCTGCAACAAACACACATGTGCATACACAGGAACAAGTACCTGCATACAAATGCACAGAAGGGTGGATTAGGCAATTGTCAAAAAATATCTTTAAGCTATAGGACTCTAGTTCTGAGACATACTTGAAACTATAGGTTGTAGCAGCGAGGTAGGCTTACAAGTCTACTGTTACAAGGGTCATGTGTGAACGGTAGAGTGGGGAACAGTTATTTCCTGTGCATGGTGCTGAATTTTAGGTAATTTTTACACAAGTGCTGCCTGGAACATTGTGGAAAGGACTGCTTGGACTTAATGTAAAGATTTATTAATAGTGAAGCCATTCAGGTGAGTTGGTTTGCTTTTTAAGGGAGGTTTGTTCTGCAGGAATTGATCACCCAGAGTTTGGATGACATTTTGGAGTTGTTATAAAAAAAAGAGCCCGTATCCATCCTTTAAGAAACATACTTTTCTGTAGACTCCTCGAGCATATGATTAAGTGATAAACAGCAGTGACACCCAACATTCATTTCTTACATAAACGTATCTCATGAGCTTTTCTTAGTGTAAATAGGTGTCTAGTGAGGGATGAGATGGAGTAAAACAAATTTGATACTTCATTAATCAATGTTAAACAGGTCTCTTTCCTGTAGGTTCTTAGAGACATATTTGTGCAGCTTGCTTTTTTTGTCAAATTGACACAAGCCATAGTCATTTGAGAAGAGGAACTTCAACTGAGACAACACCTCCATCAGACTGGCTGGTAGGCAAATCTATGGCTCCTTTTCTTGATTAATAGTGTGGGAGAGCCTGGACCACCATTGTGGATAGTGCCACACCTCTTCAGGCATGCTTGGGATCCATCCATCTGTCTGTCTATCTATCTGTCTGTCTGTCTGTCTGTCTGTCTGTCTGTCTGTCTGTCCGTCCGTCCATCCATCCATCCATCTATCTATCTATCTATCTATCTATCTATCTATCTATCTATCTATCTATCTATCTATCTATCTATCCAAGATGAGCAAGCCGTGGAGAATAGTATTGCTCCATGGTCTCTGATTCAGTTTCTGCCTCCATGATGGACTGTGATCAGTAGTTGTAAGATGGAACAAACCCTTTCTCCCCTAAGTTGGTTTTAGTCAGCATTTTATCACAGCAATAGAAAACCAACTAGGACAATATTATACATTAATTTTAATATTGAAATTCATTATATGAATTTCCTAAATATGTGGAGAAACAGATCCTCTGACAGGAGTCTGGTCTAGTAAACGTACTTTGATAAACACTGCTTTGATCAACAGTTTTAGGTCATGATTTCTGTTGTTGCTACTAACACCATGACCCAAAGCATCTTTGGTAGGAAGGAGTTTATTTTACCTTATACTTTCATGTCACAGTTGTCCTTGAGAGAGGTCAGGGTAGGAACTGGAGGCAGAACCATGGAGGATGCTGCTTGCTGGTCTTCTCTCTCTGGCTCACTCGACTAGCTTTCTCACATCATCAGAACTCATCTGCCTAGGGATGGTTCTGCCAACTATGGGCAGGCTCTCCCAAACTAATAATCCATCAAGACAATGCCTTATAGATATGCCCATAGGCCAATATTATCTGGTCGACTCCTCAACCAAGGTTCCTTCTTCCCAGATGACTCTAGTTTGTATCAAATTCACAATAAAAATCTAACTACCACAAACTCCAATGGAAAAAACACATTATAAGTTCCCCATTACCCTTGGCTAGGGCTGATGGAGACTCATTTTGGTCCAAAACCTGAGGAAGAAGTGAGACAATGGGTGACACCATTAGACATGATCCAGGGCTATGTCTTCCTTGTGCCTCATTTGCTTCATATGTCAAATGGGGAGAAATAGTTTCAGTCCAACTCAGGGTAGTGTTGTTGTGTTGGACTTTGATCTTGATTGTTTAAAAAGGATTTATTTATTTATTTTGTTTTCAATTAATTATGCGTATGTGTCCATGTACATACAATTATGAATGCAAGTGCCCTTGGAGCCCAGAAGAGGATCCTGGATCTACTGGAGCTAGAGTTATAGGTAGTTGTAAACCACTTGATGAGAGTGCCAGGAATTGAACTTGGGTCCACTGAAAGTGCAGTACTTGATCTTAACTACTGAGCCATCTCTCCAGCCCCCTGAGCTTCAATTTGAATCATGTGGTCATCTTATTAGCATGCAGATTCTGGTTTAGTGACTCCCCAGGATGGGGGCTGATATCCTAGCCTGCAAACACACAGTAGGCCACTGTGGTATTGCTGTGACTACCTTTGAGATTTGTAATAAAGAAGCCACACTCTGTGGTTTATCAAGAGCATCTGATGGCAATGGACTTGCTGGGCCTGTTCACTCTTTTCCTTGGAGATCCCATCTGTGTTTTCAAAGGGTATAATTTATATGGGGAATCAAACCCTGCATCCTTCCTGCATCCCTGTGGTGAGGTTTGTTGTAGTCCCCTCTGAAGGGAATCCCTCTTTCTTTTTCACTTCCCAACCCCCACTGCCTATGAGAGGCTCCCTAGCTAGTTAAGCTATTTTTTGAGTTTGAGTTAAAACCATTTCAGACATATTTTTAACTACGTCCTGTTCAAAAAGCTGTTAGCATTTGGCAATCATTCCATCTTGAGCTTGAATCCTGAGGAGGATTTTTTAAAAAAAAAACCCACAACCAAGCAAAGTATATTGTTTAAAAATAGTTTTTAGTGTGTGGGCCAGGAGCATGGGGATGCAGCTAGGGCATGATGTGGGCTCTGAAAAGACCCTTACCTTTCCTGCCTAAACCTCCATTGGATGTGGTGTTGTGTACATGGCAGGGGATGGTTTGCGTACTATCCAGCAGGGGGAGAGAGAGAGAGGGGTGCTACCCGGATAAAGAACCAAAGGCATCAGTGTTGGTTCTGGTTGAACTCTTATGAGGAGGGTTGTCAAGAATAACAGCAGAGGTCCCATTTTTCTTGGCCATGATCCTGAGCTATTCCAGAAGCACTAGCTTATCATTAGTCTTATAAGCAAATATTATGATAAGGCTTCTGGGACTCATGACCATGGGAAAGTTTGTTGTACATAACAAATACTTATAGCAGCCTTTCATTATGACATCAACTGAGTGCTTTTCATATGTTAGTTTATTCAATCCCCAAAGCTACCCTCTGTGGCCAGTGTTATCATTATCTCTCCTTGCAGAGAAGGTAATGTAGCTGGTTTGTAGAATCCTTCAGAGTCTGGCATCAGCAAACAATCTCCTTTGCCTCTATGGTTGTATGTTTATTCCAAGGCATAGGTACTGACTTCTTAACCTCAGCCCAAGAATGACCATGCTGTGCTAACTTCTTTGCTCCCCGAGGAGGAAGGAAATTTAAGACAGACAAGAGCTCACATAATTGGTGGGAGGAAGTGATGATAGTTTGAAAAAAAGCAATCAGTACCATTGGTAAATCTCTGCCACTCAAACATTCAAGCCCATTAAACACTTTGAATATTCCTAGACCATGTTAAGATTTGATCCCTGAGCAGGACGGTTTTAGAATTGTGTTGAAAATGATTTGAGTGGTAGGAAATAGTTTCCTCTTCAATATTTTTGTATTCTTTGTAAGGTTTCTTTTTTGGTTAGGTTTTCTGTCACCATCAGCCTAAACAAGTTGCCTGCCTTGGGATGCTGGAGGAGAAGGATGTGGCTGCAGAGCAGGCATCCTGCTTCCTACCTGGATCTCCCACAGGCTGGAAACCACAGCCCTTTGCTCATGGTTTCTCCTAGCTGGCAAAAGGCTTAAGAATTTGGGGAGATGGCTGGGAGGCTTGTACTGGCTGTAAGCCCCAGAGACTCTTTTGTTCCATGGGATAAGCAGGATTCTTGGAGTTAGAAACAGTCCCTGGGAGCTAACCTCCTCAAGGCCTGGATATTCAGGCTCCCCCCTCCCCCCCGGGTTGGCACCTACTCAGAGACAAATCTTGCATTCACCTGCTCTCCTCTTTCCTTTGCCAGACATGGTTGTCCGGATTAGCTGGTCCCTTTTTCAGAAATTTGGAAGCCCTGCTGTTGCCTCCCTGTGACTCTCTGCTGTCTCTGGGTCCTGTGATCGGTCCCTCTATGGCACTATCTGTCATGCATGATGAGTGTCTAACAACACTAATTAAGAAGAAGTCACTTATTAATAACATGGGGGTCATCATAACATGGAAGACAAAAAGCCAAACAGTGCAGCCCTTGGGAGACAAGCACAAGAAGAACACAAGGATTGTTTGTAAGGGACCTTGGGCCAAATGCCTTTGGGCTAATAACCTTGGGGGATATGTTTGAAATCTACCCATGAGTAGGACATGTGGGAATGTTAGTGACTTCAAAAACAGCACAGCATGGAGGAGAAAGTTGGGGGACCAGAGAACTTGGCTATGTTAAAGTTCTGCCTGGGGAATTAGTAGAGCTGTCTAATGCCAATTCTAGTGGCTTGATCCTGGTCTAAGAAGTCTTTGAGAGTTGTAGGGTTGTTTGGAGTAGTTATGAGGAAGCAGAAAGTAGCGCCCATTTAGCCAGGACATATGCAGCTCAGTTGGTAGGGTGCTTGTCTAATATGCGCAAAGCCCTGGGTTCAATTCCTGGCTACGCACAAGTGGAACATGGTGTTGTGTATCTGTAATCCTGGAAGCAGGAGGTAGAGGAGGAGGCAGGAGAATGGAAGAATCAGGAGTTCCAGGTTATCTTAGCAAATCTGAGGCTAGCTTGGTCAAACGCTAGATCAAATCTCAAGCGAATGAGCAAGCAAGCAAGCACGCAAACAAGCTCCAAACAAAATAAAACAAAATAACAAACGAAAACAACACTCGCCCCCCCACCCCCACCCCCCCAAGCTCAGATTAAATTAACAAGTAGAAAGAAACGCACATTTAATAGGAGGGAACCAAAGGAAGTCATCGATGATTGCAGTCATGTTCCAAAGATAATTGGAAAAATCTGTAAGTGAAAGAAAGTTAACAAAAGAGGGTCTGGGAAGATTTCTCAGAGGGGAATAGCACTTGCTATGTTAATGCGAGGGCTCTCAGTTTAACCCCCCCAGAACCTACTTTAAGCAATTGAGTGTGAGTGTAAGAGACTTCAACCATAGTCCTGTGTGGGGAGACAGGAGGATCTTTGCGGCTTCATGGCTGCCAACCTAGCTCACAGTTCAGTGAGAGACCCTGTCTCCAGGAAATAAGAAAAAAAGTGACAAAGTAGGACCACTGATAGCCTCCTTCGGCCTCCACATAGGCTCAGGTGTTTATACTGGCAAACACACAAAACACACACACACACACACACAGACACACACACACACAAAACTTGTTGAAATGATGCTAAAAACACATCTCCTAGTAAAAGCAACCTGGAATTTATACACCAAGCAAGAGTTATTAGGGAGGCAGAGAGAGACACCAGTTTATCTAGAATTCTGATTTTATGTGCACAGTCTTATTTATAAATGTGCATTGTATAAACTTCAGTAAAAGATACAATAAAACCAACGTGCACGAGAGTTAAATGAGATGCTCTGTTAGTGCCTGGCACATGCTCACTGGGCAGGTGTTAATAACTCTAGAGATCAGGCTGGATAACTATGTTGTGCTGGTAGGGTCAATCCAGTCACTTATGTAAGGCCCAGTTCATCTGATTGGTTATTGCTATCTTTAATTCTATTCAGACAATAACAATGGAAATTCTTGATGATGGATGCCTTTGGACCATTTACTATTATAGGTGCTTAGCTACGATGCTTCTTTCTCTCTCTCTCTCTCTTTCTCATGAATGTTCATGTATGTGTGTATGTATATGTGTGTAGGCTATTTTTTGTCAGGATGTTTTTATGTATGTATAAATGTATGAATTATATTTGTATGTATGTATGTATGTTTGTATATATGTGTTTGCATATCTGTATGAGTGTATATAAAGAGATTAGAAGAGGGTGTTGAATGCCCTAGCAGTTTTGAAGCAGTTGTGAGCTGCCTCAATGAGGGTAGCAGGAAGTGAACTCTGCCTTGGGTTCTCCAAGAGCAGGAAGCACTCTTTCAGCTGAGCCACCTCCCTAGCACCACACAGGCTAGTTGGCAGATATGTCTCAGGGATACATTTGTTTCCTCCTCTGCAGTTCAGCTCCAGCATTCGGCTTTTTCCATGGGTTCTGGGGAAACTCAGGTCCTCACACTTGCCTGGCAAAGGCTTTACTGACTGACTTATCTCTCCCAGCCTGCACTTTAGGCTATTGCCTTCACATCTCTTGGGCCTCCTCCTGATGCGTTACATCTTCTGAATTTTCCCGGTGCATTCTGGGAACAAATAAGATGCACAGGCCTCAAGGAAGGCTTGCTAAAGTGGGCACAGATGTAGAACCAGGACGACTGAGGTCTAGAGTAAATAGACAGAGAGGAAAAGCTGTACATAAAATTAATTCATGGAGGCATATTTGTTTGCGTTTCTGTGGGGGTCTTGAAGGATGGAAACACACACACACACACATGTGCACAAAATGAGATTATGATCTGAAAGGCCAAATACACTTCAGTATAGACCAACAACTCTGGGATTATTATCTATGACCATTCAGGTTTGGCCCAAATGCAACTAGTTTACTGAGCTTTATATACCCTGTCTCCTGCTCACTTATTGACAGTCCCATCAAGTGTCCTTTACAATATTCTTTTTATATTCCTTTACTTTATATAAGCACATCTCTGCCTCTATCCAGTGGGTTGGAGATTTATTGGGCCGGGTACCCTGACAAACCCATCTGGTGTCTTGTGAGCATGATGCTTGGGGACTCAGCATTAAAGGTGGCTGGGGTGAAAGAACGCTAGGATGCTGGATGGATGTGCTGCAAAGAGTGCAGGTGTGAGAACGGCATCCTGGGGAGGGAAGCACAGGGGCCCCTGGTCCTGGGTTTGCGTGGACCTGATTTTAAACGTCTTGTTGGCTATTTCTGCCTACATGATGGCCTTGAGGGACATTTGTAAAGCTCAAGACTGACTTGCGTTGGCCTCTCAGTGAGCCAAAGAATATGCTGGCCTGTGGCGAGTATCCGACAACTAGCTGTTAGTGCCTGCTCTTGCCATTGGTGTCGTCCAAATATATCCTTGTAAGGGGACAGGGGTAGAAGTAGAAAGGACTTGGGGATGTTTTCTTGCTCTGTGCACCAAGGTCTGATATGGAACAAAGCCTTTTTTTTTTTTTTGTTGCCACCAACTGTCATCCCTTGGGTAGACTTGACTTGGGGCGTGCCTGCACACACAGAAGACTAGTCTATCAGGGTTGGTAATGGGTCTCTGAGGGATTTGGAGGGTTGAGGGAATGCCTGGACTCAATGCTCTGGGTACAAGTCAGTGTAGACAGACAACTCCTCCTGACCCACTAAAGCCTGAACCCTGCCTCCGTATACTTTAGCTTCCAGCTGCCCTGGCATAGACTTGGCCATACTGTGGGGTCTGTTTTCCTCAGCGAGGTCTCTCTGAATGGAAGTATAATTTGTCACTTTCATTTCTACGTCCCCAGCTACCTACCTGCCCTCGTGTCTCATCTTGAGCCAGCAGTCAGAGGTGTTTGTTGAAGGAATGGATTCCTGTCCTAGTTACAGCCCTGACCTCCACCAGATGCTCAAACATTGCCCTGATTTTGCAAAGGAAAGTGACTAGTCAGAGAAACTGAGGCACACTTTAGGTTAGCACCCTCTCTGCCTCTTCAGCCAGCAGTGAACAAGTGCACCCTAGGCAGTGTGCAGTCCTTTAGTGTACAGGAGTGTGAGAATTTCTTTCTTTTCTTCTTTTAAAAAAATCTTTATTTGGATTCTTGCTCTAGTTTTGGAGAGGAACTCCTCTCTCAGGCTCGGGTGAGGGGCGAACGATACAGGCCAGGTCTTACTCACTGAGGGCTGCAGAGTGCAACTTCCCTGACAGTATCTTCTCAGCTGTTTGCAAAACACCCAGCGAGGAGGTGAAGCCCTGAACCAGGCAGTCTAGCTGTCTCTTTAAATGCTGGGGTCTGTGTGGGAGAGGGAGGGGCCAGCTCTGGAGTGCGTGAAATTCCTGGGCTCCTCCGGCAGTCTCAGGCTCAGAGCGCAGCCCTACACATCTCCTCTCGCATGCAACTCACTGAGAGAGGGAGAGGCAGCGTGTCCTCCCCTCACGCAGCCACCGGCAGCTCCAGACACACAGGACCTGCTTTTAGCACCTCCAGCCATCCTCCCTTCTTCCCTGCCACTCCCTCCCAGAGAGAGAAAAAGAGAGAAAGAGAAAGAAAGAAAAAGGAAAAGGACTCAGAAAGATTCTGGGATTTGAATCTTTCCAAGGAGGAAACACCCAGCAAACTCAGTTGATTAAACACCAAACTGACAGATTCCCAACTCTTCTTCGGTTCAAGCGAGAGGTAAGATTGTCGGGGAAGAGGCAGGCAGACAGGAGGCGAAACGTCTCCAGGTTTTGTCGATTCGGGAAGAGATTGCACCTGAGAGGGTAGAAGTTTTCTGTTGGGAGCAACCAACCTAGATTTCTTCCTTTTTCTTTTTCTTCCTTTTTTTTTAAACGCTGGATTTGAGGACCACCACTGACCACGGGATTAGCTTTTCAACTCCTCGTCTTTTACTTCGGTTTCTCCTGGAAGTTGGGTCTTTTTGCTCCAGATGCTAGGAAAGTCAGAAAATGTTTTCCATTTCTTATACTCTTCCTCTTCTTTTACTTACTTATTTGTTTTTTTTTTTTTAAGACTTCCTCCTACTTGGTTGGATTGTTAATCCAAAATGATGTGTCTATCATTTCCTTTTAGACGGATACTTTTTTTTTTTCTTGACATTTTGAAGCCACTTTCGCTCTTTTCCTGGAGGAGGGACTTTGAGAATCACACGAAGACAAAACAGCATGGAGACAGGGGTTTCCCTTAGCTGTTAAGAAACGGAGGGTGTGTGTGTGTGTGTGTGTGTGTGTGTGTACACTCACATGGGTGGGTTTTTTTGGGGGGGGTTAGAAAGGTCATCCTTAAGTAAAATTTCAGCTTGGACTCCTACTGTCTTGGGAAGGTGGCATACTCAAGAGGTGAAAAGGTGTGTGTGTGTGGGGGGTGTGTGTGTGTGGGTGCACAAGTGTGTGTGTGTAGTCTTTTCTTTGGATCAGTTACAAGGGAAATCTTCCTCCCCTGCCTCCCATTTGTTTATATTAATGATTTAGTAGCAAGCTTGTCTGAAAACTTCCACTCTGTGTAAGCACTGTGGGTTTTGCAAGCTCTGAGTGACCTTAAAGCCTGGTTCGATGTATTGTTTTTTCAAAGCTTTGTATTGTATCCAGAGTTTTGGTTCTTACCCTCTCTCTTTTTTTAACCACAAACTTAACTGCTCTAGAAACATTGTACTGATGACAATGAAAAGAAAAATCTGTCCCCCTGCCCCCATTCCTCCCTATGCTAGTGATGTAATAGCAACCTATGGGCTTTGCTGCCTTGCAGGTGACTTATCTTGTGGGTACTTGTTAAAAAGAATTAATTGCTCCTTTCCTCTATTAAATGCGTCCCTCTTTTGATTTGGCTTGGAAAAACCATTATGTGATGAAAAATTGTGTATGTATACATTTTGCGAATTATTATTGAGTTTGAGCAGAGTGGGTGCTTTCTTCCTCGATATGTATTTTGTGTTATTATTATTGTTTTAATGCAAAGGTCAGAGATCGTGGGGAGCTAGTCTAGGATGGAGTGATCCCAGTTGGACCGCAGAAGAGTAGATAGAATAGAACCTGTTTTCTCTCCGCTTCTTCCTGCTCTTCCCGCTTTGGGGAGAGAGTGTTTCTTTTGCCATCCATATCCACTCAACATTCTGAATTTATTTTTCTTCCCTGGGTCTACAGGATAGCCCCAAGAGAGAGAGGGGGGGGCATTCCTTGTCACATCTGGAGGACGGTGTAGTTTCGGGGGTCAGATGACCGTATGTCTTTGTGATGAAGGGTTTGACGGAAATTTGAACTGCTAGCATGCTGGGTGACTTGGTTGCTGGGATAGCATATCTGGGGGGCTCCTGGAGGTTAGTTAGGAGAGCCTGAAGAACAATCCCTTTCTTAATGTGCTGCCCTAGGTAGAGCCTTCCTTCATCTTTCAAGGGCTCCAGCGTCGTCTTTCAAGTTACAATGGTCCCGCTGGCTATGATGGGCAAGTTTACCTAAGGGCTGCTGGGTACGTGTCGAAAGGATGGTGGGAGAGACCAGGCAAAGCTGGTATTTTTCTATCTTAATCTTCAGGCTTAATCTGCCTAAGTCATATCGGGGTAAACGATATTTCAGACGGGTGCTGGTCGTGCAGATGTATCCCTATTGTTTGATTTTTGTTGTTATTGGGGAATGGAGTAAGGGCTCTTGGCCCATTTTCTGCAGCCCCGGGTTTACCCTATACGCCAATCTTCCTTTTGGGAGAAGGGGGAAAAGACTGGATGCTGGAAGTTCGCTATTAGTGAGCAACAGGGCTGGGTTAAAAAAAATTTTTTTTAAACAACTGGACTTTGCAAGTGCCCTTTTCTGGAGCTTTCTGGGCCTTGCTAATGAAATTATAATTTCTGAAAATTGCTTCTTAAGAAGCGAGTCCAGGAATCAAAGGAATTCTAGGTTTTGAGAGACTACTACGTCTTCGCTTCTCTGGTAGCTCCCTATTATTAATTACTTGGGGGGTGACTGATGGGGGTACGGCCTCCGTTTTTGTTGCTTTCGTTTTAATGCTGCGTTCCTATGTTGATGGTTGCTGCTTATATAAGGAAGGGATGTATCGAGGTGGTTTGATGCTTGGGCTTTTGAGATCGGCTACTGAGATTGGGTGGCGGTTGGTGTGTTTGTCGATGTGCATGGTAGGAAGGTCTTTTCTTTTGGATGGTGGGGGACAGGGGGATGGTCGGAGAATGGTAGATGAGATGCTCCACCGAATGGGGACGTGAGGGGACACAGAGGTGAGGCTGGAAGTCACTGATTTGCAGAATTTCTGTCCTATATCTCCCTCCCCCCTTTCTCTCGCTCCTCGAAAAAAAAAATCCATTATCTCTGAAAACACATTATTCTTCAATTGGCCTTTTAGAGAGAAAGAGAAAGAGAGAGAGGGAGGGAGGGGAGGGGTTAATTTGGTGAGGGGGCTTGGTTGTAATTAGCCCCACTGCTGCAAAACTGAGATACACAAATCCATCGGCACCAGCTTTGGGGGCCTTTGAGAAGCAGCGGAGGGATGGGGTCGGGTTGTCAGCCTTGGATGAACAGTGTAGGCGATGGGGTTGGTGTTTGGGTATTGTGTGTGTGTGTTTGTGTCTCTGTGTGCGTGCAGTTTTGTCCACCCCATCACCAGTTTCCCTCTCCATCCTCCCACAACCCTGCCATGGTCTTGCCTTCCATTTCCATCCACTGTCCCCTCTACCCTCTATCCAGCCCCCCACCCCCTCTTTCCATCTCCATGAAAAAAAAAATTCTGATTCTGATGACTATGCGGCTCTTTTTTTTTTTTTTTTGTCTTTTTGCAACACAACAGTGGTGCGATGGCCCTTTCCTACATGCCACACGGATTCAGCCTTCTGATAGGAGGGCTAAGTCGGCACATCCACACACGCAACGGCACACGCTTTTGCACACACATTCTCTCACATACAGGCAACCAAGGACTCGATTGCATTTGGTTGGTTTTGTTGCCTTTGCCTCTTCCTCCAACTTCCACCTCCAGCCATGGCCCCTCTGCCCATCGTCATGCACAGGGAGCACAGGGACGCTATAGCCTCATCTTCTCCTTGCTGCTGCTGTTCTGCTCTCTCGCTATTATTCTCTTCTAAATGCTATGGTGTGTCGCAGTTCATGGGATTAGTATGTTGTTGGGGGAGGACACCTCAGAGGAGGTGGGTAGATGACATTAATGATTTTTTTTTTTTTTTGGGACCAAATAAGCACTCGGTGATAATGATCCAATTTAACCATCCATGAAATCTATGTTTGCGGCACAGTGAAGGGAGGTTGCAGGGGAAAGCAGGGTCCGGGTCCGGGCTGGATTACATCTGGGGAACTTGATGTCTGGAGAGCAGACACAGCCCCCACCCCCACGCACATGGCTATGCGCTCTCTCACACACCAACACACACAACCCTGATCAGTGGACTGTGTCAAGCCAGAGGGCACTGCAGAATCTCCCTGAGACTTGTTGTGGTTTGTTGGGCAGATAGAGCAATGTCTTTGTCCTACCTAGCTCTCCGCTGCATAGACGATACAAGGTCTTGAAATTCTTGGTGGCCTTTGTGTTGCCTTTTGTGTGGGGGCTAGAACGGTGTTTGCGTTTTTCCCAGACAGTGGTGTGCCTCCGATTGGATGATATGGGATTGTCGACCCTTGTACGTGTGTGGTTCAGATAGGAGGCTCCCTGTTTTTTTTTTTTTTTTTTTTTTGTGTGTGTGTGTGTGTGTGTACTGGGTGGCTGTGTGTATTGGATCTGTGTCTACTGGGGAGGCGGGGAGCTACGGGGGAAGGAAGGCAATTTTGGGGGCATTTAGCAGGGGAGAGCGGGAATAGCGTTTTCAAGGAAGCAGAAAAGTGGGTAGGGGTGGGGAGAAGCTGCTTGTAACTCCAGCAGGAAGCCTCAAGTGAGATCCCTGGTCCACCAAGCAAAACTGTGGGTGGGTGAGCTCAAGAGTGATGGGTGGGTGGATGCAAACTGAAGCAGGAGGAGGGACAAGGTGGGTAAAATGAAGGTTTTTCACTGCTACCTCTCCAGCACTCTGGGCTGAGCTCAGAGGAAGGCCTTGCTTTCCTAGTGGGTATCAGCCACTTCTTGGGTGGTGCGGCCTTGTTAGAAGCTGCAGCCTGCGAGAGCTGAAACTGCCCTTGGCCATGAGATCAGCTAGAGCCCTGTGTTTTCTCTGGCTTCAGCTGCTTTCACTACCAGACGCCATTTTTCCCTTCTTCTTCTTCAGCTAGAGGTGTGTCATATTATTAGCAATTATAAGTGAAATTGGAAAACATTAAAAAAAAAAAAAAAGAAAGAATCCTTAAAGCAATATGTGGATTATCCCATCTCTCCCGTGTCGTCCTCTCTTCCTGGGACTGACCTTGAGGAGTTAGGGAGAAAGAGTTACGTCATTGCTGGAGAAAGGGGAGAGTTGGGGAGTTGGATGCCTCAGAGGTGGATTACTGTGGCAAACCCAGAAAAGAGCTTGCTCTCAGGATCTCGGGCCATGCTCTCCTTGTACAACTTCTCAAGTACAGATGGGAGAGTTTGCAAAAGAGGCAAGAATCCCTTCCCAAACTTGCTGCTTGGTAATACATGCTTGCTGTGGTCAGGCCTGTAGTCCTCAGTGTGTACTTTTTAGGGACAGGTCAGTTGTGCTGCTGCATGGATCTGTGGGCTAGCTGTGGCCTCTTTGCAGACGAAGCAAGTATAGCTGTGTATCTGGGCCAGCCACAGGTGGCTGGGCTACACTTGGGGCAAGGACCATAATCAGTCCCTTCCTGCAGGTCATGGCCCAGATGACACCTCCTCAGAGAGGTCTTTCTTAACCAGCTTTCTAAAATACTCTCCTTTGATATTCTGGTGGCATTCCTGCCCAGCATACTGTCTTTAGTTCTAATGAGTTAATTGTTAGCGAATATTGTGGTCTATATTGATAGACCGTATTTAACTTCTGCCCATAGAGTAGAAGCTCGATGAGGTCAGGGATGTTTATTTTTATCTGTGTTCCCAGGGCTGAGGATGGTTCCTTTGCACAGAGTGGGCGGGTGCTCAGCAGACACATGCCGAGTGGAGGAAAGAACCATATGGGTTTGGGAATGGAGTTGCCTTTGCTCCAGCGTATTGCTTTCTGGGAAAGCTGAACTTTGCTCAGGGCTGTCTTGGGTTTCTGCCTGCTAGGCTAGTCCTCTGATGGAGGAGTTGTCAAATGCGAACTTTCTGCCTTCAGTAGAAAGCTCTTTTCTCACACTGCTCAGAGTCACTATGCCTCCCTCATGCTTCCTCTCCATCCTCACTCTCACAGGAGTAGAATGTGGGATTTGCTATGCACCGTCAGACTCAAGATTTTTTTTTCTCTCTATGCAGTATCTCATTTAACCCTCCAAGCAATTCAAAGCAGAATACTAGTATTATTTGCTTTGCTGACGGAGGAGGAGAAGACACAGATATCACCAAACTAATCTGATAAAATGACAGATCAAGGGTCTGAACTGGGATCTGTCTTATTTCATAGCCTAATCTCATGGCCTTCATCGTATGCCGTTAGAAGGAAAAGAGGAACAAGCCACCTTCTCTTTTGGTGCCTTCACATACAGAAGAGGAAAAGTGGCGCTCAGGGATTAAATGGCTTTATTGAAATAATGGGTAACCCTGGTATGGAGGACACTAGGATCCAGGTTTCCTGGATGTCATTGTTATGACCCTTCACAGCTATCTGTCAGCTCTCCTCTATTCATCAGGGTGTGGGGGTCTTAGTGAGAGGAGGTGGCAGGAGTGCCGTGGCGGAGAGTAGGCAAAATGTTTGTAGAGCTAAAGAAATCCTGGCTAATGTTTCTGGGTTCGAAGACTAGAAGGCTCCTGGTGAGTTCTAGTCCCACGTTGCTAGAGCCAGAGTATGAGTCAAGGCTACTCATCTTTTGAAGGCATTGGAAGAAGAGACTCTCTCTCTCTCTCTCTCTCTCTCTCTCTCTCTCTCTCTCTCTCTCTCTCTCT
>OU015742.1:180745607-180768071 GCA_907169655.1 Acomys percivali
AGAGAGAGAGAGAGAGAGAGAGAGAGAGAGAGAGAGAGAGAGAGAGAACTTGACCTTTGAAGCCAAAGTGATTTGTGTGTTTGCTACACAAAAGAGGCTGCTGACAAGAATTATGCTGGGGACAGAAGGTGGAGAGACCTCCACCTAGTGAGCTGCTGAGAGGCAAAGCAGTGAGTGGAGAAAACTGCTGCGGTGACGTGGTTATTCTCCAAGCCTCTAAATGATGTCATGAGGGCTTGCAAGGACCAAGGCCATTTAATCAAAGATCTGTTTCAGACTAGAGCCTTGGCTGAAGGGAGGAATGGGTGATGGGTGCGGCGTGTAACGGAAGGATTCACATAGCTGTGGGAGTGAATTGGGTGAGCAGAGTGGGTCTTGGGTGAAGTAAGAGGGGGTGACAACAAGAATGGGTAGTTTGAGACAAGATGCTTTTATTCCCCCCCCCAAACCTGGCAAGGAAGCAAGAGTTACTGTTATCCACAGACACAGAGAGTCTGACAGAAAATTTAAAATATTGAAAGAAAAAAAAAAAAAAAAAAAAAAAAAGGCCTATGTACTCTGTGCTAGTTTGAGAAATAACTAGTATACGGATCTCACTTCTGGGGGATGTGACGAGTAGGCGATTTGACCTTTGTTACATGTGAAGACTAATCAAGCTGTGCTGTGGAAGCCTTCTGTGCTGCATCACTGTCATGGTTGTAAGGCTATGCATGATGGGGAGGAGCTCAGGATGTCACCTCAAAGTCCTGTGTAATGCTCAACTGGATGATTCCCTTGAGCCTGTGAGGTGGAGGACCAGTGGCAGTCATGGGTGTTTCTAGTTCTGTCATGTGCTGCAAAGTGTGGGTCGCATCCTTATGCCAAGCCCAGCCCCCACTGACACATAGCAAAGGGAAAGTGGGTATTAATAAGAGTCTTGGGCTTTTCCTAGGGACAAGGAGGAGACAAAGAAAGGGGACCAGCTCCCAAGAGTCCGGTGCTGGGTGTGGTGCTTGATGTGCATCAAGTCGCGATCACAGTAACCCAGCAGATGCTTAGGATTAGCATTCACTAAGGGGCAAAGGCATCAAAACCCTTGGATAAAGAGCTCCGGCAGCTAGCAAGTGGGATGGATAGACAGAGCCCTGGCTGAGGCTGTGTTGGGGTTCTCTCTGCATCCTGGGGCTTTTGAGTTTGGTACCACTACAGACATTGGAGAAAGCATGGACCAAAAAAAAAAAAAAAAGGCTCCCTTCAGAGTTTCTGTGCCTGTTTTTGCTCAGACAATGCTTTCATTCCTACTTGCAGTCAAAGCATCCTCTCCTGATAGTGCAATCACTGGGTGGGCAGGAAGGGGTAGGTTAGAGTGTTGAGGGTGTGCATCTCTTCGCTTCAGACACCCAGCGTGCCCCCAGTGAGAGTTTCTGGGATGGACACTAGGTTCCTTTGTTGGCGTTTCTCTGTTGGAAGGTGTTCTCTGCTGTAGCTGTTTCAGGGTGAGACACCAGCAACCTGTGGCTCGAGAGTCTGGAAGTGTCGCTCTGATTGTAATCAGTTAGTTAACTTGGCTTAGTTTCAAACTGGGCAGGAAATGTTACAGGCACATTTGCTGTTTGTCATTAATCTTTTTTTTTCTCTTGAGTATGTAGTCCATGGATCTTGAGGGTAATGTTACCATTAAAGAGGTATAGTTCATTGTACATACATACATACATACATACATACATACATACATACATACATACTGAATACATATACACTTGTATTTTTAAGTAAATGTAAAATGTTTCCCTATGGCTTTTAAAATATTCTTTGTGTTATTCCCCCCCCCCCTCCCCCCCTTCCCCCCCTCTGTACTGCCCTCCCTTCCTCCCCAGTGAAAGTCCCCTCCTCTGGTTTTTCTGATGTCCCTTCATAGCACCTGTGAAGCTCTCTATTCCCTCCTTCTCCAGAGGACAAGCCCTTCTCCATTCTCCTGCTGCCCTCATCCCACTTGGTGCCTTTCTGCTTTCCTGGTTCTGAAGTTGCTCCAGGTTATATACTCGCATCTAAAGGGTTGGGGATATGATTTACAAGTAAGAGAGGAACTGTGACATCTGTCTTTCTGGGTATGGGTTACTCCCCTCAAAATAGTATTTTCTAGTTTCATTTATTTACCTAGAAATCTCATGGTTTCATTTTTCTTTACAGGTTAATGGTACTCCATAGTGCATATGTACCACATTTTCAGTATCCATTCACCAGTTGAAGGACATTTAGATTGGTCCCTGAGCTATTGTGCATAGAGCACCAACTAACATGGCTGAGCAAGTGTCTATGGGGTAAGATGTCGAGGTTTTTTTTCTGCCTGATTCTGAGGAGTGGTATAGCTGGTCATATGGCCTACTTTTAGCTTTTTGAGAATTCTTCACACAGGTGCCCATAGTGGCTGTACAAGTGTGGAACTCTAGCAACAGTGAATGAGGGGTTACCACTTCTGGATAGCATTTGTTGTCAGTTGTTTTTCATATTTATATATGTATATATGTGTGAATATATGTATATATATATACATATATATATATATATTTGGTTCAATATATTCTGGATACTGTTTCCCCTCCCTCCAACTCCTCCCAGATTCTCCTCACTCATCCAAACCCATTCTGTGTCTTTTTCTCTATCTTTAGAAAACAAACAAACAAACAAACAAACAATCAGGAAAACAAACAAGTAAACCAGCAGACAAAACGAAAAACGCAAGCAATACACCTACCATCTGCACACCCCATAAAACCATAAGATAGAAAACGAATATGTACAAACAAAAAGACCAATAAGACAAAAAGTACTCAAACAAAGCAATATGAGGCAAAAAGTCTTCAAAAAACTCCCACTGAGTTTTGTGTGTGTGTGTGTGTGTGTGTGTGTTGGTATCTGATGGGCATGGGGCCCGCCCTTAAGTGCGGTTAATACACTCGATGAGACTCCATTGGAGAAAACTTGTTTTTCTTTTGCCGACTGATGTCAGGAGACAGCTTCTTGTTTAGGGATGGGGTCTTGTGTCTACTTCCCCTTTCAGCCCTGGGACCCCATCTGACTTGAACGCGTGTGCATATGCAGGCCTTCTGCATGCTGCCACAGTGAGTTAGTTCACATGTGATCAGTTCTACTGTGTCTAAACTACACCATTTCCTTGGTACCACCCATTCTGTCCAGTTCTTAGACTCTTTCCATCTCCTCTTCCGTCTAGCTCCCTGAGCCCTGAGGGGATGGGTTTGGTGAAAATACCCTATTTATGACTGAGTGCTCCAAAGCTTCTTGCTCTCTGCACATTGTCCACTTGTAGGTCTCTTTGTGAGAGGAAGTTTCCCTGATGCTGGCTGAGTGAAGCACTGATCCATGGGCACAGCAGAGTGCCATCAGGAATATTCTATCAGTATGTTCCTTTAACAGAGCAATGGTTTTGTTTTTCCCCTAGGTCCATGGCCTATCTAGTGTTAGGTTCTTAGTCACCCAGCAAGCGCCAGACATGGGTTTTATCTCATTGAGCAGGCCTTAAATCCTATCAGAGAGCGATTATCTTTTCCCACCGTGTTTGTGCCACTGTTGCACCAGCATGTTATGCGGGTAGGCCACCATTGTAGACTGAGGGGTCTGTAGCTGGGTTAGTGTTTACCATAGCATGCAGAGCACCTTTCAGTACCATGAACACTAGTCAGCAGGGATGAAGGCTCTAGTTAGGCTCCAGCTTTCCTTCTCTTTGTTCAGAGAGATATGTCAGTGTTGCCTTCAGCAAGACTGAGGTGAGATGAAATCTCAAAGTAGCCAAAGGTAGGGACGTGGAGAAAAAAGGAACAGTGAATTGGAGCATTCCATCTCAGAGTTTGAAAAACTGAGCTCCATTTTGTTTTATTTAGTAGTCTGCTACTACTATTAACACACATCATCTTATATAATGAAAATAATGCCCAATAAATACTAAGAACCTAGAAAGTCAATAAAAGTATAAAGGCATCCCCCAAATCATTATATCATTATTTTTTCTGTGTGTTCATTGTATGATACTATGAACAAATAAATACTTTTTGTATGTATGTATGTATGTATGTCTGTCTGTATGTATGTATGTATGTATTCATGTGTGTATGAATACATGTATTTGGAAGCCAGAAGTCAATATCAAATTTCTTCTTTAATCACTCATCATCTCATTTTAAATTACATCTATTTAATCATTTTATTGTGTGTACATGTGGAAATCAGAGGACAACCCATGGGAGTCAGTTCTCTTCCTCCACCACATAGATTCCAGGCCTCGAACACAAGTAATCAAGCTTTACCTTTGGCAGGCACCTCTACTCACTGAGAGTCTTGCCACTTTTTGAGGCTGGTCGCTTACTGAATCTGATGCCTCCTGACTCAGGTAGGCTGACTGACCACTGAGCTTCAAGGGTCCTCTTGTCCCTGTCTCCCCAGTGCATAACTGGGTTGTTTGTGAGTGTTTAAGGTCTGAACATAGGTCCTCATGCCTCTTCAGCAAGCATTTACTTTCTGAAACATCCCTTCAGCCCATTAAAAAATGTTAAAAGCTGTCTGCTTTCTCATTCTCTCTCTCTGTCTCTCTGTCTCTCTCTGTCTCTCTGTCTCTCTGTCTCTCTGTCTCTCTGTCTCTCTCTCTCTCTCTCTCTCTCTCTCTCTCTCTCTCTCTCTGTCTCTCTCTCTCTCTAGCTCAGGGCCATGAATATGCTAAGTAAGTGCTCTATCACTAAAGTCTATTTGTAGTTTTTTGAAACAAGGTCTCACTATGGAGCCCAGGCTGGTCTTGAACTCATGAGCCTCCTTTGCTTCTACCTTATAGGTACTGAGATTAGATTACAGGCTTGCATTATTGACCTAGTTACTCCTGCTTTTATTGCAAGCTTCTTACTGTATCATAGGTATTCTTTTATATTTTACCTTAAAGGTCATAAAGGTATTAAAGTATTTTATTACATAGATATAATTATTTATTTCATTCCTCATGATTGGCTATGCGATTTTACCTTTTTTAAAATAAAAAGACATAATTGTGTCTCTCCTTTCCAAGTGATACCATTTTATCATTCCACTTATAGTGCATAAGAATAAACATTTACCAATATCCTTACCTTGTATTTTTACTAACCTTTGCCTACTTGATAGGATAGAAAAATGCCCTTTCCTTGATTTAGCCTTGAGCCATTCTAAGAAAGGGTCTGAGCATGTTTGGATAGGTTCTTGGGGATTTTAAGGAAAAACAATGTTAGCCATCTCATCTTGTTATCTTATTTCATTTGCCTCTTTGGATTTTTCCTTTGCCAATGTAAAGCAAAACATGACATCACCACTTTAAGAAAAGAGGTATATTAAATATCTTTAAAAAACATTTCTCAGAGTTTTATTTATAAAAGCAATAAGGTCACATAGACTAAAATTTTACAATGTGGAACTGATTAAGTTAACTGTGGTCACAGACTACTATGCAATCATTAAACTAATTTAATGTCAGAGGGAAAATCAGATTATGATCACAATGATCCCAATTAACTAATATGTGCATAGAAAAAAGTCATCAATGTCAATGTTAATCATTTCTGAAAAGCATAATTACTGTTCTTCACCGTTTTTTCAAAGTTCTTCACAGGTACATATATTACTATTATTATCATCACAAACAAAACAAATGTTAGCCAGTACATTCTAAAGTATGATACAGCAACAAACAACTCCAAGTACCTGAGTTCGGGCCACTCAGGGCTTTTGAGTTTATGCCTTTTTCTCATTCTTTGAGATATGTGAAACTCTTTAGAAGCTTGCAAGACCATTTTTATAGGAGGAACTTCTAACAAGGTTCAGCAATGATAAAGGGGGAGCCTTCTGTCATGTCTTTTGCCCCTAGACTTGATAGAGACAGGGGCCTACTTATGTGTTTACTACCACAGGACATGAGTTAGGCTGAACATGCCACTCCAAACACCAGTGTCTGTCAGGCCCTTTGGGGTTGATGTTTAGAAGGTGAAAGGTAGGAAGGACCAAAAGATCAATGTCTAATTGTCATCAGGAAGGGGTCAAGTATTTATAATAATGACATGTATAGTAGAGACAGAAGCTTGGGCTAATTCCTTTACTGTCTCCTGAGGAAGTGGAGGTACAGAGAGATGAAGTCACTCTCCCCAAACAATATCTGTATCACAGTGTCCTACTGGATGGTATAGTATGCTCTGTGTGTCAGACTGGCTAAAATGCAATACAACTTACTTGATGGGTTTGAAGTACTTTCAGTTGCTTAGGTAGACTTTGGATAAAAAGATCATTTAGTTATCTAAGGAACAGGATTGGGAAAGTCAGTGTGGGGTTTCTTCATTTTATTATGGTGATTATTCAGTGATGGTTGAAGGAAGAGAAAAACATTGAACTTTGTAATCAAAGGAGGTAAACTAAGGCAGGCCAGCAGAGAGAAGAATCAATGTTAGAATGGATTATTTTCTCTACACTCTGGCAGCATGTGAATATGTTTTTATTTTCTGACCTTGAAAGCATTCAGTGGCAAGGGGTTTCTTCTTACCAAGTCTTCCATCTTGGAAGAAATATGAGAATTCTGCAAACTGGAGATTTGGTGAATGGTACTCCATAGTGTATATGTACCACATTTTCTGTATCCATTCACCAGCTGAAGGACATTTTGATTGTTTCTGTCTCTGATTTCATCAACCTTATGACTCAGTGGCCCCTGTTGCAGTGACCCACTTGTCTTGGATGTCATTGCTCTGAGGATGAAAACATCGAACTCACTTCGAGTATCCTTCCGGGGGCTTGTCTAGAGGAGGGAGCAGTTAGAATGATCGAGGGCTGGAATTCCCAGCCAGTGAGGATCTCTTCCAATAAGTGATGTGTGTAGGAGAAGAAACACTAATTGAGGGAATGAGCAGAGGATGACAACTGCCTTCAAAGATGCAAGGGCTGTCATGGAAAGAAAGAATAAAGTTGTTCTAGGCGACACCTGTCAGCAGAGCTGTGACTGATGAAGGGATGTTATAGGGAGAATCCTTACAGAATAATGAAGAGTTTTCTAGTAAAAAGAAGTGTCCCAACAAGCTTTCTAGTGATTGTTGGAGGAGATTCCTCTACTGCGTGGACATGAAGGATCATTTCAAGTCTGTGCTATTAAAGTTCTGTAATTTGATGTCTACTCAATATGTATATTTGTCTTTATGAATAGTTGTCATAGATGTTGAGAGATACAATGGTGGACAACATAGATGATATCCTTGAGCTTATAGCCAGCAGAGATAGATTGCAAATAGATTATTCTAAGACATGACTCTAATAGTGTGAAATAGGCAGCATGAACTCACATAGGAAGGGCCTTAGGTTAGTTGGGATGAATTGTGAAGGTTTTCTGGAAGAAGTGAAGTCACAGGCCTAAGTACTGACCATATCTTTGCTGTGCTAAGAGGCTAGATCATATGCCAGGCACATGGAGCAGTTTGGGCAGAGGTGAAGGAACAATACAGTGCTGGTGACACTGGCTAATGAGAATGATCCCACAGGGCAGGAAAGTGGTGAGGGACCTTGTCTTGCACTGGACTGCACTGTTTGGACTGGAAGTTGAGAACACTAGTCATTGAAAGGCTCTACTGGGAGAGTCTGTGTGGCCAGACTCAGTTCATATAAAGACCACTTTGGCTCCAGTGTGAGAGTAAGGTCGGGAATCCAGATTGACATTAGGGGACCAGCTCTGAGTCTCTTGCAGCAGGCGAGGCAAGGGATAGAGTGAAGCTAACCCACTGTCATGTCAGAAGGATAGGAAGGTGGATTGGCAGAAAGGAAGAGATAGTATTGAGCAGTTGGGGAGTTGGGGTTGACTGAGAAATGAGCCCATGGAGCAGATCTTGGGAAAGAGGAGGGAACACTGAGCCCATTTTGGGACATGCCATTTTTGAAGTCGTGATATGTCAGTGGGATGTCCTATCTCCAGATATTGTTACATATCCAGGGGAGATGCATCCTTTCCTCCATGGTGTGGAGGAGAAATAGGGCTTTTCTTCCAGAACTCTTCCGTAGCGGCATCCACTGGATCCTCACACCATTCCAGTGAGGCAGAGGTGGGTGTCTGTTTCAGTGAAGTGTTTAGACTAAAGATCTCATGAAACAGTGTGTCCCTCATCTTAGAATACAGGCTTCCAGGTAGCCCCCACTCTCTTGTTTTCTCTCTATCTTGTTGGGTCATTTTGTATTTCAGGGATACCATATCTTCCCTCCTTGAGTCGTCCAGGAAGACGCTGGCCAAGGTGGTGAAGGCTCTATCCTGTGACCTGTGAAAAGGGGCAAAGAGTAAAGAAGGAACAAGGGGTACATGGCTGAGGTGGGACTCTGTCCCTTCTTTGCTGGGAGGCCTCTGATCAGCTCTATGACTTATAGTGCCATCATCCTACATCCTTCCAAATTCTATACTCCTGAATTTTCCAAGCTGGCTCAATGACTCTACAGGCCTTATTTTAAAGTCATCTTATCGTCCTTCTGTTGACCTGTTTCACAGATACGTTATCGGAATAGATGTTGATCAGTAAGTTTACGTTGTGGCCCAAAGAAATATAAAGTGTTTTTTTTCTGAAGTCACCCCATGATTGGGCCTTTTGGATGCTTTTTTTTTTTTTTTATCTCACCAAGCTAGACTTTTAGTCACTTAGCTACAAGTTATTTTTATTTCTTAGAAAGACTCAGTCTTTCTTTTTGTTTCTTCCCATGCCCTGTGAATGTCTGGGACCTTCTTACTCTTTAGCTTCTCTTTTTCTTAGTGATCTTTCTTAATCCCACTGACATCCAAGAACAGCTGGCTTCCCACTTGATACCTCTAGCCTTGAACTGCCCCAAATGCATCCCAGCCTCTTGACTTGTAGGTACCTTTTACTCCATAGAAAACCGAATACTGGCTTCAGACCTCCAAGGTAAGCTAGCTGGCTGTTGGGTCTTCTTGGCAACTGAGAATCAATAGTAAGTTGAGAATCCAAGTCAACACATCCAAACCTTCGCATCCTTCCTGGCATAGATTTGAGTTGGGGATTCTGGTCTGGAAATGTGGGTACAGTTTCAGTGTCAGTTGCCCTCTACCATCATGTCTTCAGGTTTGATATTTTGAACATTTTTGGATGCTGAGCTGGGGCTGTCACTCAGGGTTTAATTCCCGCCACGGAATAAAATGGCCCACCAGCACATACCTGTAACCCTGGTCCTCTAGAGGTGGAGACAGAGTGGCCAGGAGTTCAAGGTAAGTGATCCTTAGCTACAGTGAGCTTAAGGCTAGCCTGGGCTGTGATATGCTGTTTCAGAAAAATTTTAAAAAGGGCATTTTGTATTTGATTTGTTTTCTGTTTGTTGGTTTGGTTTTAGTGGTGATGTGTGTTATTCCTACCTCCCAATTTCTTCTTCCTATGCTTTTTTTCATATACTGTGCTAGGAACCTTAAGGAAATAAAATCTAAGCATATTACTCCGTGTGTAAACTCATCCCCCTGCCCCCGCCTGGCAGAAATATCTCTGTAGTACATTATGGGTTGTAGTTCATAAACCTTGATTCTGCAGTTAACCTGCTTGTTCTTAAATTCTGTTTAGAGCTGAGTTGTTTTGGCTAGGTCACTTAACCTTTCTGTTCTCCAGTTTCTCCTATAAATGGGTGATAAGAATACTTATTTCTTGAGCTTGCTAAGAAATATCATGAGTTAATATTTGTGCTTAAAATAGTGCTTAGCACAGTATAAATATCTCATAAGGTTTTATTAAAAAATAAATATGTAGGCCTTTAGTTTGATAGGGCAAAATTGGGCATGGCTCAAGTTCACTTACTTGATCCTTCTGCCCTCAGCCCTGTGCTGCCAGCCACAGACAGAGCATGTGGCCATTTTCCATACCATTATATTTTTCCTTGTGTTTTCCTCTATCCTTGGGTTTCTCTTTCTTCCTTTCCCCAGTTGTTCTTTCCTGGTGAATCTGTAAGTGAATTACTCATCTTTTAAAATGTACAGCACCTGGCTTTTAGACAGAGTCATCCCTACAGTGTGGGATGCATCAGACACTTCCTCCCGTGAGCTGCTTTCTTACCTGGGTGTCATCAAAGCTGCTGGTTGCCTGGGGTTTCTGGAGTGGGGTAGACATGGGATCAACTCTGATTCAACCAGGCAGAAGCCTAGTGACTTTGGGCAAGTGTCTTAACTGATACAATGAAGGAATAAGTGGTATCACATGGGTCATACTCCAAGCATGGGATGGAGTTAGAACCCAAGCAGGCACAGTGCTGTCAGGATGCTTTGCACACCCAGGCATGACTCGCTGTTCAATTTATGCTTTACATGTGTGTGCTCAATCATGTTATCTTTTTGTATCACTCTGTTTTGTAATCCATTATGTTCTCTAGTTGGGTTCAATAATACTGATGGTGACAAGAACTCCTGGGCCAAGCATTGTTGGGAGGAAGTCAGTGACCCAGCCACACAGGCCTCTCCAGCCTTGCTCCCAGGAGGTCTGTTTTGTTAGGAAGGAAGTGAGTCTACACCTGGAAGGTGGCAAGATGTTCTAAAGGAGCAGGTGGTGTGAAGGTGCAAATGTGTGAGGGGTAGGGAGGGAGAGAGGAAGGGAGGGAGAGGAAGGTCTAGGATCTCTGCAGACAGGGCTGTGCTGGCTTTGAGAGGAGGCGGCAGGGCAGGGCAGGCATCATCTGAAGACCCCAAGGTAGAACAGGCAGCCACCAGGATGGCTGTGTGGATGGAGAGAGGATTGTGGGTAAGAGCAGGGAGGACACAGAGGCTGTATATGCTACTCCACACCCCACAATGACTGGATGGATTCCCTGACACTCTCCTGCTTTTGGTCACCTGCCTGACCACCTTGTTTTCTGTTGGTGTTTTTCCTTAGCATCTCTACTCCCTCCCTCCCTGCTCCCTTCCTTCAGAGTTACCTACCCATCGCCACTGGGCATGGAATTTGTCTCTTCCATCTTTGCTCATTATCTTTCTAAGACCCACCAAGGCAAGCGCTTTCATCATTTCCTACTGATGTGTACCACCTGAACACAGAGAACTAACTCCTGGAGCATCCTAAGTGCTGATTACATGCTTGTTGAATGAGTGGTTTACACTACAACCCCCCAGCAGCCATTCATGCTTTTGTGTATGATCACTTAGTAATTAGGTCTTTCAAAAGTTTGAATTACAAGCTACGTGCAATAAAGTTTGCAGTTTAGCTGGGTTTCACAACTGCCTGTATCCGAGTAACAAATACCATGATCAATAAATATCTGGGGTACACCTATCACCCAAGAAAGACTTGCCTGTTAGCACCTCTAGCCCAGGCAAATACACAGTTTTGTTTTAATGTTATTTATATATTAGTTTTCCTTTATCCAGAATTTCATATAAATGGGCTCACACTCAGGTCTTTTTTTCTTTAGCATTGTACTTCTGTGTTAGCCATGGTCAGTTGAGTAGTATGGCATATTTTGTTTTGTGGCATTTTGTAATTATGGGTGAATCTGAGGTTCTGGGTTGAAGTTGTCTTGTTGGAGTTTTGGTTCTACTATTCCCAAGTAAGGTGGTTTTTCTTAAGGCATCTCCTCTGTCATATAGAGTAGCAGCCACGATCATAGTACCTTATAAAATAGCAGGAGAGCTGAGGAGTTGAATTAGACACATAATGTTCTTAGAACAGTGCCTAGCACATCATAGGTAATTAATAATTATTAGCACTTAGAATTAGTGCTTTCACCTTGCAAATAAAATTTCAGAAGTCCCGAGTTGCAAACTTTCTCGTAGTCCACTCAGTGTTGTTGGGATTGCAGTATGGGCTGGAATTGCACTTCATCGGATTTGACTCATGTACCACTGTTGACTCATGTACCACCTGCATCCTAGATTCTGTCCATATCCCCCTCATGCCAGATGCAGAAAGGGGATGGAGGGGGAGGGGGTGCTGAGCTTGGGGGTGTCTGACTCCCTTACATCAGTGTCCATTGGTGTTCTCTCTAGCTAATTGGCCATCCCTGCTTCTTCATCTCATCTCTTGGTCTGCTGAGGGCTGGATTGGGCCTTCTTGCCCTTTGCCCCCCTCCTGGGTCCTCTCAGGCGGCTTAGCCTTGCACCAGGAACACCTCTTGCAATCACACAGCATCAGCCCTGCAAGAAGCTAATTTGATAAACCCCACTCCAAAGCTCATTGAACCTGTCTATAATGATGCTTAATTAAAGTGCAGAAACTTTGAAGAGATAGCAAGTTACTGCTTAATGCAATACCAGAGTGCCACTATTCCACCATCTGCCTCCTTCTCGGCAGTAATTGCTTCCTGACATTTGTTTATTTTAATTAGGAGAGCAGTCTTGATCAAGAGGGAGGGCAGGCAGGGTCAGAACTATTGGGGAGGAGGAAGAAAGTGGAAAGGGGGGTTATGGTGTAGGGGTGGTGGCTTGATGTGGAATCATCCTTATCATCCATCCTCATAGGATAGAATTAAGGGAGTCTCTCCCAACAATGATAATGTAAGGTTGAGGCTAGCATAGCATTCTCAGGACGTGCGGCTGTCTTTTAGGGAGTCTGGGAATTTCTTCACTAGAGGTCAAAGTTTCTATCTTGTTAGAAAGGATGGAATCTGATCCCAGTGTGTTGAACTCTGCAGAGTTAGATAGAGTGCTATCACCCAGAAGAGGCACTTACAGGACTAACAGGGCCTCTGGGTAGGGGAACAGTGCAGCTCAGGCTTGTCCATCATTCCTATTGGTTCTACAGAATGCCTGGCTATCTTTGAGTATGTGCTGGTCCTTATGCATGAAAATTATTCCTAAGTATAATTGAGGCCACTTTGAAGAAAGTGTTTTCCTCTAGAAACATTTCCTCCCTAGAATATGTTGGAGACTATTGTAGAGCATTGTAGAGCTGCTGTATTCTCCTTAAGTGAAATCAAAAGCTTGAGATGCCCGGGAACAGCTGATTCTCACTCAGCCTACTGCCTCTCTTGGGGACCACCTGGTTTCTGGTACTTCCTCAGCTTTGAGGTCCCATTGTGGGATGGTCTCTTTTTGGTCTCCTTCTCCTGTGCAGGTTCTGAGAGTAGGCTTTTGTTCTCTGTAGGCCTGTCAGGTTGTTAAGACAAAGTTTAAATTTTCCCTGACTCAGAAGCTACCTTCAGGGCAAAAGTAATTTCCATATCTTTCTAGGTTCCCATTTCCTTTCTGTATTGGACTGTCTTCCCTAACTGATCAGCATTTTGATGGTTTTAAGTGGACCTGGTTTACGTTTTATCTATATTTCCAGTTTTACTAGAAATAGCCCGCCACTACCAGAACATCTCTGATAGATTTTAAATTACACATGTTTTTGCTTATGGCAACAGACCTTTTTGTTTGTTTGTTTGTTTTGCTTGTTTTTTGAGACAGGGTTTCTTTGTGTAGCCTCGGCTGTCCTGTACTTGCTTTGTAGACCAGGCTGGCTGCGAACTCACAGAGATCCACCTGCCTGTGCCTCCCTGAATCCTGAGATTATAGGCATGCACCTCCACACCCAGCTTTTTTTTAAAAAATGAACTCTTGCATAAGATTTCCATAAGAGCATAGCAATATGAAACAACAATAAAAAGAAGTGAAACTCTTAGTTAAGGCAGGGCTGCGAGTCCCAGAGCTTGCTAGCTAGCTTCTCCCCTGCTGGACCCCTCAGAGCATCGCTCAGGACTGGACTTTCATAGCTGTGGCTCAAATGCTTCTTTTCTAGGGAGCTCTTGGTTTGACTGATAGTGAGGGACCACAGCTTTGGCAAGGTTCGTCTAGTGCTCTCCTTGGAAACAAATGGTTCTTGATATTTTCAGATCTAGGCTCAAAGCCTAGATCTTGGGCAGGGTGCTGTAAGAAATTACAGAATGTGCTGTGCCAGTCTCAGAGAGCCCCTGTGAAAGAAGGGCTGTCTGTGGGAATGAGGGTCCTCTCAGTCCTTTTAAGGAAGATTTATCTGAGGCAGGAGCAGGATGAAGGGGATCGGAGGGGCACGAGGCAATGGTTCTCTACCAAGAATGGCATCAAGACAGGACTAATTAGGCATTTAACCCAAGAGAATTATGTCCATGAGGCTCTGACTCCTCTGATGGGAGGGAGGGTGGGAGGGATGGAGGGAGGGAGGGAAGGAGGAAAGCTTAGGCATTGGGTGACTTTTTATTTTTATTAAAAAAAAAATACCTTATAAAAGCAATGTAAGGAGGGAAAGGGTTTGTTTCAGTTCCCAATTTGAAGAGACTGAGAATCTGTCCTGGTGGAGAAATTGTGCCAGCACATGCTTGAGGCAGCTGGCTACATTATACCTCTGGTTAGGAAACACAGAGAGATGAACAGGACTGGGGCCTGGGCTGTAAAGCCTCAAGGTCTGTCCCCAAGGACCCACTCCTTCAAGGGAAACCCCATCTCTCAGATGTTCTACAATTTCCAAACCAGTACCATCAACTGGGGACCAAGTGTTCAAACAAATGAGCCCAGGGGAACACTTTACATTCAAGCTGCAACAGATGAGACCCTCAAATGTCATACAGCTTCAAGAAATCCCCTAGCCTAGCCAGACTCAGGGGAGACATCCAGAAAAGATTGATTGTCAGAGGGATCCCTCATAGGACAGGGCCAGAGCTTTTACTAGTGTCTCTGTAAGCTTTTGCCACTGACTGGAGGCAGCCCCTAGGGAGTGAGTCCAAAGGGTGGCAGGTGGGGCTCCTGTCCCTTCTTCTTTCTATAGCAAGTACTCTAGAAGGAAGTTTAAAGGGTACCTCCATGGCTGCCCCATAGGAAGGAGAGATACATGCTATTCTATAACAAGGAGGCAGCTGGTATTGGCCTGAGGCTGCCTATACTCCAAGTTCTTTAGAGCAGATCTCTTTTCATTCCCTGAAAGTCTAGTGATTTGTCATCTTTTCTCCTGACCCCCTTTACTGTTTTCCACTGCTTCTGGCCACATGCATCCTTCACCATAACCTTTTTGGCTTGCCCTGAGCCTTCCCTAAACCTCTTCCCTTATGGCGTACCCATGCTTTCTCCTCCCCCCCATCCCAGCTCATGGGTCTTTCTGTGTTTTCTACTTGCCTTGCTCATTCTCATCACCATCTTTCTCACAATGTTCCCTCTTCCTAGACTGCTCTTTTCCTTCTCCACTTCTGTTTTTCCCCCCCTCAGTACTAGAGTTGCTTCTCTAGGGAAGGTCAAAGTCCCCTTTTCATGGCTCTCACCATTTATGTTCATGCGTGGGAATCTATGCCTCAGAGGGATTTGTCCCAGCACAGTCTTACATCATACTAGCTGATTGTTCAATTTCTGATTCTCACACTTGACTGAAATCTCCACAAGGGCAGGGCCTACATCTGTCTTTGTAGATCAGCACACATCAGGCCTGGTACCCTGGAGATGCTCAGTTAAAATGATTTATTCTAGGGACCTGTCCAAAGAGAGATGGCTGTAAAGAGACTATTTGGTTACCTATTAAATAAAAATAATGTACAGCATAAAAGGAAGGTTGAAAGAGTTTCTTTCAAAGCCTGAATGGCTTCAAGGTCCTTGTCAGTCTCTGCATGGAGTGGAGGCTGGGGAGATGGATGGAGTCCCCATAGGTACCTGCGCAGGTAGCAAATAAGATCCAGATTTGGGTCTGACATAGTTATTTCTTTTTGACTCCTATCTTAGTGTGTCATATATGTAATTTGAAGGCAGATGCCAGGGTTCAATGTAGACTACACATTACTTTGGTCTAACATTGTACAAGACATTGATCTGTGTGACTGTGCCTCATCTGTAATGTTGGCATGCTAATGTGTTCTTTAAATGAAAACTTGGAAAATTAAAGCGATGATACACAATGAGTTCATTTTGTAACCACCCTATATTGCAAATGTTACCAGTGTATGATGATTTGTTTCTGTCTGTTAAGAAGATTCACAAAAAGATGGAGAGGGTTGGGCTGCATCCAGGCTGTTTCTACTGATTTTACTTCTGAGCCTTCTCTGGCCCTATATCTAGGGCATTTCATGTATTTCTAGGTTGAGGGTTGTCTGAAATTTCTGAATTCTTTTTTGGAATATCAACTCTTCAAAGGAGAGAGGAAGTTTGAGGATTTTCTGGGAGGAAGGAATGTCTTAGCCTATTTGCCCATGTTTCCCGTCAATGAAGGGAAGGAGCCAAAGCTAATTTGCTCTAAGGACTCTTTCAGTTGGAAGCCACATAAATAATCCGTATGAATGGGAAATACTGGAACAGGGAAATGGGGAGTTATTTCTACACAGACTTACAAGCAGAGTCCAGAGCACAAGGGAGTGTCCATGGCTTAACTCGGGAGGTGGTTAGATCCCAGGAGGGACTTTCTGGCATGTGAGAAATGGAGAAGAAAACAGATCTTGTGAAAATTAGTTTACTACAAGCCATTTTGGAACTGGAAATAGACCAGGAAGCATCTGAAGTGACTTCTAGCCAGTAAAAACACTGTGAGATTCAGGGTTCCGATATCCTTTTGGTGGATGTTTGGGTTAGTCACCTCTTCTGTTGCCCTGACTTGGCATAAGCAACTTAAAGGAGGAAGGATTTGTATTGCCTTGTGGTTTCAGGCCTATCAATCAAGCATGGCAAAGAAGGTGTGACCAAGCAGAGCTGTTCACACCATGGTATGGTGGTCAGGAAGCAGAGGGAAGGGGTCAGACCCCATCTCCCACCTGTCACCACCTCCCATTAAGCTGTTGCATCATGAACCATGTTGAGATTAAAAAGTTACAATTAACCAGAACAACCCTCTCCTATGTTGAATCAAACATAGGGCTGAGGAGATGGCTCATTCATGGGTTAAGAGTGCATACTGAAAAAAAAAAGTGCATACTGCTCTTCCTGAGTTCTCTAGCTTGATCTGTTTACTGGCACTGCCTGTTTGTGTTGAGGGTCGGGGCTGGGGTGGGGGGACTGACCTTCTACTTCCTACCTGTGTTTTGTACTTTAGCCCTTCTTTGGCTTCCTCTTCAAGTACATCCATCCAGGCACCATACTGCACACAACAAAACATGACTGACTAAGCACTCCAGGCTTAAACAAAGTGAGAGAGGAAATGGGAGCAAGTTTGGTTTCTTCTTCTTCTTATTTTTTTAGAAAGTAAGATATAAAAACTTTGATCGGTTTTAGTTTTTGCTACCATGTTCAGCATCTATTTCCTTTTCCTATTTCAGCTTTCTGAGACTGGATGAAGATTTCTCAGCAAATGTAAAAGTAATTATATTCAAAGACAGGTTTGTTTTCCCCTTAAAGGTACCAAGTTAATTGTATTTTTTGAGATTGTCTATTCTTCAGTCTAGGTGTGAAATACAGCATGTAGCTAATAATAGCTTGCATTTTGCAAGCGTTTTTCACACATGCTATTTCACTTGGACTTCCTCATGTCCCTCTGGCTGGTATTTATTTACATTTCTGTTACTCAGATGAGCAAACTGATGTCCAACTGGGAAAATCTCAATGAACCAGTGTCCTTTCTGCTGCGAGGTCTTTTCTTCTCTGTCTCATTTTGCCCAGTCCAAGTGACAGTGGCTGAGACTGAGGTTCCCTTGAACGTCTATATCCCAGCCGTGTGAGCTCTGCAGAGGCTAACAGCCTGGCTGTGTGACAGGAGCCTCCACAGGCTGGACAAGGGTGGTGATATTCCCAGCCATGTATGAAGTTTGAGAATGTGATTAGTTTCTCTTACATTTACTTAGGGCAACTCTGATAAAGTGGGTATCTGAAGGCTGTGGAAATGCGTTCTCTCTCAGTTCCAAGGCCAGAAGTCCACAGTCAAAGCTGGTGGGACCATGTTTCCTCTGCAGGCTTTTAGGGGGCATCCTTCACATCCCTTCCTAGCTTCTGGTGCTCTTCATCTTGTTGTGACATCTTTCAAGCCTGCCACCATCATCCCATGACTGTTTTCCTGGTGTGTCCTTGTGTCCAGATCTCTTTCCTCCTGTGGGATCACTACTCATTAGATTTAGGCCACTGCTCTCTTGGCATCTTTCCCTGCTGCTTCAACAAAACACCTTGACAAAAACAACTGGAGGGAGAAAGGGAATCCTCTCTGTCTCTGTCTCTCTCTGCTTGATTGTGGTTATGTATATGTGATTGTACATGTTGGCTGAGGCTAGAACTGTCAGAATACCCTGGAGCTAGAGACACAGGTAGTTGTGAGCTGCTTGACCTGTTGCTGGGGATCAAGCTAGAGAACTCAGGGAGAGCAGTGTACACTCTTAGCCCAAGAGTGAGCCATTTCCCCAGCCCTATGGTTTTTGTTTTACTTTCTTTCCCTTTCCTCCCTTTTTCTTTCTTCTCTTTCTTTCTTTCTTTTTCTGAGACATTAATCTTTTGAGACAAAGATCTCACTCTGTAGCTCAGGCTGGATTCAAACTGGTAATCCTTTTGCTTCAGCTTTTCTAATGGTTGGATTACAAGTGTGAGTTATCCTGCCCAACAAAAGCCATTCTTTAAAATAGTGACAGACTGTCATGGTGGCACATGCCTTTAATCCCAGCACTCTGGGAAGCAGAGGCAGTTGAATCTCTGTGAGCTTGAGGCCAGCCTGGTCTACAGAGTGAGTTCAGGACAGCTAAGGCTACACAGAGAAAACTTGTTTTGAATAACAACAACAACAACAACAACAACAACAAAGACAATTTGCTTATTGAAGATGGTAGTATTTTTATTTAACAAATGCCTACAATTCAGGAAAATACAACCCTTCATATTTCTATCGACTAAATAAATGGTTGACATGTATTTGCTTCCAGTAATTTATTTTGAAGAACAAAAACATTACAAATACAGATTTAACAGTTACAGTTAACTCAAGTTCATAGTCCATTGTCCTGTCTCCTTTTAGAGTGGTGGGTGTCAAGCAGAACAATTTGGGGAATGTTACTGTCACCTAGAAGAAGCCAGAAATATTGTTAAACATCCTTAAATAAGCAGTCAGCTTCATAGCCAAGAATTACTAGTTCACATTATTAATGCTTAACTTAATATTAGCACTTAACACTAACACTTACTATTAGTACTTAGGTTGAAGGCTCCCATTGTAGAGAGAACTCTCATGATATTGACAAGAGCCCTCAAGAAACATTTTTTTATGCTTTTATATACATTTACAAGCCTGGGTAAACAACATATGGTATTATGTTGTTCTGTATGAGTCTTCTTTAAACTTATATAAATAGTATCATCAAATATTCTGTATCTTGCTTTTTAAAATCCTTTGCATCTATCTATGTTGATATATATGCACATATAAAATGTACATATTAATTTCTCTAAATGGATCTGATTCTCTTGGAATGATGGCTTAGCCTTTAGCAGCAGAACTGTCTCTCCGGCTGTGCTTTTCTTTTTTTAATGTCTTGGCTGGGCACTGGAGACCAGCCTAGGTGATATGGTGAGACCTCAAGACAGGGATGACTTGATGACATAAAGAAGCATTAATCTATATTCTCCATTAGGCACTCTGCGTTTTTCTGGGGCTGGGGTGGGATGGGTAGGGTGGAGTAATTGAATCTTATTTTCTAGCAATATCTCTTAGTATGGAAACCTAAGACCACGTTGGAAAGTAGCCTCATTTTGGGAGATGGTAATCCTCTTCAAGGACTTCGTTCTTCTAGAATGTTTGTCCAAAGCCTTCCTTGGCTTTTCCTATTTATTATTATTATTATTATTATTATTATTATTATTATTATTATTATTATTATTTATTTTTTTTACATTCTATGGGTATTTTCCCTTTCTTTTGGGAGCAGAAGTGACTAAAGCAGTAGGGCACATTGGTATTGGGGATTTCTGAAGGCAACTCCATTCACAATTAATAGGCCTCAGGTGCCAAGCAAACTATTGACCACAAACCCAAGTTCCACATGTTGGCTGTTCTGGTTTCTTCTGTGGCCTTTCTCTTTGGCTTATAAATGGTTGTGTCCCTACTGTGTGTGCACAGCACCCTCATTTTGTTCTTGGCCATGCATACATTTCCTGCTTCTATAAGGACAGCATCCAGGTTGGATGAGGCCCATCTTAATGACCTCATTTTAGATTAATTGCCTTTTAAAAGAATATACTTATAAATACAGTCACACTGGGTACTGAGTGTTTAGACCTCAGTGTAGGAATCTTGTTGGAGTTTCATTCAAGGAGTCCCAAAGTGACCTTTCTCCCATGTATAGGACAAATACTCCTAGGAGATGATGAGATCACAGTACACTTTGTGTGAAATCTATCACTGAGAACTTTCTTATGCTTAGTTGGAGAATTTCAAACCCTACATTAAAGTTAGAGATAGCAGAATCAGAAAACCAAGTTCCAGAGGGAGCCAGGTAGGGCACTGATTTTGGAGACCTCCTGGTCTGCTTTTGAGAAACCTCATCAGATAGCTATAGATAATTATATCATCAATGTTGACATCATTCACTTCAAAACTAATCAATCATAAGTCCAAATGGAACACACCTCTGTCTGAGGTAGAAGACCTGAGTTTGCTTTTGACTCAGTTACCTTGAGTGGCTTATCCCCAAAGCATCAGTTTCCCCACCTCAGTGTGCTGGTCTATTTCTGCAAGGATAGGATGAGAACAGTGCTCGGTATATGATGAATTTTCAAAAATGTTATTTGTTTCTGGAATCTGAATGTGAGAAGATTGGACTCTTTCCTATTTGCAGCAAAGAGCTGCCTTAGAAGTCTGGGAGTGATCTGTTTAAATGTGGGTTTCAGAAAGTTAATTCTGGCTTGGAGGCAGTGCAGAAAGAGAGTGGCAGGGGAGAGACATTGGGAGTACAAAGATCAGCTATTAGAGAGCTCTGTCTGGATTGAGTTAGAGAGGTGGGTGGGTGCCATGGACCGTTTCAGTCAGGTATAGGTCCTTGGGTCAGGAGTTCTTGAAGTGTCAATGTGCAGAGGATAAGGCGAATGACAAACAGAAAAAAACACAGAGGTGCTGTTTGTTTCTGAGTGTATTTTGGCGAGAAGCAAGCCAGGTTTATATACACATTTTAAAATGGGGGCGTACACACATGGTTACATTATTTTCCCATACGAATAAAAAACACAAGATGCAGTGTAATTATGTTGTCATCAATCTTGAGCAATCATCCATAAGTCATTATATTGGTATTAGTGCATGTGATCTCTTTATTGAAGGTCAGTGTTCTCTCATTATACCAAACATCTGTGAGTCAAGACAGTTTGTTTTCTTAGCTCATCTGCCACTATCTGGAGTTCTAAAAAAAATTTTATTTGTAAGTCATAATATGAACTCTGATTAATTCTTAGCCATGTTTTCATTAACAAGTGGAATGGAACTTAGTGGTAAACTTGACTGAATGATCCTTGGCTGCAGTTTCAAGTCAAGGGTTGCCTAGTAACCCAGTTACGTTTTGAAAAGTTCTTTGATAAGGAAAACAAAAACAAAGACAGAAAGGGAAAACATTCAGAAGACCAGTCAGGATGTCCCCCAAACAGTGAGTGCTGGAATCAGTTACTGCTGGCAAGAACATCAGACCCATCCCAGGAAGCTCTCCCTTGGTAGGGGTCATTGCCTCTGTTCTGTGGTAACGTTTGTCACACAGACTCCACTGGAAGGGTCATGACAGGTGGGTTGGTGGAAAGAAGGGCAAAGAGATGTAGAAAAAAAAAGGAAAAGACAGAACAGGAAAAAGAGAGATTTAGAAGATAGCTCTGGAATATACAAAACATAGATGTAGGGCATGAAAGAGGCAGTGGAGAGAAGGGGGCAGGGGACCATGCCTGAGAGGCTTGTTGAACCTACTGAAGGGAGGAGAATTTAAAGGAGAGACCAATTCAGAGTGCTAGATAGAGAGGCATGGGGGAGGAAAATAATGAGTTTGGTTTTGGTTCACTTATAGCTGAGTTGCTTGAGGACCCAGGACCAAGACTGCAGAGAGAGCTGTGAAGGCATCTGCTGACAGAATTGTGTAGTGGGTGGGCGGGGAGGGGGGGACACAGGACACTGTTGCCCAGAGGTGGGAAGAGAAGAACAACTGGGAGTGGCTTTCAAGGGCACCTAGAGGGGAAGGAGGGCATCACAGGGAAATGACAGGAAGGGGCCCAGAGTGGGAAGGCAGCAGGAAGGATGGGTGTGGGCAGGATGGGGACACAGGCAATGGTTTGAGTATTCCAGAATCCATTGGTAACTTTGAGAGGAGCCGTGTGAGTTGGGGACATGTCGGGTTTAGATGCCAGAATGCAGAGGATGGGGATAGAAAGGAAATCTCAGAGATTATGAATTTTGATAGAGGGAAAGATTGGAGCGAATATCCTGAAGAGGAGGGAAGATTCTTGTTGCTTTTTCAGGTTATTGGCAGGCTGCTGAGCAGTGGGTGAGGTGGAGAAGTAGTAAGTGCAGGGGGAGGAGAGAGAGAGCGAGAGAGAGCGAGAGAGAGCGAGAGAGAGAGAGAGAGAGAGAGAGAGAGAGAGAGAGAGAGAGAGAG
>OU015742.1:180776126-180798234 GCA_907169655.1 Acomys percivali
CTCTCTCTCTCTCTCTCTCTCTCTCTCTCTCTCTCTCTCTCTCTCTCATTTTTTGAGATAAGGTCTTGTCATGTAGCCTTAGCTGGTCTAGGACTTGCTGTGTGTCCTCAGGATGGCTTCAAATTCATGGTGATTCTCCGCCTCAGACTTTCAAATACTGGGATGACAGTTTTCTTATCCATTAGCTCTGTCTTACTCATCCTTCAAAGTTCCATGAAAGCAAGTCAAGTCTTCCTTCATCTTAGAAGTCTCCTCTGACCACACCCACCAGGACTATCTCTGGTTCCTCTGGACTCTTATTATATTCAACACATACACCCATTTAGTACTGAATGTACTTCCCAAAAGATGTCCATCCCTTTCCAGGTTAGCAAGAGTTGGTTCATCTGGAGGTCCTTATAAGATCAAGACTTAAATACTCCTTTTAGACCTATTCACTAGACTTAACTCTACCCAAAGGTCAATGGTAAACATATGATCCTTTTTCCAATTAAAGGAATGCGTCAGTCTCCTACTAAAGACCCAGCTTCAGAAGCTGATTGTTACCTCTGTAAGCCCTCAGTCCTGCCATCTCCAAAAGCTCCTAGGAGACTCCACAATTCTCCCCCCTCTGTGTCTATCTCTGTCTCTTTGTCTGTCTTTCTGTCTGTCTGTCTGTCTGTCTGTCTCTGTCTCTCTCTCTGTCTCTCTCTCTGTCTCTCTCTCTCTCTCTGTATGCACAGTGTATATGTGGCAGGGTATGCATACATGTGTGTGGATGCATATGTGCACATGTAGAAGCCAGAGGACAACCTTGAGTAATGATCTTCAGACACACTTTATCCTCCACCTCCATTCTGAGACAGTGTCTTCTGCTGGCCTGGAAATCACCTAGTAGTCTGGGCTGGTTGGCTGATTGCCCTAGAGATTCTCCCACTGTGTTGGGATTACAAATATGTAGCACACGCCCATTACTTTTTAATGTGTGTTCTGGGGAATCAAACTCAGGTCCTCACGCTTGTGCAGCAAGCACTTTATCAATTGGATTATCCCCCAGCCCTCAGGAACGACTTTCTGTGTGGCCTGTGACATTGGGATACATTGAAAAGAAGCTCACCTGTCTTGAATGCTGTCTTTGAGCAGGCCCGGTGGAGCCACTTTAGCCACTCTGAAATAGCCCTGAGGAAAAATGTTAACCACAGTGGATGCATCCAACAGTGCCTGGATTTCTATTTGTGCTGAGTACTGTGGACTTGAGCTAAGTGTGCACTCCATTATTATCTCCATGATACATACCAAGCATGAGACACAGAGAGGCTTTGCATCATCTTCAAGGACACACAGGCATCAAGTATTATATCTGGGATTTGCCTGTCTGTGGAGCCCACGCTGGCAGCTGCGACTTCATTCAGGTCTATGTTCTATGTTGGACCCTGGAGACTGCCTCATGCTATACCCAATCCACGCTCCCAGTCTACCTCGGCATGGAACATGGGGGTTTGTTTCATGGCTTTAAAAGATACCAAGAGGACTTCTTTTTCTATTCACTACCCTTCAGCTTACCTGCACATCCCTAAGAGTGGAGTTTAAAGTCAAAATACAGCAAGAAGTACTAGACTATCAGAGACAACCATCTTCTCTCTCACCTATAGCTGATATTTTGGTTTGTGTCATCATAGATTGATTACATTTGGTTTTCTGGCAGCCATGAGACACTGAAAAGATGTCCCTTTCTCTCTCTCTCTCTCTCTCTCTCTCTCTCTCTCTCTCTCTCAGGAATTTCATTCCTGAATGTTCTGTTCTTGTGCCCTGATTATGTTGGAGGACCAAGTTGTATAAATTTCCATAGTCTCCATTAGGCTTTGTTGGACTAGACATAGGCTGTTGTATAAGTCTACCATGATTCCTTGGGATCCTTGCAGCCTCATCCATATGCTCTCAGTGCCAGCTCAGGGACCAGAGGGTCATCTTCCTCTTCATCTAAGCATATGATGAAAATGAGGAATAGGCATGACTGCTCTTCCACCTCAGCCTGCCTCCCAATCAGGTCCCCTTTCTTTGATTTCTGCTCTTTAACCAGTAACAAGTCTTAGCTGAAAAACCTCACTTTCCTCACACTGTGGGAAGCTTGCCCAGAGGACTGGCTAGGGGCCACATATCTCTTCTGTAATAGATTAGTATTCCTGACAAGAATGGAAGTTAGCTCAATATTAATTTATTTTTATTTATGTGTCTTTGTCTGTGTGAATGATGAGGTAATTGATGAGGCCAGGAGAGCATGTGAGATCTCCTGGTGCTAGAGTTACTAACATTGTGAAACACCTGAATTGGTTGCTGTGAACCTATCTTGGGTCCACTGGAAGAGCAGGAGGTGTGCCTAGCCACTCAGACATTGCCCCAATTCCTACTTTTTCTTTTTCCTTTCCATTTATTTATTTATTTATTTATTTATTTATTTATTTATTTATTTATTGTTTTTCAAGACTGAGTTCCCCTGTGTAGCCTTGGCTGTCCTGGACTCACTTTGTAGACCAGGCTGGTCTTGAACTCACAGAGCTCTGCCTGCCTCTTCCTCCCAGAGGGCTTGGATTAAAGGTGTGTAGCATAAAAAGAAAGGTGTGTACCATCATATCCAGCTCCTACTTCCAATTTTTATGGGAATTATTTTTAGAGTAAAAAGAATGTTAAAGTTGAAGGTGAAAGAAAAAGTTTCTTTTCTCTCTCTGCCATTCTTTCCAGTGTGATTGCATGTCTTTTCTGTAAGTCCATTTGATGAACTGGAGTTGAGATCCTCAGGGACTCTTCTCCCCACCCCCCCTCACCCCGCAACCCGTTGAGGAATCAAGAACACTTCTAAAAATGGTGTAACTTGGTGTCTGCGTCTAGAAGTAGTTCAGCAGGTTCCAATGGAAGGCGTAACAGTAGAAGGTGGAGTTGTCTTCTTAGACATGACAAATTGTGAAAGAGAGGACTAGCATATAAACGGACTGAGAGTGACAGGGACAGTTGCAAAGCCTGGGGGGTGGATATTGGTTCCTGCTTTCTGAGATGAGAGACTGGCTTTATCTTGGGAGGTGTGAGTAAGGAGTTCAAGCCTACAAATATGAAAGCAGCAATAACTTTCTTTAAAACTCTCTGCAGTCACACACATGAACAGGTACACACAGACACACACAGACACACAGACATACACCAAAATATGCTCCACAAAATAAAAACAAACATCTTCTCTAGGTATCATAGGAAAGCAGATAGATATATAATATATGTGAGGTAGTGTATTATGTGTTTTTATTGAAATACACAGATAGAAAGGTACATGCATCTATCCACAGAGAGATGGTGGTACCCAGTCTGTGAGTTTGCACCCACTGCAAACATTGCAGCATCACTTAGATTATGAAATGAATTCTGTTACTTCTTCCATCCTCTTCTCCTCAGTACCCACTAATATGATGGTCAATAGTATAGAAAAGATATCTTTGTCTCTTTTCTATTTTTTATAAATAAAACATACACACTATACTTCCTTCCATGTTTTATACTTGTTTCAACATTATGCTTGTAAGATTCATCCATGCTGTGTCTAGAAATTAAGAACTAGTTACCTTAGATTTGGACAATAGTTTACATAGATAGGTTAAAACATATGTATAGTTTCTGCTGCAGATAGACATTTGGTGATCTACTACGGAGAATAAGGCTATGAGCATTCTCTGACATCTTTGAACATATTAAGAATTTCTGTTAGTATTTACTAATAGAGGAATTATGAAGCTATGAGGATTTAAAAATGTTCAGATTTATTAGACATATCACAGTTGTACCTATATGCAGTTTTTACAGTTGTTAGAATTCAAAATTCCGTTCTTGGGTAAATGTTACCAACCCCTTCCCTCATTCGGATGCACAAAGACTCAAAGGAGTTGCCCAGTGTTAAGTATCTATAATAATGAGAGTCTGGGTTTACCTATGGCTCTGCCTAACTCAAAAGCCCATGATCTCCATTATTCTCAACACAATTTTCACATCTTAGAAGAATCTGTGCCTTGACCCCTCATTGCCTGCAGCAGGGCCTTAAAGTAGGTGTAGTGTCAGGGATGGGTGGATTGTGATTTAGTGGAAGGAGTACATTTCTGAGACTATCAAGAACAAACCTCCATCTGTCTTCAAAGTGAGAGAAGCAGGCTGTGTCCTATTCCTATGACCAAGGTTATAGGCGATAGGTATAGAAAGCTTTGTTGCTAGGAGAGGGCAGGATACGAGTCTCAAATCACAGAGAGTTCCTTCAGATGTGGATGGGGCAGTGTGATATGGAAGCTCTTGTCAGCTTACCAAAGACAGAGCTTTCCATATCCTAGCATTACTAGAACAGTTGAGTGGAGAGTGGGGTCTGACTTTCACACAAATTCTGGTGCCCCATATTTTACCATGTCCCCTGGATGGGGAGGTCTGGTGTCACTCAGAGGAAGGATATCAGGCTACCAAGAAGAGACTTGATACCCTATGGGCATATACAGGGGGAAGAGGTCCCCCTCAGTCACAGTCATAGGGGAAGGGAGTAAGGGGAAAATGGGAGGGAGGGAGGAATAGGAGGATACAAGGGATGTGATAACAATTGAGATGTAATATGAATAAATTAATAAAATATATTTTAAAAAAAGTAAAGAAAGCCCTAGAACTACTTTTCAGCCCTCATTAGGTCTATATTTTCAAACAATGTTGTTAGAAATCTGTCTTTATCAGCTCATTCTCCACAGTTGTGGGGAGAGCAGACACTGCCTCTGACGTGAACTCTGATGCCCACAATTTGATCACTTCCCCTTGGTGGGGAGGCCCTGTGGGTACACAGAGGAAGGGAATGCAGGTTATCCTGATTAGACCTGATAGGCTGTGGTTATATGGTGGAGGATCCCTGCTGCTTGTCATAGATCTAGGTTAGGGGAATAGGGCAGAAGAGGGAGGAAGGGTGGTAATGGGAAGATACAAGTGAGGGATGACAATTGGGAAACAGTATCAGTAAACAATAATAATAAGGAATTACAGTAAGAAAAAAAAAAGAATCTGTCGTTATACTTCTCTTGGCTCTTATTTTTCTTTGTTGTCTTCAATTCAAAACCAAGATTATCTTTAACAGTAAGAGTGATACTTGTCACCAAGTATTGACTTTGAGAATTTAAATCATGGTAAAAAGAATGAGGGTCATATTCTCAATAATTCCAATTAAAGTTCCAGCATTAACTCTAATTTGACTAAGTTTGGATGGCAGAATTATTCCCAAACCATTTTCTGTGACCAAGAGACTGAAATGCCATAATGGGCTAGCCTGCATTGTGTGATCTGAGATTAAAGTCAATCCCATTTGAATGGCACAAACTGGTGTTAAAATATTTTATTTATTAATTAATTACTTTATCCATTTTATATCCCAGTTGCAGGCCCCTCCCTTCTCTCTTCCCAGTCCCACCTTCCCTCCTCCATCCCCCTCCCCGTTCCTCAGAAAAGGGGAGGCCCCCTACTCACACACCCCAGCTCATCAAGTCACAAAAGGACTGAGTTCATCTTCTTCCCCCGTGGCCTGACAAGGCAGTCCTGGCAGGAGGAAGTGATTGAAAATCAGGCAACAGAGTCCATGTCAGAGACAGCCCCCACTCTCCTTACTAGTGGACCCATGTGAAGTCTGAGGTGCCCATTGGCTACATCTATGTAGAGGATCTAAGTCCAGTCCATGCATGGTCCTTGTTTGTGCTTCAGACTCCACAGGCCCCTCTTGGCTCTGGTTAGTTGGCTCCGTTGGTCTTCTTGTGAAGCTCATGTCACCTCTGGGCCCTTTTATCCTTCCCCCACTTTTCCACTAGACTCCCTATGTTTCACTCAGTGTTTGGCTGTGAGTCTCAGTATCTGTCTTGAGACACTGTGGGGTGGAGCCTCTCAGAGGACTATTCTGCTAGGCTCTTGTCTACAAGCATAGCAGCCTATCCTTAATATTGTGAGGGGTTGGTTCTCTGGCATAAGTGAATCTTGGGTTAGGGGAATGGATAAAGACACTGTGGTACATTTACACAATGGAACACTACTCAGCCATGGAAACAAGGACATCTTGAAAATTTCAGGCAAATGGATAGAACGAGAAAAAGAACATCCTAAGTGAGGTAACCCAGACCCAGGAAGACATACATGATATGTACTCACTGATAAGAGGATTTCAGCCATATAGTACAGGATAAATGTATTACAGTGCACAGACCCAAAGAAGATAAAAACATCTTTTACCTGTGGAATGAAAGGGGCATTGAGTGAGGATCAAAGCCAACACACAGCCTTAGGGAGCATCTGCAGTCCAAGAAGGGAAGCAGTTAAGAAGGTTCTAGACTCCAGAGGAAAGATTGAAAACCCCACCTGGGCATTGTATGGCTGGTATAGGGCAGAGGATGGCCATCATCATGCCTTACCAACCATTCTAGTTCTAGAAACTGTTCTCTCTCTTGAGCGTGTTTCAAACTCAACTAAACCTCCATGGCACTGGAAAAGGAAAGGAGTGGGTGGGAGGGCAAATGGCAGCCAGATCTTCTGAACCATCCTTGTGGCAAATAGCCCACATGTCAGAGTTGTATGAGGTCTCCTTTGCATCCTAAGCAGCCAGAATATGAGACATTTGCAAAGATGTTCACCCAATATAAAAACTGTGCTGTTCGACAATTATGTAAATTAGCTGGCAATTAGATAATGTCACTCACTTTCCCTGTCTTGCTTGGTTCCCACACAACAGATAAGTGTTTAGAACTTCAGTGCCATCCCCAACTTTCCTTGAGGGCTCTGGAACCAACCACCTGGTCCCTACCTGCCTGTGCTCAGGGGTGGGTGGCCATTGACTGCCTGGGTGAAGAAGGTTCCCTGTTTTCCTTTGTCCCATTTCTTGAGCCTGGACTGCTCTGCTAGATAGCTGAAGAAAGCTAAAGGATAATTTCTGGCAGCAGTTGGCTGGAGGCCTTGGGTACCTAATATGAAGTCATATATAGCTTTTGAGCAATTTACCAAAGATCATGGGGATGCCCCCAGTTCAAGAAAGAAATATTAGAACTCTAGGAGAGAATGTGGACAGTCAAGAGCATGTCAAGTCTTGATGGACTGATTTTAATGATATCATTTCTGCATCAGACCTGCCTGGCACCTATTGGGTTAAAAGCTTGGCTCCTCTCATTCAGCCCTTTTGATCCCTTTTCATCCCTGTTGATACACAGTGTAGGGATGTTGGTATATTCAATGCTAATCTGACTGATGGGGAAGGACAAGAGTCTGAAGGTGGGCATTCATCTACATAGATTAGTGTGGTTACCACAAAGCAGAATGGGTAAATTCCCATAACTCACTCTGATAGGTGCATGTGCCTGGGCATTATAGTTCTTCATTCATTCATGGGTTTCCACAGACAAGTAGGCAGGTTTTGTTTTTACCTCCAGGACTACTTCGGGTTGGCATCTTGAAAAATTGAGGGAGCACTCAACAATGTTGTCATTGTACACAGATGGGCCATGTAAAGATGTCTGCATAGAATAGAAGTCAAAGGTTCATTATAGCAGCTCTTAAATCATGGTTTATGGTTCATTTAAAAAAGATTTATTTATTTATTATGTATATAGTTCATTCTTTGTGTAGATATTTCACCGTTGCTGTTCTCTGGCAATGTCCTGTGGTAGGCACTGATTTACTGTCTCCAAAGCACATGTGTACTCTACAGCCTGTGATGCCCTTGAGTATAGCATTGACTTTTGCTGCTTTGATCCAGTGAAGCCTGGGACGAGCCAGAGTCAGGTAGACTGGAGTTTCCTCTCCTGGAGAATGTGGCCTTTCATCTGGGTTGCCGTATCTCATCTAACACACTGATCACACTCTTAGAGACTGTCAAGTCTCCTGCCTTTACTTCTTGCTACCCACCTTTGCTTCATACCTCCCACCAACTCCACTCCAGCAGACCCAGCCTGTGCCAGGCTCAAGGCTTTTGCATTGACTATTATTCTGTAATATTCTTCCTGGATATTTACATGACTAGATTTCATCTTGTTACCGACAAGATGTTGTTTGTGATGTTGACATAAGCTGTGGTGTGAGTATAGTTGACTTTGTGTTACCAAAGTGACATTAACCAACACTCACACACACACACACACACACACACACACACACACACACACACACCACACGCATACTCCTGAACTCTTAGTGGTTGATACACACATACTCCTACAAGTCAGCATCAACATATTCCTATGTTCACAGTCTATCTGGGTATCCTTTGAGCCTATGGGGGTACCCATGACCATGCCAATGTACAGGAAATACTCATTAGGTAAAACTATTTCATAGAACCAAGCTTAAAATCCAAGATGATGGATTTTTGACTAGGCTCTTATAGATGCATGTTGCTTGTTCATACAAAATAGGAATTTGTCCCTGCTTAGAGGGACAGCATCTTCTTCAAAGAAGAAGAGAACAGCCAGCTTTGCTGATGTCTCCATTGTAAATAGAGTTAACTGTGATGCTTTGGAGACCACTGTGAATAAGCAAACACTACAAGGAATAAGCAGCAACTTGCACAGCTGTGCTGGGAGACTACACTGATTAATTATCTGAACAGAGAACTCACCAGCTTGGTTAGATAGATCAGCAACTTCCTTCAGAAACCAGGCTCTGAGCTCAATGGATATTATTGCCTTTCTAGTCATAATCAAATACATCTGATTCACTCTGTGATGCATCTTAGCTATTCATACATTTGTGCAATATTGGACACACACACACACACACACACACATATGTATATCCCTTATCTCACACATGTACCTCATGTAGCTAACCACTCCTCATTTAAGAAATAAGAAAGAAACCAACCTAGTATATATTGATCACTGACTATGTACAATGCTTATGCTGGGCTCACACCACACACTACACTGATCTCACTGACTTTTCTCTCAATCTTGTTAAGAGGCCATTGTCTTACTGACTTTTCAAATTATTAAGTAGAAGTGCAAGTAGGCTGGGAATATTGTTTTAAGTCTCATGTATAGGAATTAGAATCCAAATTCAGCCTTTCAAAAATGTTAACCTTAAAGTTCATTTTCTAAAGAAATAATATTTGGTTAGAGACTGTAGCCTTTTTGCTTACTGATTCACTTTCCCTGATTTTTTATGTATACTTCTTTCTAAAATTTAAGGTCTTAGGCCTCCTATTAAGTAGTAGACTATAAAGTTGAAAAGGACATTTTAATAGATAAATAAATAAACATTATATATGGGTGTTTGAAAGTTTAAAAATGTTAATGTTTTAAGTTTGGCTATTTAAAAAAATGTACTGATATAGCTTTTGGGACTTTGCATGATTTTTGCATTTTACATTTGGCTAAAAACTAAGCGTGTCTTTAGGAGCAGAACTGGGGTCTTCTCCTGGCCATGAGAGAGCTCGGCCCCTGTCCTGTGTGAAGTACCTAGCAGGGAAGGTGCATCTAGAATTGCCTGGGGGGGTATTAGCACCCTACCAATCTTTGTGCCACAGGATGTAATCACTGGTGCCTTAATCTTAACCCTTTTTTTCTCCCTTACTCCACAGGTCTTTCCTCGGGAGTCCTGGGAGCTCTGTAATGGGCAGCCCTGCCTCTGCTCAGCACCATGAAGCCTGAATCTGCTTCCGCTCTGCTTACTGCCCCACTCTACCCGAGTACGCAGTTGCTTGAAGTGCCCCTTCCCAGGGCCTGCTGCTGCTAGAGGGTCAAACCTCACTCAGCACTCGTCCTTGGCTTGGGCCTACCTTTCACCTGGCTCACCTCACTGTTTACCCCCTCCATCACCGTACCCTGAGCTCCAGCCCTGTCCTTGGTCTCCCTGGCTAGGACACATTTGCCGGGTGCAAGACATTTGCTGAAGGCTTGTTCCCACCCTGGGCTCCTTCTCCTCCTTGAATCAAGGCCTCCGGATCCACATGGATAGCTGAGATCTTTTCTTGGAGAAAGATACTTCTTCCTCGCCTCATCCCCGATTTGACCCACCCGACATCCCCTGCCTGTTTCTTCTGCCTCTTTATGGGATTTCCTGCCTGTGTGCCTGTCTAGTGCGGCGTTGTTCTTTTTCCTCCTTCCTCACCCTCCTGACATTCCTTTGTACTCCTCTTCTTCTGTGTGTCGTCTGTCTGCTCTCTCGTATATCGCCACCACCCACCCGTTGCCTCCCGTCCCCAGCCAGGGCTGTTTCCTGGTTTATCTGTTCCTCTGTGCCCTGGCCCAGCAGCCACGATGAGCTTTAGCCTCCATTCAGTTTTCTTCACCTTGAAGGTGAGCATCTTTCTGGGCTCCCTGGTGGGGCTCTGCCTGGGTCTGGAGTTCATGGGCCTTCCTAACCAGTGGGCCCGTTACCTGCGCTGGGACGCAAGCACGCGCAGTGACCTGAGCTTCCAGTTCAAGACCAACGTGTCCACCGGGCTGCTCTTGTACTTCGATGATGGTGGCGTCTGTGACTTCCTCTGTCTCTCCCTGGTGGATGGCCGCGTTCAGCTCCGCTTTAGCATGGACTGCGCCGAGACCACTGTGTTATCCAACAAGCAGGTGAACGACAGCAGCTGGCACTTCCTCATGGTGAGCCGTGACCGTGTGCGCACTGGGCTGGTGATTGATGGCGAGGGCCAGTCTGGGGAGCTACGGCCCCAGCGGCCCAACATGGATGTGGTCAGTGACTTGTTCCTCGGTGGCGTCCCTGCTGACATTCGACCTTCTGCCCTGACCCTCGATGGAGTACAGAGCATGCCCGGCTTTAAAGGATTAATGCTGGATCTCAAGTATGGCAACTCGGAGCCTCGGCTTCTGGGGAGCCAAGGCGTCCAATTAGAAGCAGAGGGACCCTGTGATGAGCGTCCCTGTGAAAATGGCGGCATCTGCTTCCTTCTGGATGGCCATCCCACCTGTGACTGTTCCACCACTGGCTATGGTGGCACACTCTGCTCAGAAGGTAAGACACGCCCCTCCCTCTCCTCCTATAGACAGTCCTACTGAATGGTTTTGTGAAGACAGGAGAGCTGGATTAAAAACTAGCTTTATGTGCAATCACCGCTTCATCTGCATGCTAGATAATTGGGCCTCCTCCTCCAGGGAGGTGATAGAAATTCATCTCCTTGCTCTCAATGGAAAAAGCACTGGATCTCAGCAGGAAGAGAACACAGGCTACTCAACTATGCACTCTGACTCAACTCAAAGGGCTAGGTGCAGTAGACTGCTGAGTCTGAACACAGCTCAGTGGGATTAGGCCAGGACTGGCAAGGTGGCCCCTCCTGACTCTTGGAGACTTAGACCCCTGTGGGTGGATAGGCATCTTCCTCATCATCTTAGCCTAAGTAACACCTGTGCAGACAATGGAGGCAGCTGCCACCCATTAGCCCATGAGAGGCCTTTAAAAGGCAGTCAAGGAATCTGTTTGAGAGCCTTCTGTCCTTGTTCTAGCAATGAGACCGTTTCATGAGGCTCCTCTTTAGATATGGTTTCCTTTCCTGGGTGTTACGTATACTGAGATATGTTTGAATAGGCTGAGGGCTGGACTGGAGCCTTGTCCAGGGGAATCTCCCAAGCTACACTAGAAAACTGCCCATATCTAACTACAACTGAGACAGAGAGTAAGGGATGGAGAAAGGAAAGGAAGACAAGAAGAAAGGAAAGGAGCAAAAGACACAGGGGGGAGGGAGAAAAATATTTCCCTGCATAGAACTTAAGCTGTCCTCACCCTGTGCACTAACTTCCATTTGGTATTAGATCTGAGGAAGTAATTTAATTTGACAAATACAAATCAGATATAAATTCCTGGCCCTCTGTACTCCCTACGGGCTTAGATTTGGGAAAGAGAAATGGCTGAGGTGACCAAGTATGTGGGAACTGATGAGAGATGTGTGCATCTTAGGAGGTCAGGATATAGAGGACACAGAATAGGTTACATGCTGGTTCTTAAGGTGGTTTGTGTGGCCAACCAATGTGGACCTCTCTTCATGGAGGTGGTTGTGTTCTGTAAGGAAGATCAGAAGATCAGTTGTTCTCAGCCCCAGATGAGCAGCAGGGTCATCTTGGGCGTAGCTGAAAAACATCCAGGCCACACCCAGGCTTCTTGCATCAGCATCTATGGATGTGTGATCTCATCAACTCTCTCTTTATAACGCTTCTCATATGATCCCAATGTGTAATAAAGGTGGATCCACTAGGGCAGGCTCAGAGAGGTGAGAGTAGTGTTGGAAATCAGGGTCCCCTCTTGGGGTTCTTAGTCTCATTGATAAAAGAATTTAAGAATGGACAAGCCAGCAAGCAGAGGCCAGGTTAGCTGCAATCTCATCAGCTCCCAGTGGAGGAGAGAAGGAAGTGAGGCTCGCTATTGAGGTAATCTGCCATGGAGGTCAATCACACGCTGAACAAAGAAAGCAGCCACATGGTAGGGAGGTGAGTTTTAGAGAAAGAATAAAGAAGCCCAAAATATCAGATTAAGCAGTTAGGCTATGGCTAGCATCTGAAATAAAAAGAAGAGGAGGGAAGGGATAGTGATGCTGATTGCAAAGCGGCTCCTAGAGGGCGGGGCTTCTAGGAAGGAAAGTTATCCCATGAAGGAAATAACCATCCCATCTAGCTCTTTAGAGCAGCTTAAGGTGAAACTGCCTTCCAAGGGACAGTCCTGCCTCTCTGAGGGGTGGTCTGTTCGCCAGGCCTTGACCTGCACAACTGGAATTTTAGGTTTCCCCCTAGGCCAGAGATTTCATTCACTTGACCAGGAGGAAACAGGGATTTTTCTTACCGGGCCTTTGCTGCTTTGTCAAGAGGGTGTGGCCAGGTAAGTATCTCCTTCCTTATTCCTCCTAGGATCGGCTCAGGTAAGGGCTCCACTGCTTTGGGGTTTGTTTTTTTTAACCATTGTACTTGTGGGTATTCCTAAAACATTTTGGGAATTGTCCATTCCTTATAAAGCAAGTTGTGTTTTTTTTTTTAAGTCAAAATTAAGTTTATTTTACAGGTGGAACATGGTGGAGATTGACATGTTGGGAACTGGGGTGGAGGCCTCATTGCAGGAAGTTCACAGGCTACTGCAGAAACATTCGCCAGATGTTCTACTTCTGTCGTCTACTGCCTGGGTTTTGCATCTCCCTTCCTGTGGCTGGAGGCACATATGATGCCAGGAGGTGTTGGGCATACATGTTTGTCCCTTTAAGTCCACAGACATATCCAGCCTGAGGTCCTCAGACCACTTGCTTCCCATGAAAGCTCTGAAAGGGGCTCAGCACATCTGTAGGCGACACGACATGTTGTAGTGTTAAAAGGCTGGACACTCTTGTAGGCTTTGATTTTTCCTCATTGAACTCATAGGAAAGAAGATTGGTAGAGAAAGGACTGGAGCTAACTTAAACACGTAAAACCATGCTGTTGGAATGCAGTTATTAACGGGCTTCTTACAAGCAGGTACCTCCCGAAGCTGACTGACACTCCAAAGCTTCTTGTCTTTGGAAAACGTTCTGTCTAGTTCTGCCTGGAGACAGTGACATGATCACTTGTTTCGTCATTTGCTCAGAGGGTCTGTTCTGCTCTCAGAAGTTACAGTGAAAGCTGGCATTATTCCTTTAGAGGGACCAGGGCATCTGTAAGTGTGTCGTTAACTTGCTGATTATCTCTGATTGCATGTGTGTGTGTGTGTGTGTGTGTGTGTGTGTGTGTGTGTGTGTGTATGTTTAAAGAACATTTCCTTTTGGCAGGTTTGGATCAGCACTTTCAGCAGGAAGAACCAACACTGCATATATATGTATATGTGTGTGTGTGTATATACATATATATACACACACATACGCATACAATTTGTCTTTTCTCTCTTTATTTTTGTATGTATGTGTTATTCAATCCCCAGTGGAATTCCTTCAGAACAGATTGAATGGAGTTGATTTTTTTAATGCTTAAATGCAATATGTATATTATAAGAATTGTTCTTTCTGCAACGTTCAGATTTCTTCTCATGTATGGAAAGAAACAGAGCAAAATATATCCTATGATAACTAACATCTGGCTATCCTGAACACAGAGCGACCCAAAGGTTTTGATGAAAATGGATATCAGGGAGGTAATAGAATTTACTGTGGATGACTTGAAGCCTGCTAACCCTAGAATTGTCATCATGTCTGATCAATCACAAAATTGCATTGCAGAATATTACAAAATATCCATTCCCTCCATGCATAGTTAAGTTTTGGAGACTAAGCATAAACACTCACCTATAAAATGCGGAAGGGGAAAATCAGAGCTGTTTCTAAGTGTCAAGCAGATGTGCACAAAAACATGGCAAATAGCCTGAACAAATGCTTGCTGTTTCCCCAAAGATGACATGAAGTGGGTAACGGACACACAGCTACTCCTCTCTCCCCATCGGATCACACACACCACAGAAGAGAAGCCAAGTTACTTTCCCATAGTAGTGGGCACTATGTATTCAATTGTCCCAGTTTGCTGTATGGACCCTTCCATTTGAGTATATAAGGGTCTGCTTGGTGCTTTACCAGTTCTGAGAGGAGGTAGCTGGGCTCCTGCACTTCCTATAATGTAGTTGGGGCCTGTTGGAGATGTCCTTTGCTGTCCATTAGTTTGTAGCATACCTGCAATGTTGATGCTTGCTTGACGTATGCCTCAGTGCCTCCAAAATGTGTCCATACCGCACCCCAGAAAGGACATAGATGCCCCTATCTCTTTATGTATTTTGAAATATTCTGGTCCCATCTGAGAAAAGTAGAAAACAACAGTGATAGTTGGTGTGGGGGACCTGGGCCCAAGGGTAAGAGGTAGTGGGCACACTGTCCGTATTCTCAGGTAAAGGATTGTGGGCTCTGGCTGCACACTGACCTCTGAACTTGGGAAAACTTCAGTCAGCTGCTCATGTCCTCGCTGGCAGTCACACGGAGCATTATGACACATGATGAGTGTACAGAGGAGAGGTTTCAGGTTTTTACTTTTAGGGATGATGTTTATAAACAAAAAGCTTTGATTCTCAACCAGTGAATGCCCATGAGGATAGCAGATAAAAGCATTTTAAAACAATGAATGTGGTCTGGAATTTAGTGAGGGCATGGCCCAAGACTTTTTCCACTGGTCCTTTTGTCTAGTTCAATCCTATGAAGGGAGCCTTGAAACTTAGTGGCCAGAGAGTAAATAGGCGTCCCCAGCTTCTTCTAGAAACAAGCCCCCTCGTAGGCTATGGAAAACTTGCCATTCCCTTGAAATGAGTCTGGATGATTATTTTTAAAGTGGTCTTAGTTAGCACACACACTGAATTTCTCAGCAACCTTATAGTTACGAAGCATCGTTTCACTGCAAAGGCATATAAAGTGTAGTCCCACTTTCCCTGAAGACTTCATTTAACATGAAGTCAGCCTGTTGCAGGGAGGATGTTTGAGCCGACCTCTTCTCCTGAGTGAATCTCCTGACATGGGCCTATCTATGTCACATATCATTGGGTTGACTGGTAGTCAAGTTGGTTTGATTGATGTCTCATCATTGCCCCGTGAATTTCAATGACTTTCTTTCCTATTAAGAGTTGTACCACCCACCTTTCAAAACCAGAGAATGGCATCCTCCCAGAGGAGACTGCTTACCCCCTAAGCATTCTATGAGGTTCTCAGGACATTGTTAAGGTACCAGGGGGATTCCCCAGTTGAAACTTCCTGTTGGACTAAAACATGGCCATCTCCATTCCTTCTTCCCAGTGTACCTTGTGTTGTAACTGTAACATGGCGATCTGTGTCAACCCTGAAGGCCTTGGAAGCCTGGGGACAAGGATGCGGTAAGCAATCAGAAGGGAAAAGGTAGCTTCCTTCCCAGCGCTTCTCTGTGGGATGAAGCAGGTAGACCATCAGAAAGATCTTACAGAGGCCACAAAGGGGGGACTGCGATCCTGAGCTTTGACTCCCCACCTTGTATTCAGGCTTTCTGTGGGATCAGCCCCTGCTCCCTACCAGCCCAGTCAGCCAGCCAGCCAGCCAGTCAGCAGGGGCTGTCGCTAAACGGAGCTTGAATAGGGGTCTGATTGCTCCTTTTTCCTCCTATCCTCCTGATTACCAAGTGAGATTTCCTGGGTATGCTGTATGCTAAATGGCAGAACAGCCGCCTGCCACTTGCTCCAATTATCCCTCTTTTAACTGCTGAGGGAAGAACAATCTTTCTAATCTCCCCCTCCCATACTATCCCTGCCTCCTCCCTTAAAGAAATAAGACCCTTTTCCTTGTTCTCCCTTCAGTGGGCTGAGAGCAGCCTTTTCTTTTTCCCCTTTCCAGAGACCGAACACCAGCTGCAAGCTGAAAAGGAGTTGGGCAGTGGGGAACGATTTGGTCCACATCCAGCAAGGTTGAGGGTCAGGCAGGCATTGTGCCAGGAGCCTTGGAGTGGCACGTGAACGTGAATTTGCATTTGGTAATGAGATACCACAGGCCCGGCACTGGGGGCTAATTATTTTCAAGACCCCTATCTCCCTTTGCAGGCTACCCTGGAAAAGATGCTTTCTAGTTCCTGGGGGCATGTGCCCATCAGCTGAGTCCCCCTCCTTCCTTCACAAGGCAGAGAGATGGGGTGCAGGTTGTGCTTGGGGGATGGGATGAGTGTGTGCCAATGCCCTTTGGTCACTGGATTGCCACTGTAAACACTTGCTTGGCAGTGTAGGTCCATAGCAATGAGTCCTCAGAGTGTAACTGAAGTGAGAGACCTTGGCTTGTGGCTCTGCCCAGGGTTTGTTGCCCTTGTGTGGACAAAGTTATAGTGGTATGACTACCATTGCCATTGTAGAATATTGCCACGTCCCTTGGCATTCTGGTGTATTCATATTTCTTGGCTCATCTGACCTTCACTATCCTGTGAGACTGGTGTGATGGCCATCACTTTTGCAGATGAAGAAACGGGCAGAGAAATTTGGAACTCAAGACAAAATTTAGGATAGTAGCTCAACGTGTGACCCCTGGGAGGAAAATAATCCAGACTTGAAATCTGCTCTCGTCCATTTATAGATTCTGTGTATTTGGATAAGGTTTGCGAAGCCTCAGCATCTTCATTAATAACAATAACAGCAACGCCTAACAACCACTGATATTTGCTTGACTTCCTTATGGTTATAACTTGCTTTGCATGCAGGAGCTCCTGCAACCCTCAAAACCACTCTCGACACAGAACTATAATTCTGTCTTGTAGGTAAGGAAAGTAGGAGATGGGGTTTAAGTAATTGTCGGTGATACAGATGAACAGCAAGTCTGGGCTTGGTACCTAGACTCTTTGGCTTCAGAGCCCACCTTCTTCATTATGTTCTGTTATGATCATGAGAAACCACACTGTGGAGTTTCTGGGGGAGTTGGATGGGATAAGGTATATGAAGCTCTCTATATAGATTCTGGGCTTTGGGGCTCCTGGCCTGTGTAAGAACAGCTGTGTACCTGTATGGTTTCACAGCTGTTTCGAGGCATTCTTTTGCCTCAACCACCTCTCTGTATCTCAGTTTTAAAGATGGCAGAAGCAAAGGGAAGGGGACTTAAAGGGATGCAGAATCAAGTATTATTGCTGTGTGTCTGCGGTCCAGAGGCATGGGGTTGCTGACGGGATTTTCAGTTGGACCATATGCAACACAGCTCTTTGTCTGCATGTGGCTCCCAAGCAGCCCAGCAAGGCAAAGGGCAGCTTTACCTTCGTGAATAGGTGAGGGGACGCAGACCCTGGGGGCACCACTGAACTTGTGATGTGTAGGAGATGTGAGATGAGCTTGGCTGCTGCTGCCTTCTCTCAAAATGGAGTAGCCAGACCTCCCCCCCACCAACATGACATTTTACCCCCACTTCGCTCCCCTCATTAACACAAATGGCCTGTGTCTGTATCGTGAAATGGAGCATTGCCTCCCTGGATGTCTAAGATAAGCAAAATGTCAAACTTCGGGTGTCGGAGGTTATCAGCTGAGCCAGTCCCAGGAGCCTTGCCGTTCCCAGGCAGGGAGAGCAAGAAGGGCTATGAGGGAATGTGAAAACAGATGAAAATGAGCATCCCGTTCCCATCCTCAGGGTCCAGAGTTGCAGCAAAATAACTGGAGACTGGACCAAACGGTCTCTAGGCGGTTGGAACAGGACTGCTGCAGCTGGAGGATCATCACCGGAAGAGGACAACATCTTCATACTTACCTTTGGGTTTCTAGGTACCAGAAGATGCCCATCACCTACTCAGGGCTGGTGAAAAAACGGAGGTCCCTGGGTTATTTTGTCAGGCTCCTGATTTCCTGCTGCCTTCTGTTTTCAACTCCTTTATCTGTGTTTCTTCTTCTCTTTGCCTTTGCATGTGTGTAGGGGGAGGGGCAGAATGACCAAGGTGGGTTTATGATGATGAAATCAAACCTTTAACTAAATCTTAACTTGCTTGAGCCCCTAACAAGGCACCAGACCAGACCTAATCTTTGAGTTGCAAATGCTTTCCTTAAGGACCTCCCAAATATCATGGGCTCCAGGTACCACCTCTATGCACCCACCCTGGTGGAGAAGACTCGTTGCTGTCCAGCGACAGCAATGTCACTCTGAGTGTGTGTGTGTATGCTTCTTTCAAAGCAGTGACTACACTTCATCACAGACACGTGTGCCACTTGGTAACCAAGAGAGTTGGAAGATTTATGGCTGGGGGGGGGAGGGTGAGAAGAGGGACAGTAGAGAGGAATACACTTGGTAAAGGGAGGAACCGTTTGCAGATTTGGAGGAACAAGCTCATATTTAAATGGAGGGATAACTGTAGTCATTCTCCTAGGCTTTTCTACCCGAAGTAAGGATGTTTGATTTGCTTAGCTCTCTGGGGGGCTGTGTTGCAGGTGACAGGCTGTGGTGTGCTTTCCAGGGTCTGTCTTCCTGATTTAGTTGGAAAGCGACACTACCAGTGGGTTGTCATTACTGTTGCTGTTCTCCAGGAATTGGTGTCTTTGGGTGACCTATTTAAAAGCGATATGGGGCCCCCTTTAAATGTGTCATTGCCTATGCCTGCTTTTAGATCTTGACTGCTGTCCATAAAAGGTTTCTAACTGGTGTATTTCCAAAGTCCCCTTTTCTTATAATCCCAGGAACTAATAGCTTTAAAAATAAATTGACCTCAGAGTCACCTGGCTGAACTACCTATGGCTATGCAGTGATAAACCTTGCTTCGCATCTAGTCCTAGAAATGATGAGTGTTTTCAGCTTTTGTGGGGGAAAGTGACCCTAGAGTGTGCAAGGAAAATAGGGGCCTGAAAATGATATTGATGACAGAAAGGCAGGGCAAGAACTGTGGGACCTTTCACCTTCTGCTGCAGGTTTTCCAGCTGTGAAATACATTTTGGAGCTATATTTAAACAAATATAGTATGTGTGTGCATGCGTATGTTTGTATGTGCATGTGTGCGTGCATGCATGCAAGCATATCTGTGTGTGTATGTGTGTGTCCATGTACGTATGCACATGTGTGTGAAGGCCAGAGGAAAACCTCAGTTATTGTTCTATTGTTCTACAGGCATTGTCTACTTTTTTTTTTAAAAGGATAAGTTCTCTCACTAGCCTGGAACTTACTAAGTAGGCTAGAGTGGCTAGCCACTGAGCCTTCAATATCCACCTGTTTCCATCTCCCCAGTGAACACCACATTTAGTTTTTAAAATAAGAGTTCTAGGGGATCAAACTCAGGCTCTCATGTTTACAGGGCAAACGCTTTACCAATTGAGCTAGCCACCTCCAGGTACAATATCTTTGTAGCTGAGACGGTGACAGGAGAGTTTTTTCCCCCAAGTTTCTTGGTGAGACACCATTGTTTGCTTCCCTGTCATTTGGCCTCTCACCTGCCAGTTTGGCTCTCTTGAAGTTGTTTTGTGTGTAGGCATGAAGTCTGTAGAAGAAAGAGTCTCTTCAGTCCAGTGGCTGTTGGACACAGTAGTGCTGAACTCTCTGCCTTAGAAGATAGCACAGTTGCATACAAACCCGTAACCGCTCCTGTAGGTGTGATTGGATGTATGTTGCCTGCAGCCCTGGAACACAGAGAAAAGTGCACTGGGAAAGTGTACAGCATATATACTTAATAAGTTGCTTTCAAATAAAAATGAGGATGCCACTTGTGAGGTGAGATAAGCTGGATAGGAGAGCTGAAATCACTTGTTTGTGATCCAAGCAGCAGGCGAAGGGCCAGCCAGGCTGGGAGGTCAGTGAACACTCAAAGTTTCTTCCTTCCATCTCATTTTCTGAAGCTTCTGGACTCTCCCGATGGGCCCCTGTGTCTTGCATGCTTAGTTCTGAAGGGCTAAGGGGATGGGGAAGAGTGGGCTTGGAGAGTGGCGAGCCTCTGATCTGAGGGGTCCCTGAAAGACGAAGCCTCATGCACAGTATTTGCTCCACCTGAGTCAGGAAAGACAGCCTGCAGCTCCGATAGAGGTGGGAGCCTGCCTTCTTCTGGGGTGTATGCCGAAACCCAAGGGGGCTCTTGCACTGCAGAAGTAACCTATGATATTGGAAGCACAGATCTCATTATTTGTTTTTGGGAAGTCTGTTGTGTTTCTATGACCTCCTAGCTATGATCTTTCTGTGGAAGCCAAAGCACAGTTTAAAGGATTCTAGGTGTTGAGTTTAAGGTGACTTTGAGACCGATTAGGTTTAAGTACTTACTTGTCACCACTGAGAATTAACTACCACCCTCTGCAAAGCAGGCAACATCAACAGCAGAGGAGTCACCTGTAGTGATAAGGGGCTTGCTAAGTCTCAGGTTAGTTTAATACATCTCTGTTTGCTTGGGGTAGCAGGGGTTTCTTGTCTTCAAGCCACACTGTGCTCTCCAGCCACATTACCTCCATCCCCGTCTATTTAAAGCAATTCTTTGTGGGCCATGTGGGTTAGGAGGAAGAATAGGAGGGTGGCTGGATACTGGCCTTTCTAGATTTTTTCTTCAGGAAGCAACCCTATGTCAAAGTAAAATTCATAAGGGATTCTCTTGCCATAGAAGATCTTTTCAACATGCATGTACTTCAGGAGAGCTAACAATGTGGCCCAACCTGAAACCTTACTTAAAGCATAAGATTCTTTTGTGAGATTTTCCCATAACTTTATTGCAAAGCTTAGGCTGTGCTAGAAGCTGTTCTGGGGGTATTTACTGGAATCCAGTATACAAATTCTCTCCTGGACCTCAAAGAAGTGAGGCTAGTCTTGGCTCTTGGATAACTCTATATTAGCTGATATATTGTCATGATAGTAAAGACAAAGGAAGAAAATATCATAAATGTCATGATTTAAAATGGTTGTTTTTATAAAAGATTTTATCTTATATGTCTGAGTGTTTTTTATGCTTGGCCATATGTGTACCATATGTGTGTGTGTGTGTGTGTGTGTGTGTGTGTGTGTGTGGCACTGGCAGAGCCAGAAGAAGGCTCTCAGTCCCCTGGAATGGATGGTTGTGAGTCACTGTGTAGGTGCTGGGAACCAAATCTGGGTTCTCAGCAAGATCAACAAGTGCTCTTAACCACCAAGCCATCTCCACACTCCAAACGGCTTATTTTAAAAAGAAGCTATGAATATCATTTTGAGTTCAAGGAATGGATTTGAATTGTCCAGGTTCCATGGACCACACACATCTGCTGGGAAGTAGGTGTGGCCATCTCAACCATGACGATGTGTAAAAGTTGACAGGTGTTTGCCATCAGTGGAATTTAGTGCTGTTGAAAGTTTAATATGTGATCATTCCAAATTTTAGCATTGAGTAAATGCAGAGAGGGGCTATTTCCTCCCATGTGTATAGTCAGTGGCTACATTTTAATGTGTCTCTTGACTCTCCTCAGCTTCCTTATCCTTTAATGCACATTGCGATTGCTCAGCCAGGTTTTCTCATTCTTGCTACAGGAGTATATGTGAGGATAGACTCTTCTTGGGAACTATAAAACACAAAACTAAGAAGGCGGGGTTGCTCTCTTTCCTTTGTAATTGATATACATGCAGACTTGTGTGTGAATATCATATCCGACACACACAGCAGACACTCAATAGGGTTTGTTACCTTAATGAAGCATGGTGTGTGTGTGTGTGTGTGTGTGTGTGTGTGTGTGTGTGTGTGATATAGAAGTACATTCATGTCTC
>OU015742.1:180804895-180837395 GCA_907169655.1 Acomys percivali
GTGTGTGTGTGTGTGTGTGTGTGTGTGTGTGTGTGTGTGTGTGTGTGTATTCTTGTCCTGATAGGTTATCATCATACTTGAGGGATCTGCATTATTTATGGAGACAGATGACTCAGAGAACTAAGAAACCCATGGAAGATCATATAAAAAACAAGGGCCATGTGCTCCAAGGCCACTTCAGAATATACAGTCCCTTGTGTTGCTAAGTTGGGGCATACGCCTTACCCCTACCACTCACTTCCATCTTCTCTTTGAAGCTAACAGAGTTTCTATCAAACTGAGCCCTCAAAATCAGAAGCTAGGGCCATAGTTCCCAAGCCAGCCCTTTGGCTTCTCTCTACTTCCTGGCTAGGCCTGCCTTAAGCCCTGTGTGCACTGGGGTGACATGATTGACAAAACAAGCAAAACCAAAAAAAGGAAAAAAAATCCTCTGGTAGAAAATGAGGTCAGTGACAGAGTTCGGGAGGGGAGGAAGTCCGGGCCTTGCTCTCCCATCCTTTCTGCCTGCTGGCCTGCAGTCATCAGGTCAGCAGCCTGTGGTGCTATTGGGAGCTGACATCTGTATGGGGGTCAGGGCAATGCCAATGCAAGTGTTCTTATGAGGAGACCTGTAACAGGAGAATGGGCTGTTTCCCAGCCACTCGGGACTAACCTCCCTCTCTCAATGTATTTGTCTGGATTACTCTGAGGAGGATATTAGTGTTGTCTAATAGTGGCCTCAGATTTATCAAGGGATTTGCTTGATTAATTCCCAAGCACCAGGCAGCAGATGGATTCAAGCTCAGTCTGTGGGGAGGGCCCACATCCTCTATACTTGGCCCTTTATAGGGTGAGGGAGGCATTCCTGACTTCCTGGGTATGCCAACTCTCCAAGCTCTGGTTTTTAGGAACCTGCTGTGGGACAGTTGAATGAGTGGTGTCCAGAAATGCAGGTAGCTCCCTAGGCTTTCCTGCTTTTTCTCTAAAAGCTCAGAAATGCTGTGACTAGCTTTTGTTTTCTGGTTATTCCTACCATAGACACCTCCAAGAGTCTAGGTCATCACCCTGAGGCCTGCTGGGAAACAATTGTAAAGTCAGTCAGTCGCTCAGATATGTAAACACGGAGTCATTCTTTTTGGTTTGTGCTCTTGCCTCTCGGCCTCACAGAGTCCTCTACTATGCTGTGGAAATAATCACAGCTACTGTGTGCTACTTGCTTGTCTATCTGTTGTGGGTGCATCCTGCAGTTAGACTTAAAACTTGAAGAGTACTCTTGTATTTACTTCGTTCACCTGCTACTGGCCTTGTATATCACCCCTTGTCTTTGGGGGCATGGGTAATATGCAAGGAATGTGTATCAGTGATGAGAACTTGAGAACAAAAAGGATGAGCCCTGGCATGGTGGCTCACACCTGTAGTCCCAGTATCCACAAGGTTGAGGCAGGAGGATGGCAGAAATTCCGAGCTTAGGCTAGGCTACCGAGCAAGCCCTTGTCTCAAAAATGGAAGAAATAAATCAAAAGCCAGCCAAGGAACAGAAAGGATGGATTTGAGACTCTTCTACTTTAGAAATCCTTTTCCTCTTTTATTCACTCTGCAACAAAGCCCACTTGGTAGTATTGTTTTTAAACCACTTTTAATTATAGTGCCACAGCTGTTGCAAGATAAAAAAAATGGTGATTAATAATAATGATAAGAACTTTTTAAAAAGCATGAGATGCATGAGATATTCTTTTTAGGGAATCATCCTTTTCTTCTTGGAAGCATGACATCTGCTGGGTCCTCTGACCTCTCTTGGGGAGGGCCTGTAGGATTCCCACTGAACCCTTTGTAATGGGATAGGGTCCCATCAGGGTTCCGTTGTAGGCTTCTTGCAAGGTTTTCAGGTATGTAGGTCTGTCTGTTAGGTCTATAGCATCACAGCAACCTTCTGCTTTACAAAGGGGTTGAGGGAGGTAGGAGGCAGGAGGCAGCCATACTCATTTTGTGATAACGAGAAAAAAAACCTATGTTTGGGGAGGTTAATAAGGAAAAGCATAAGAGCTAACAGCACAGAGCCTCCTGAGAGGGCTTCTTACTTGCCTTTGGCTTCTTCCAGTAACTAGAAACTCATTCTCTTACTACAAGGCCTCTTGACGGTATAAAGTTGAGTGCTAACTTAAGGCAATATGTGGCCGCTTCCTTATTAAGCCAATGGTAGATATTGCTGGTCAATCCCCATACTCCTTTTTATCCCAAGCCCATATGTACTTTCATAGTCTTGCTGAACTCACTATTCCAGGGTGTTACTAATCAAATAAAAGGGAAGTGATGCCTATTGAGCCAGTCAGGTGGTTAGGTATTTTATATGTATGAGCCTCTTTTGACGTATTGGGAAACTCTGAAATGGATACTGTGATCGGGTTATAGAAGTTAAGTGACCTCCTGAAGGTCATATAATGCAAACACACTGGGATTTGAGCTCACATCTTTCATTTCACTACATGGTTCCCAAGAGAGAGTGACCCTCAGGGTATCAGTTGACCAGTGGTCAGTTATGGCGACAGGGTCTTTAAAAAGACTCCTCTGTCCTTCATTGCTGCTGTCTTACCTCTCAGGGCCACTTTCATGTTTCTGTAGCAAGAGTTTGAAGCATCTTTTGTCAACCCTACATCCTCCATTAACTTTAAGTACAGTGATAGGTTTGTTACATTTATGGCTAACTGCATATAGGGTAGTCTTTTTGAGTCTCTGGTGTCCAAATCGGTGTGTGACATGCAGGAAGTGACCAGTGAATTTGTGACTGTTCCCTATCTCAAATTGAGCCAGATGCAAAGTTCACCCTGAGAACAAAGAATGAAGACTCCCAATGAAGGTTAAGACCCAACAGCTGTTTTGAAAACCTAAAAGTCAGCCTTTCTCAAACTCACTCTGTGATGGCCAGGTGTTTTGTTCAAACAAGTGTCTACTATTCCAAAACTACACATCACAGATGGCCAGTAGGACAGTATCATTTTTGGATGTCACAGTGTAACTGTGTGTTTTCTGATAGGTGAAGCTGTTGAAGTTTTGGATACTTGATTACATTTAAAAAATTCAGTGCCTTCTAAATTTATTGGACTGCAGACCCCCTACCCTTTTTTTCTATCCCCCAAGAAATGCATATTCACTTCTTGCTTGGTGATGCATTTTTACAAAATTCATTTTTGGATTTGTTGTCCCAGCTTGCCTTTTTTCCTCTGAAATATGGATCCTATGATCATAGCTTGTGGCAGATGTCATCAATATTATAATATGCACCATGCTTCGGAATGTTTAATGGCCATCAGTTATTTTCATCAGCTATTTCCACTGGTCATGGGGAAAAATCCACGTTAGGTTTTGGGAGTTTTTCTCCTTGTCCTGAAAGGCAGTTGAGTTTGGGTGGTTAGGCTAATAATTAGGATGATGCTGGAGGGAAGGGGCCTTTAATTTCAGCAAAATCAAGTTTAAGTCTAAGGAAGTTAACTTGTAAGCCTTGGTTTCCTTGGCATGAAGTGAGAATAATATCTATACCAATAAGAGTCAGTGAGGTGATATGAAGACATATAGTCCCGCCTCAGGTGGTGAATGTACAATACAAGAGGCCTTGTGTATTATGAAGATTCTGAAGTTGCCTTCTAGGGGTGTGCATTTTCAACTTTTATTGAATGATCCCATTGTGTGTAGGGAGCCTAATGAATCACCTAGCATAGTGGCAAATAAAGAATTGATACTTAATTTATATTTCTGGACTGAATTCATGAATCACACACTACTCTGATAAGCATGAGGTGCATCCACATTTCCAGTTTCATCCACACTTCCCAGCAACCTGTACTAGTGTCCCTAGTCTACCTAGTTATGGGTATGGGAAACAAGGCTGCGAGGGACTGAGTAGCCCAAGATCACATAACTGATAGGATGCTGGAGAACCAGGTATCCAAACCAGGTTTCTCCAAGTGAAATATGGCTTCCACTCACAATGAGAACTTTGTCCTTTACAAAGAAGGGGATTCTGACACATGTCGCAACATGGGTGAACTTTGAGGATACTATGCTAAATGAAATGAGCCCAGTCACAGAGGAATAAATACTGCAAGAATCTGCTTATAAGAGGTACATAGAGTAGTTAACTTCGTGGGGACAGGAAGGAGAGTGGTGGCTCTTGGGGAGAGAGAAATGAGGAATGAGCATCGCGTGGGTATGGAGTTTCAGTTTTGTAAGAGGATACTGGAGATGGATGGTGGTGAGATTTGTACATGACTGTGAGAGATGTGATGCATCTAAATTATTATTTTAAAGCAGAGGCTAGAATGGGGCTCAGGAGAACACCTTACCATGGCCCGTGGGCTCAATCCCCAGCACTGAGACAAAAATAGCCTAAGATGTTGGGTATTCATGTAATATGTGTTTTACCACAACTTTTGAAAATCAGGAAAACAAAACACCAGAGGCTTTGACTTTGAGTCCAGAGCCTTCCTGCCCTCCACCCCAGGGCCCACAGATGTTGTGCTCCAGCATAGCCCATGTCCATCTCACAGCTCTCCTGGGTGCACAAGCACAAAGTCTGTAGGAACTCTAGGAGACCACCTGCTTCTTCTAAAACAGTCTTCCAACTGGCATGAACTCCAAGAATGTAGACTCTTTACAGAGAGCTGGGGGATTCTTGGAAAGAAGACACCCCCCTCCAAGGAATCACTGGGCTGAAATAATTCAGTAATTATGATGACCAGTGTGGACCAGCACTTCCTGTGTGTTTACTCAATGCTTTGCACACATTAGCTCCTATGATCCTTCCATCAGTCTTTCTAGGTAAGGGGACTGCTGCCACTTACACATGAGGAAGTTAGGGTTCAGAGAGGCCAGTTAATTTGCCCCAGTGAACATGTGTAGAAGGATCAGGGTTTTCATCCATGTCTGCTTGAATCCAGAAGCTGCCACCTACTCTGTCTGTGTTACAGGAAATAGAAACTTAAGAAGCCTATGTCTAGGGGGGTTTACACCATTGGGCTTGATGGATTTCTTTCCTATAATACCTTTTTTTCCCCAGTCCTACAAGATGATGGGCATCTTTTCATTTGGGTCAATGCCTTTTTTGACTTCCTGCTGTTCCTTTAGAGTCCTTTCTCTGGTAGGTCATACTGGAATTTGTGGGGGACAGCGCCTATATTTTTTTGGAAGGAAATTGGCATAAGAAGGCTGACCCTCAACAGTGTCCACTGGTTGTAAGGACTTTCCCAAAGGCCCTGTCCTATTGGGTTAGGAGACTGCTGTAGCTGTACACCTCATAGCCTACGGTTGGGACGTGTTAATTCTGCTAGAGATGCCTTTTGCTTGGAGGCTTGAACAGGTCAATAGTAGCTCAATGTGTCAGTTTCAGTGTACCAGGTATGTGCTAACAACCAGCAGAGACATTAGTAATTTCAATCAGTGTTTCATGAGTGTTTATTATGTGCCTGGCTTTGCACTAAACACTTTATATGGATCATCTCACTTCATCCGCACAACAGTCATATAAATTAGGGACAGTCAGTTCTGGTATAATGCTTATTTTGAAAATGCAAATTTGTTCCAATGCAATTGATACATTATGGGATGCTCTGAGCATAGTAATTTTCTTCTGATTATACATGATTTTGTTCAGAAGAAGCACTAGGTGTTGGTAGCTGAACCAAGATCAGCAAACATCCTTCAACTGGGCTCCCAAAACATGCTCACCTCAAACCCAAGCCAGTGACTTTAGCTCCCATGTGTCATGTGAGCCCCATTTTGTAGCTGATGTCACAACTTCCTGCAGTTGAAGATGGCTCTACTACTCAGCAATCCATAAGTTCTTTACTTGTGCAAGTAAAGCTCTGGTCTTTCAGATGGTCCATATCTATTGTGTCCTTATGTGTTTCTTAATGTGCATGAAACTGGTCCTTTTTTATTATGTGCCATTAGTGAAGCTTTTGGTTAGTGTATGTTAAATCCAGTTTCCTGTGAGCATGTGGATTTTACTGTGTGGCTGAGGACTGCAAAGATGGTTCTAGTGAACCTGGCTATGCTGTAACTCTTCCCATACAGTAGATGAGGAGATTGTGACTAAGAAATCTACAATAAGTAGCAAAGTCATGACTCAGATAGATTATCTTACCTCTATAGCTTTGCACCATAGTTTTACACTATAGCTCCAAAACACCAACAGGAGACTGTCTGTGCAGGTCTCGAATACATAGCATGTTGGCTGTTCTCTTCTCAGTCAAACTCTCATTCTTTAAACCAGAGCTTCTACAAGTGCACAAAAGCCCCTAAAGGTGTTTAGGTGCAGCAGTGGCCTGGACCATAAAAGTGACTTTTGTTGCTCTTCATGGTTTTTTTCCTGCTCACCAGACTATTGTTGTCTCTCAGCAGTCTGGAACCCATCGGGCACTACTGGGTGCTTTGTTTTAAGATCTAGAGTTAATATCATTAAAGAACAAAATGACATAACACCAGACCTGGGGTGGTGGCTCAGTAATAGATAAATGCCAGGGATGAAGTTAACTGCAAGGTCCACTCTTGTGTGTTTGGGGAACCCAGACAAAGCTCAGCCTGCAAGAGCTCCCTGGCTGCTAGAAGATCACTTTAGGACTTAGCTAAAAGAAATATTTCTGTCTAAGTATGTTCGTGGAGAAGTGACAGCCTTATCCTTATCCTTTCTCTAGACTGAGGGAATGAGATAGGCCACTGGAGAGGTACAACCAGTGCTTTGATTTTCTTCCTGAGATGTGGCCTGGTATAATACTCAATAGAAGGCCATCAACCTTCTGCTCGGATATATAAGAGCCTGTACAAGAGATCAGCAACCAGCCTCTCTTTGTTCTACCTCCAGCATCATGAAGGCCTGGCTGTACATTTGTAAGGGATGCTCAGTCCCTTTATTTTTTAAAAAAAAGTGTGTGTGTGTGTGTGTGTGTGTGTGTGTGTATGTTTGTGTTGACAGAGAGGGAAAATACATATATATATGTATGTATATATATGTATATGTGTATATATATGTATATATATATGTGTGTGTATATATATGCATGTGTGTGGAAGCCAGAGGTCAACAATGGGTGTTGTTCCTTAGGTCTTATCAACCCAGGCAATCTAGACTAGTTGGCCAGCAAACTCCAGAAGTCTGTTACCACGCCTGGCTTTTTGCATGGATTCTGGGGGTCCAGCTCTGGTACTCATGCTCGTATGGCAAGCACTTTACCTATGAAATTATTCCCCCAGTCCCATTGTCCACTTCTTAACAATAGAGCACATATAATGGTGGTCTGTTTTGGAGAATGGCTCTTGCGAAGAGGCCCATGTGGATTTTGGTAATTGGGTAGGGGATTCTGGGTATTCTATGGGGCCTGGGCTGGTAGATCATGGCTTCAGGAGTAATGGAGGTGGGAGGTCAAGGTTAGGGCTCTAGTTGTTTCAGACCAGGCTGAGTCTAACTGCTTCCCCTAGCCCTGGGTAATACCTACTTGTTATATCTGTGAGATAACCAGTAATTTTACTTATCATTTGTATCTTCCCGGGTCAATTGCTGCCTGTCCTACTTTGAGCTATTTATTCATAAAGCCTGATTCTTAACTGATATATTCTGAGTCTGAGAGGTTTTAGTAACAATAGTGCATCCTGTTTAGGTCTCAGTTTCCTTACCTGTGAAATGGAATCAATAGTGTTCCTTCCTGTTAGACTTGTGGCAAACATTAAATTAAATGGTACATCTAAAGCCCATGTCACAGTGCCCAACACACTGGAAATGCTGTATACATGTGAACTTTATGATGTTTAGTGTTGCTTTTATCTCATTTTCTTTGTATAGTCACCTTCCTTTGGGCGTGATGCTATATAATGGTAAATGACTTAGAGTAATCAATGTCCATACGTTACTTCGCTAAGTAGCCTGTCCATCAGTCCCTTAGCTGTAAACTGGGTGTGACAACAGCTCCCACCCCTTAGAGTAGTTGTTATGTAGTACATGGCACATAGAAACCCCCAGTCAATATTAGCTGGTAATTTAATTTCCTTCATGTAGGAGAAGATAAGCATTTCATCTATATTACCAGAAACCCTTTATGAGGCCACACAGCAAGGAAATCAGACTGGGACATAGCCACAGGTGTTCCTAGCTCCTGTCTTGCTGTTCCTATTTCTGAGGCTTGTATCCCCAGTGCTCCTTGTGCCAGTGCCTGGAGACCATGTGTGGGAATGCAGCCTTGTGCACCAGAACCGACCCAATGAAACACACTGCATAAGTGTGTGTGTGTGTGTGTGTGTGTGTGTGTGTGTGTGTGTGTCCATAGGTGCATATATTTGAAAATGTGTGTGGAGGTCAGAGGACAACTTCAGAGTTCATTCTTACTTTCCACCCTATTTGAAGCAAAACTGTCTTGTCATTTGCTGTAACATAGGCAGGCTAGCTGGCCTTCAAGAGTCCAGGGAGTCTCCTGTCTCTGCCTTCTATCTCACCTTAGGAGCACTGGGATTGCTGAGATGTGCAGCTCTTGCTTGGCTTTTTAACATGGGTTCTGGGGATTTGAACTTGGATCCTCACCCTATATCTTTAGGTATCTCCCTAGTCTTGTACCATTTTCTTTTTTCTTTTTTCTCTTTTCTTCCTTCTCCTCCTCCTCTTCTTTTTCTTTGTTTTGTTTTTTGAGATAAGTTTCTCTATGTAGCCTTGACTGCCCTGGAACTCACTCTATAGACAAGGCTGGAACTCATGAAGATACACCTGACTTGGCCTCCCAAGTGCTGGAATTAAAGGCACACGCCACCACATCCTGCCTCCTTGTATCAATTTTTTAAGTGAACAGAAAGTGGGGGCAGATTGTAGAAGCAAGGGTCATTGACAATTAGATGAAACAGTATGCTTACCAGTGCTAGCACTTTTTCAGCCACCCCTTGGTGTTTTATTTTCTCACACTGCTGGGCCTGTAGTTTTCCAGAGTGCCGCTGTGTTGAAATCTATATTCTATTTTTTTCTCCTAGAAAATAGGTCAGACTCAAGGCAGAGTTCACCAGGTGGTGTCCCCTAAGGTTTGGCTAGGTCTGTCCTTCAGGAGTCTGCCTGTGCATCCTGCCCCATGCTTCCCAAACCTCTAATAGGTGGAAGAAAGCAGGGGGATTTTGGACTTTTGGCTCTTGATATGATGTAGTCCAAATAAAGGGTGTGGTGGGAGGGAGCTTCCCCAGGGCGAGCCACATGTCAAAGTGTAGCATGGTAGATAGAGGGTCCTTTCTTTTTTTCTGACAGTTAGACGGCTCCCCTGCACCAAATTGCTGCTCCCTTCGAACTTGTGGCTGAAGTCATTGTTGACTATATTATCAGCATCTGTGAGTGCAGCATGTCTGCCCTTTGTGATGCTGAAGAAAGTGAGTGGAGGGTGGTGGTGGGTTTCTAATCCTTTCTTTTCTTCTTTTGCATCCCCTGGTTGGAGTAAAGAAGTCCTGAGGGAGGTGGCTTGAGGCTAAGTCAGGAATCAGTCTGTTTACCCTTGGGTGCTTTCTGAGCATCTGTGATGTACTAAGGACTGCACGTGAGTGGCAGAGCTAAGCGGGAAGTGGCAGGTTAAGGGAGCCAGTCTTCAGACCTCTTGTCCCACCAGTGTAATTAACCAGCCGAGTGGATCCTGCCTGCAGCCTTTACAGGTGCTGTGTTCTTGCCCAAACAGTCTTCATCAGGTATAGGAGCAGTCTTCATCAGCTGTACCCACCTTCTTCAGGTATCAGTCCATTATTTCCACTGACCTGTTTCTTTAATAATCATTTCTGATACTGGGTCCCCTGCTGCCACTTACTTTGATAATTCTTTCTTCATGACAATAATCACTATGTCATGTCACATTATAAATGCATGTTTGAATTGTTTACATCTCCCATTTAAACTCAAGAATACTACCTGCTCCATTCATTAGTTGCTCATATCTTCCATGTAGAAAGTGAGGTTTGGCCTATAATTGGCACTCCATTAATATGTATGGAATGTGAATCCAGGATTTCCATGGATACAGCTCTCTAAGTTAGGTACCTTGAGGATCTCTGTTTATAGACAAGGAGATTGAGGCGGCTTAGAGATGCTGAGGCAATTGCCTGTGGGTGGAAGGCGGAGCTAGGATTTGATTCTATGTCAGTTAGCCCTCCCCTATCCTACAAAGAGGCCTTGTTTTCTCCCGCGTTGCCCTAATTATCAAGCATGGAGAAGTCTTACATGGTGGCAAAGATGGAAGCTAGTATTATTTCTAATAATTCCAGTGAAATTCCCTTGGAAGACTCTGATTGGTTGGGCCCGCGTCACATGTCTGTTACTGGGTGAATTACTTGTCAAGAAACAAGAATCTGAGTGGAGTCACAGGGCTTCTCTTAGACGAGGGGTCATCTTTACCAACCACATGCATTAAAGGTGGGACAGGGGTTCCCTAGAAGAACTCTGGGGTTGTCATGGGAGAGACAATACCGAAGCACACAAGTTCCTCACTCTCTCCTTCTAGACATCCTCTCACCCATAGTCCCAGGGGCTACCCTTTGCATTACCTCTTCTACCTTTGCCACTTTATTTTTTTGGGGGAAGGGGGACCTGAAACGAGTCCAGAAATTCAAGTAACTCCCTGCTTCTAGACCCAAGGGGCATGTGTCTGAATTCCCACAGCTGGAACAATGATCAGAGCTGCCTGCTGTCACTGTCACGGCCAGGAACTGGGCTCAAGATATTGTCCCCTCAGCCCTGCCTAATGCAAAGGACTATTAAAGGTGCTTTTGTTGCCTGTCTGTGATGAAAAGAGTTACTGTTTTTATGTATGACTACAAGTGCACTGAGTTAAAAGTGTGAGAGATAAAAACTGAGGAAATAATCGTGGGATTTGTTTCAGCCCCTGGTCCTACTCCTGCACCAGACTTCCAAACCCTTCTCACCTTACTTTGCACTGGGGAGTGGGGTGAGGGATGCGGAGTGGGGTTGGAGCATTCTTGCCAGTTCGTAAGTAGAAGCATTGAACCCAAGTCACACGCTTAGCTCCTGTGGTCTCTTAGTGCTTCCAGTGAAGCATCTGGTCAATAAATGTTGGTAATTCCATCTGTGGTGATTCAAAATGATAACAGTCAGAGCTGTTACCATTGATAACAGTGTTCGCCTGGCACCAAGTGCTTTGCAAGCATTTAAGTCTCCTAACACCCCCACGGGGGAGAGTCTGTTCCCATTCTCATGGCTGAGGAAGATGAATTAGAGACAAGTTCAGTGACTGGCCCAAGGCTGCAGAGCAAGCTGGGAGATGAGCTCAGACCTGTCTGTCTCCAAGTTTAGGATTGCAATCACAGTGCTAAAGTGGTAGCATCTAAAGACCATTGGGGTTCCAAGGGATCCTGTCTCAGTGGGTCTTGGAGACCTCAAAGAATGTGTATGAACAACAGTGTTGACATTCTCACCACAGACATCCTGTTTAATTAAGGGGTATTTTAATGAGACCACTATTCTAGGCAATCCATCAGTCACAGTTAATGGCCCCACTTAGTTACTTGTGCAGCATCTTTTCCTACCCACCTCTTCTAGTCTACCTCTTTTCTTCCCCTCTCTCTTCACTCCACCCCTAAATCTAACTTACCAGAAAAACTGAAAGGGGGTACATCTAAGGAATGATTCAGACGTCTCTAGAAATGTCTTTGAGCATATATAGCTACGAGGGATTACAGGGTGCGTGCACACTGAGTAAATCCTCAGCTGTTTCACTGACTATGTCCCTCCCAGATGCTAGGACACAGCTCAATCTGCTAAGAGCCTAGGTTTTCCTGGGATAAAAGCCCTAAGGATGTGCTGTACAAATCTGATTGCAGATGTTTCATTATTGGCATGGAGCTTGCTACCTGCCTTGTTCTGGCAGTAGGCTAAAGCCATGGAGGGTTAGTGATGATCTGCTCATGGGGTAACTGGGAGATTCTCACCTGTCTTTGCTGTGGTTTAAGAGTGCTTCCATCACTCTGCAAGTCAAACTGGATTCTCTATGTCTAGAGTGATCTGGGCTTCAGTTGAGAGAATTTTGAACAGAGATGGAGGACTATTTTGTGAGCTCTGTCTCTGAACTAGCTGCGCAACCTTGGAAAACATCTATCAGTGTCTTTACCTCCCAACGCCAACAACAACAAAATCAACAAAAAGCAACAACATCAAAGTAGACAAGCCTATGGTCTTTCCAGATCCACTATCTAACAATTCTAAGTGCATCCACCAGGATAGCCTGATGGTGAGTTGTTTCTGAAGTAGCTTCCTGGCTGCCTCAGCTGTAGTAAATGGGCCTAAGCTGTCTGAGTTTTTAACAGAGTCAGGTTGTTTCCACTCAAGTTTTCCAGCACAATCCTACTTCACCCTAGTGTGGGATGAGGAAAAAGACATTACCTTGATGATGAAGATGATGGGAGTGAACTCTTCTGTATGTTTCAAGAGTTCATTGGTTTAATTCACATGTCAACCTTTTTGGGGCTCTGTGTTCAATTACGGTTGACAAGAGTGACTCACCTGGGTTATCCTTGTCATTGCTGATGGGGTAAAAAGCATGGAGAAAATTTGTGGGTGTAGGGAAGGAGAGTTACAATTTGTATGGTGAATGTTTGGTTCACACACAGTCTCACTCACACACAGCTGTCTGTGATGAAGAATGGTCACTGCGAAGGAAGGGGGCTGTAAATGTCTCATCTCTTTGCACTTAATGCTGATGCCTCTTTTTCTTTCTTCCTCAAGGGAGTGGTTCATTCGTTTTTCTCTCTGCTGGGAAACCTCGCTTGACTTCGTGTCCAAAGTTTGGTATCTGGAAAAACAGGAGGATTTGTGTGGGTGTCAGTGTGTAGAAACTAGCCAGAATATTTTTAACCAATATTCTTACAGGATCCTAGGCTGCTTGGCTCTTTGGAGCCCTATCTGATTCCAGGATGATGACTTTCCGGACAGATGGGAGGCTCACCTCTTTTACTACATGCACAGTGAAAAGGGAACTCAATTCCTTGCCTTGCATGGGTGGTTTTTGGGTGAAGGTGGAAATGTGGGTGCTTGCATGACCTTCATACTCATGCAAGAACACATGATATTGTGTGTGGGTGCGCTGCTAACACTCGTCTTCCTTTCTCTCTCCTCTTCTTTTCCTTTGCTTTGAAATTGCTGCCACAGATGTCAGTCAAGGTCCAGGTGAGTCTTTGTTTGCACAGCTGTTGTGGGAATTTGCCTTCTGCTAGACTGTGCATGGTTTGATTCTGTGTGACCCCTTTTCCTAGGGATTAAAAATTTTAGTGTGTTGCATTTTCCCAGATTTTGGGTTTAGAAGAAGAAATGCCTTGAAGTAAGGGCTTTTTGCTCGCTTTGAAGAACTATTTTCAAAGCAATGGAATGTGTTTCCCTGGCTTAAGTGATTGCTTCCTTATGAATTCTATGTGAATCAAAGAAGTGGAAAATTAACGTTTTTGGAAAATATTTAAAAAAGGATTTTAGCTGTGTGTTATCCAATGCAATGAATGCTTTTGCCTTGTTTTATAGCTATAGCTTCCTGTAGCTAAAAGCTGATGATATGACCTACTCAACCCAGAAATTATATGGGTAAATGAAGGTTTCTTTCTTGTAAGAAATCCCTATTTTCTATAATGACATTGATAATATTCTATTTATTATCCAGTTATGCAAGCAATACATGTTCACTGCAAAAAAAATTGAGGGCTTGATTGGATTTTTAAAATGGAAACATAGAAGGCCCATTTTTGTGATAATTGTATAGTTCTATGGATAGTTAATGCTCACCCAGAGTTCTACTTTTAAGACATGTGTGTATGTGTGTGTGTTTGTATACACAGGCATGTATGTTAATATATAAGATCACAACAGAGGACCCAGTAATTTGTAGATAAGAAATGGGAGATGCTTTAGAATGGTTTGACATCTATTCTAAAGTAGCTGGAACTTTGAGTTAAGAGGAATAGTGAATTGCTGAGAAGAAGGGAGAACATCTCAGCTATCTTCATGTTCATTTCCTCAATCCCTTCTATATTTAATCCTTAGAACACATATGTAAGATAGGCATTGTTATATACAATTTAAAGTACACACAATTTAGGGTCTGACAGGTTAAATGGTTTTTCCAAAGTCATATAGTAGGAACTGAACTCTGAAACCAATTCATACTTTAAAGGTATATGCTAGGTTCATCGCTGAAAATTCCCAAGGACTGAAGAGCTTGTAAGTATTCCTAATGGTTTGCTTGCCCACTTGTTTGCTTTTACTTAGAGGGAATATGACCTTTTCTTTACTATCATCTCTTTCTCCAAATGAATATATCCTTTATTCTTCTTGAACATCTAAAATAATCACTCATACTTTGGTAGGGTCCTTCTGATCATTGTTATAAATAGGATTATACAATGTTAAGAGTTATTCTTAGCAAAAATAGTTGTTTTCTATCTGTTATTTTTCTGCCTGTCTTTCATCTTTATTTGACACACTTCTCGCAAAAATGCCGCTAGGGTTGGAGTCCTAGCTTACTTGGTAAAGTGCTTGCTCTGTAAACATGTGGTCTATCCCTAGACCTTGGTGCAGGGCTGTACTTTGTAACCTTAGTACCATGGAAGACAGATCCCTCGTGTTTGCTAGCTCATCAGTCTAGAGTCCTTGGTAGGTTCCAGGCCAGTGAGAGGCCCTGACTCAAAAAGAAAAAAGGTAGACATCCCCTGAGGGATGACACCCAAAAATGTCTTCTGGCCCACAAATCACGTGCACACATCTGGACATGCACCTGCAGGTGCATGAACACACATGTGCATAACATTTAATCCATCTTTTCTATTTAAAAAGATTTTAGTTCAATCATCCACTCAACAAATACGTATGAACTAAGGACAATCCCTGGTTTTATGTATTTTTATTCTGAATGGGGTCAGGTGCATAGACAATGCATGCACACATCTATATATGTGCAACTCTACATGTACACACATGGCATGCATGTATTAATGCCTATTTTAGCACGTGGTGATGGCTAAGTGGTGTGGGGAAAGTGGAATATTGTAAAGGAGAAATCACTGATTTGTAGGGAATGGACAGGGAACCCTGTCTGGTAGCAGAGTATTTCCCCCAATGGAATGAAGGAGTAAGCTCGGTGCCTCACGTCTTGCTTGCAAGCTGCCACTTAGCTTTGTTCTTCCTGACTGATGGTGGAGATGTTTCCAAGGGAAGTTTGTGTACCCACATTCTCTTCCTGGTGAGGAATAAATGGAGCTGAAGCTCAGCCTGCATTTCTCTTCCCCAGCTTGTATTCAGGCCTTTGGAATTCTCACAAGGTCACCGTATTGGTCCTTGAGGAAGAGAACGATCTTCGATCTATTCATGGGGGTGCAGGTCTGGGACCGCCCCTTCTTTAGATGATCATTTTATTCTCTTAATAACCTTCTTAGGTATGTGGCCCGAGCTCCGTTTTATTGCTGGTTAAGTGGTAGTCTAAGGAGGTTAAGTGATGTGTTGCACTCGCCCAGTTATTGAAAACTAGGACCAAGAGGGGATTCTAGCCTAAGTCTAAATTTTGTGACCTTCATTTTGCCTTTGATGTACCTAGAAAATATTGCTAATCCTGTAGTTCCTCCAGCTTCTTTAGTTTATTTTATATTTTCATGGTTTCTACGCCTGGAAGAAAATCCTTGCTTTAGAACCTTCCGTTGTGGCTGTGGATATGGCAGGAGGTAGCCTGTGCGGGTCAGGCCTCCTGGAGGTTAGTGGTTAGCCTTCTACCCTCCCTCAGCTCCTAGCCAGGCAATCTGGAGTCAACAACCCTGTGGCTCTGACACCTGAGGACTTTAGTGGTTCTCTGATTCTTTTCCTTCCCCTTAGGAAGACATAATGGGGATTTTAGGAGCTAATGTAACTGTTTACTCAGAAGCTGCTATAAGACTATGAAAGAGATGATTGATTAATTGGTGAATTTTATGTGCTGAGCACATTGGATAAAAATAACCCTACTGTAAAATGTAGTTTGAGATAGGACTTGTGGGCAGCACCTTTCCGAGAGTTCTGGAGATGGGTTGGGGACTCTTGACAGTGAGTCCTGGAGTCAAAAGAGTAGGCAAGTTACATTTGACTGCAACATGGGGTTAGTTCAAAGCCTCGCACCCTAGCCTAAGAGAAGAGACTTAAAATAATAAAAGCAACAGCAAGTATTTCTAGTACCATGTGCAGGTCTTGGGAAGATGGCTGAGCATTATCCTGTATCTTTATGTTAGCTCCTCCACGTGGCCATCACTGTCTGCACTGCAAAGGAGAGACCTTACAGGGAGCTCCAGTGGTCGCCTGCCAGTGATTAGGTTAGAACTTCAGAATTCACATGCCATCAGAGTCTGTACTCCTGTTCCTCTAAAGCCCACATTTCCATAGTGGTCCTGTGGGCCAGCTAGATGTCTTACTTGTGTGGACTAGTGTATCTGTACATCATATGTAGTGCATAGAACCCAACTGGTGTCTATTAAACAGAAAGAGTGAGCACAGCCTAAGGGACAATCTGGCTCTCTAGAGTCCTGAGACACAGTAGATCTTAAGGGGTTTGCTGCTCAAGGAGCACAGACATTACAGTTAAGGAAACTGACATCTCCAATATGACTTCTCCAAAGATATGTAGCCCCCTGTATTTTCTGGAAGGGACCCTGTCAGATATTTTAATCCACCTTTTCTCACTGGGATTTAGCACTGGTCTCCACGGACAGCTTGTGGGTAGACAGTCCCATCCCTGAGCTGCCCTCAACATTCTCCCCATGTCTGAATGTTCTAGATCTCTCTGCTAAGAGAGGGAGGAAACATTTGGAATGTGAAGAGAGGGCAGAGTAGCAGGAAGAGCCCACTTTTCTGCACCCCTCTCTTAGCACCCCTCACTCCCGCCTGGGGCTTGTTTTGGTGCTCTCTGGCAGCCTCTCCTCTCAGAACAGGTAATTTCTCAGGCTCTGCCTGCTGATTAGAGCTGGAATTTAAATGAATAACTGTGACCTTGTGGATGTGCCCTAGTTATTCACAGGCCCAGTGAGGAAATAGGCCTCTTGCTCCTCCTACCAGAGCCCTGGGAAGAGCAGGAGGAGGGGCTCCTGCCTGCATGGCCCCTCAGAGGCTTGGTCTGCTCTTTCCAAAAGGACCAAAGCTGTGGCTTGTCGCTTCCATTGTCTCCTGACTCTTGACCTCTGCCCCGCACTTCCTTTTTGCTTCAATATAAGTCAGTCAGAGAACTCAGTTATCTGTCCTGAGCATCGCTTTGTCTCCAGGGAGTCCTGTCTTTCAGCTGAGGGATGCTGATGTGAACCCGCGGTCAGGAGACAGCATCAACTATGAGTGACTCAGGCCCTCAGACACAAAGGCCGTACTGCCAAAGTCCCGTGTGTGTTACAGCAGGGCCCCACAGTACTGGCATTTCTGAAAGCTCAGTATAAAAGCAGAGGCTCAGAGCACACCTAGGGATATTAAGGCAGGATTGTCAGTTTATCAAAAGGCCCAAAAGGTCAATGAATAATTACCCTTTGGCAAACACTGGCCTTGGATTTCCAGTCTCTCCTCCCTTTGGGACCACTTGTCCTATCTGTACTGAGGGCATTGTGGACCACCTTCCTGAAGCCTCAGTTCTCACCTCTTATGCTGTACACCGCACGAGCCACCTGCTTGGTCTGGCTGATTGGAGGAGGAGGTAAGAGGAGATTAGGGACGGGAGAGAGTGAGCATCCATCCACCACGGAGTCTCTGCTGACCACTTTTCAGGTTATGTCCTGTGCAGCAGCTTAGGTACCGCAGGAAGGACAGCGTGGCCTGGAGTGGGTTTGACAAATAAATATTGAGAAAGGACCTTGATATTTTGAAGTGGTCAAAAACAATCAAAAGAAGAATTGGCAACCCCAAAACTTTACAAAGTTTGGCTTTTAATGTTCATCAAAGTTTTACCTGAGCACAGCTGTACTCGCTCTCTTCAAACTGTCTGGGGCTGCTTGTGAGATGTAAAGCCTGAGCAGAGTAGTTGAAAACCAACAGTCATAGGGGAGGGGAATAAGGGGAAAATGGGAGGGAGGGAAGAATGGGAGGATACAAGGGATGGGATAACCATAGAGATGTAACAAGAGTAAATTAATTAAAAAAAATAAAATGAGGGAAAAAAAAAAAAAGAAAAAAAAAAAAAGAAAACCTGACATGCCATCGGACCCTTTAAGGATAGGCTAGGCCACCCCAGGTTACCTAAAGCACAGACTGAGCCAGATGCTGGGATTGACTTGACCTCTTGACTCCACAAAAGCAACCTGACCTGTTCACATTACTGTACCTTTGTGGGTCCCACTTTCTGTGTCTGTAAAATGGGAAGAATGAGTACGCTTAGCTCATAGGGTCACTTGAAGGGTGGAGCTCCATCTGCAGTCTTTAGAATGCAGATACGTAGTAAGCATGTGCAACCGCTGCTACACTCACTATATTTGATCCTTACAATCAGAGGTTCTGTTTCATGGATGAAGAGTTACAAAAGTTAAAAAGCCTTAATTCAGGTAAACAGTGTCTTTTTCTTGTCTTGTTCTCCTTAATGCCCAGAGCTATGCTCCCTGTGTCTGATGACGGACCTCTCCACATGCATATACCAGAGGCCCCACCCCCTGCCACACCTCTCTCTTTGTGCTTCCAGTCTAGAATTGTTTTTAGATTCTGTATATGACCCTCAAGCATGGACTTAGCATCACAGGAGAAGGGGACAAGGTGACTCATATGTCAGGCCCCTACCACCTTACCAATGAAGGACCCTGAGCTCTAAGACACTCCATCCTTTGCTCAAGGTCAGAAAGAGATCTGGTGGGCTCCAAGATTTAAATTCAGTTCTAAGGGTCCCTCTGTGCAGTTTCTGCCTTATCCAGGATTTGTGTGCCCTTGGCCAAGAACGCGGCCAGCCTTCCCAGATAACAGGTTTCTTCCCTTTCATGTGAAGGGTTTGAGTCTGGAGCTCTAGGGCTCTGTCCATCGTGGGTGCTTATGACTAGATAATCTGATTGAGGTACTTGGGAACCGAAAGAATGTCTTCCTATCACTGACAGCTCATGCTTTCAGGACTACCCAGAACACACTTTGTCTCTTCATTCCTGTTCTTTTGGATAATAGTCCCACTTGATTTTTCTCTTATTACCTTACTAGGAAAAAACACTTGACATTTATTGAGCTTGCATTTTGAGCCAGGCAACCAAATGTTAAGTTCTGCATGTGTTATTTAATTCTTTAGACACCCCCATCAGGTAGATTCTGTTACTAGGTGTTTGTTACCCATGAGCAGACTGACTCAAGTTTGTTAAGCAACCAGCGACAAGTGCATTCAAGTTGGTATAACACATTATGAGTCCTGGGCTCTATGGTCTGGGAGACACATCTCAAAGGGAATTCAAGCAAAGCACACACGCATGCCACCAAGTTCACTCCTAATTATCACTGTGTGTTCTTAGCTTGGAAGGGTGCCACTATGCTGAAGTCACATAATAAATGCTTCCTGAGTGGATAAAGGATGTGCAGGACTGAGCCCATAGTTTTGCCCCATGGTCTTATATAAGTCTATTCTTAACTGGGGTTTACCCCAAGCAGCAGGTAGGTAATTGAACCAGTTTTTATTCGGTGCTCTTCTGAGGCCCAGCTTGGTGGGAGACATACAGAGAAATCCACCTTTGTTGTGTGTGATTGAATTGGAAGGGGGCACCTGGCTGGACCAACACTTCTTACTTTGCAGCCAGCTGCCCAGCACAGGCCTGGGAAGATGTTCTTGGTTCCCATATATATGTGATGAGTATATACGATTAAGGAGCTATTTCCAAGACTACCTCCCACTTTGGCTATCTTAAAATCACAGTCTTGAAGCTTTCTCTCTAAAGACTTCTCTTTTATTGTCTTAGAAAAGCAGACCCATGCCAGTGGTGATGGTGGTGGTACATGCCTGTAATTCTGTCCCTAAGGAAGTCACGTTAGAAGGATCATGAGATCAAAGCTAGCCTGGGCTACAGGATGAGCCTGAGATCAGACTATACTATATATCAAGACTCTGTCAAAAGGAGGAAGGAAGAAACGGAAGTGAAGGAAGGGGGAAGTGAGGGAGATTTAAAAGGCACACCACACCCACTGGATGATAGTTTTTGTCACATTTCATCTGTCATTTCTGGAGAGCGAGATGAGATGGGAGTCAGCAATATCTCATAGCCTACCATAGTCTGACCTCATCAGAAACACATGGGAGATGCTTCTTTGCTTCTTCGATGATGACAGGCACCAGAAGCACTTAGTAGTAAAGGACAATGAGTTCCAAGCATCCTGTGGTATATGGGAAAACCCATGCAGAGATTTGTGCTACTCAGAACACCATTGATGAGAATAGCACAGAACAGTTATTCTCGGGGGAAATGAGGCTACAGTGCTCCTATCTTACCCAGCTAAGTCACGCAGCCTGTTCATGGAGACCTCATCAGGCTTTAGACCAGCTTTGGAGGTCTGATAAGGACATCAGCTATGCTGGCTAGTGTGCTGGGCCAGGCCTCAGGAGGGGTGGGAGATGGCATGTAGCCCGGAGTCCAGGACAGTGGAGCAGCTTTGCTGTCTGTGAACACTAATGGAAACATCTGAGGATGCAGTGGGCAAGGGTCCACTGGGGCTGCCAGCTTATTAGAGAAATGATGCTGGGCCTGGCTGGGTGGTGTGTACCTGTAATTCAGGGCACTTGGGAGGCTGCAGCAAGAACATTGTCAGTTCAAGGCCACCCTGAACTACATAGTAAGGTTTGTTTCAAATCAATCCACAAGACAATCAAAATGTTGGCAAGATATTGGGGGGAGGGGTCAGAGAGGTGCCCTGAATAGATGAGTCTTCTAAATAGTGACAGACATTATAGGGTTTCAAGCCCTTACTATGGACTGTGAACTGTGCCACATACATTCTTTGTGCTGTTGCGTGTGATTATCAGTGTTCCTGGGGGGTGTGCTTTATAGGTGAGAGGGAAACACTTTAGAAAGAGGCACAGAAAAGTTAACTTGCACCATATCTCAGAATGTGAGATGGAGCTGAGATTGGAAATACTTTGGATTCCAGAGAGCAGAGGTTTGCAAAGCATCATAACGGCTTGGAGATTTAATAAAGGAGAACCTGCCTCCTTACAGAGTGAGTTCTCCCAGGTGAGTCTGCTATGGCCAAAGTTATAGAACTGCTGCTGGGAAGAAAGGCACGTGGACGATGAGGGGGTGAGGGGCTTTACTCTTGTTTTACATGCACATGGATGTTAGAGGAAGGAGGGAGACAGACAGAGAGCAGAGTGAATGGCCTCCCTTTGTGTTCCAGTACCATCTAGGACATGAGGCTGTACAGCTACCACCCTCATAATTTACCTAGCTTCCTCCTTCCCCCATATCTTCCTCCTGTGCCCCCATGGGCTCCAGCAGTGTAAGGTGTGAGACTTCTCTTGGTTGCATGCCCACTGCCTGCCACACAATCTTCTTAGAATCAGTTTGTTTTGGATGGAAGGGACCCACTGGGTCATCAAGACTCTGTAGCGAAATTTTGAATCCTTTGTGTAAAATTGTATTCAGACTTCCTTTGATCCCCTTTGGCAACGAGCAGCTCATTGATCCCATGGTCTTTGCATTCTGTCCCAGCAGGGCAGAATATTTGAGAGTTTTTTCTTATCCTCAGTCGCTACGGCTTTCCACACCTGTGTGGCTTCCAGCCCTTGGAGACCTACAGAACAGATCTAATTACACTCGAGTGTTTGAAGTCAAGGCTTTTGTCTTTGAGGAGTTTCTTTTCTAAGGACTAAAACATCTCTAGTTTCTTTGGCTATTCTCTTCTAAGGCTTTTTATTCTTTCATCTAGGTCATTGTTCTCTGAAAAATGACCCTTTTTAAAAATATATATATCTACTCTGAAAAAGAATGCCCACACAGCATACGGTACTATGGGGCATGATTGGGATCAGTTTATTACGGACAGCTCCGTTGCCCTTGCTCTAGATTCTACACTTATTCGGGGCATCACCAAACACTTCAGCTTTCTTTTTTAAATGACTATAGTGTTAAACTGAAGCTGAAGTCAGTGAAAACATTTTACTATTTTTGTGTACACTGCTAAGTCATTTCTCTCCCTTTCCTGGACTTGCGCAGTTGGTCTGTTTCACTTAGCATGGGGCCACTCTTTGATTCTGTTAAATCTGGCACACCATGATATGTTTGGATGCAGTTCTTTCATTGGGAACATCAGCTGTTCTTTCTCATCTTATGTTAGTCATGAATGAGAAACAATTTCAGAGAAGTTCGTGACAAGGGGATCAAGGGCTTTCTCTGTTGGTGGGATGAGTTTTCTAAAAGTCGTTCATGCTGCACCTTTAACCCTTAGAGAGAAAAGCATGGTTGCTTTTTGCCTCTTTGCCGTTGCTGACGTTCATCCACTAGGAAATCTTGCCACTTCTACCCACTACCAGAAAGAATAGATCAGAGGAATGCTGTAAATGCCTTTGACCCTGTGATTATGGCATATAGATGCTGTCAGTGACTCATGGGCAAGATCGGAAGCAGCACTTTTTGTTTAACCCAGCCATCATTCTATCAGAACAATGTTGTCCTAGAGGCAAACCATGGACATCTGATTCAGATACTACCCTACAAAGGACTGGACGGTGAGGACTAGACACAGTGGCATCCTTAAAAAGACAAAAACTCAGAGGCAAGTGTCTACCTGGCTCCTAATTAAAGAACTAGCATCAGGACTCCTTCTCGGCTGTGTTTCTGAAAACCACCACCATCACCACAACCACTATCACCACCACCATCACTACAATCACCGCCGTCACCACCATCATCACCATCATCATTATCATTGTCATCATCATTGCCAGACTACCTATTCAACTGATGCATAGTACTTTGTCAAATTTGTGGAAAAGATAGGACTTCACAAGTAGTCGCTCAGGATTGTTGTTAGGTAGTCATCTAGAAACTTGTATAGCTCATCTGGAATGGCAGCAGGCTGTCCTTGAAACACATCAAGTGGTCATTGGTACTTTCCTTAGAATAGTACTTTTTTGTTCTTTTTATAATTTATTAAATTTTATTATTCAGATTAATCCCGATTGTTATCCTCTTACTTGTAACTTCTCGTTCCCCCTCCTCCTCCCTCCCTCTTTCATCCTGTTCCCCTTCCCTAGACCTGTGACAGAAGGGGACCTCCTCCCCCACCTGTGTGATCACAGCCTATCAGATCTCATCTGGATAGCCTGCTTCCCCTTCCACTGAGTGCCACCAGGCTTCCCCACTAAGAGGAAGTGGTCAAATAGGGAGCACCAGAGTTCATGTCAGAGTCAGTCTCCCCTCTCCACACAACTGTGGAGAATATGCTGTCCATTGGCTAGATCTGAATAGGAGGTCTAGGTTAACTGCATGCATTGTCCTTGGTTGGTACAGCACTTTGTGTAGGCCCCCTGGGTCCATATCCACCAGCCTTGATGGTCTTCTCTTAGGGTTCCTGGACCCTTTGGGTCCTTCTTTCTCCCCACTCTCCCATATCACTCTCACCTGGAGTCCCAATAGCAAGTCCCACCATCTGTCTCAATCCCCTACTGAGGGAAGACTCTCAGAGGACATCCATGTTGGCTTAGTATCCAATTATAAGTGAGTATATACCATGTGTATCTTTCTGGGTTTGGGTTAACTCACTCAGGATGGTAATTTCTAGTTCCATCCATTTGTCTGTAAATTTCAAGATTTCTTTGTTTTTAATAGGTAAGTAGTATTCCATAGTGTACATGGACCAGAGTTTATTTATCCATTCTTTGACTGAGGGACTCTAGTTTGTTTCCAGATTCTAGCTATTATGAATAAGGCTGCTATGAACATAGTTGGGCAAATTTCCTTGTTGTGTGGTTGAGCATCTTTCAGGTATATTCCATGGAGTAGAATAGCTGGGCTTTGAGGTAGCCCTAGTCCCAATTTTTTGAGAAAGTGCCAGATTGATTCCAAAGTAAATATACGAATTTGCACTCCTACCAGCAATGAAGGAGTGTTCCCCTTTATCCACATCCTCATAAGCATGTGCTGTCACTTGAGTTTCTTATCTTACCCATTCTGATGGGTGTAAAATGGAATCTCAGAGTCACTTTGATTTGCATTTCTCTGATGACTAAGGACATTGAGCATTGTTTCTCAGCCATTTGATATTCCTCTGTTGAGAATTCTCTATTTAAGCTCTGAACCCCATTTCTTAATTGGGTTATTTGGCTTGGTGGTGTTTAATTTCTTGAACTCTTTATATATTTTGAATATTACCCTTTGTCAGATGTAGTGTTGGTGAAGATCCCTTCCCAGTCTGTAGGCTGTCAACTTTGTTCTGTTGACAGTATCTCCTGCCTTACAGAAGCTTCTCAGCCTCATGGGGTCCCATTTATTAATTGTTGACCTGAAGGCCTGGGCTGTTGGTGTTCTGTTCAGGAAGTTGTCTTCTGTGTCAGTGAGTTCAAGGCTCTTCCCCACTTTTTCTTCTAACCGATTTAGTGTCTCTGGTTTTACGTTGAGGTCTTTAATCCACTTGGACTTTAGTTTTGTGCAAAGTGATAAATATGTATTTACTTGCATTTTTCTACATGTAGACATCCAGTTAGACCAGCACCATTTGTTGAAGATGCTATCCTTTTTCCATTGAATAGATTTGGGTTTTTTTTGGGGGGGGGGTTGTTTTTTTGTTTTTTTGTCAAAAATCAAGTGCCCATAAGTGTATGGATTTATTTCTGGGTCTTTGATTCTATTCCAGTGATCAAACAGCCTATTGATATGCCAGTATCATGCTGTTTTAATTACTGTTATTCTATAGTACAGCTTGAGATGAGGGATGGAGATTCCTCTGTAGGATCTTTTATTGTACATGATTGTTTTAGCTATCCTAGGATTTTTGTTTTTCCATATGAAGTTAAAAATTGATCTTTCGAGGTCTTTAAAAATTGTGCACATATTTTGATAGGGATTGAATTGAATCTGTAAATTGCTTTTGGTAAGATGGCCATTTTTCCTATGTTAATTCTCCCAATCCATGAACAAGGAAGATCTTTCCATCTTCTAATATCCTCTTCAATTTCCTTCTTCAATGACTTGAAGTTTTTTCATACATGTTTTTCACTTGCTTGGTTAGAGTTATACCTAGATACTTTATGTTAATTCTGGCAATCATGAAGGGTGTAGTTTCCCTAATTTCTTTCTCAGCATGATTGCCATTTGTATACAAGAGGGCTACTGACTTTTTTGAGTTGATTTTGTATCCAGCCATTTTGCTGAGGTGTTTATCAGCTGTAGGAATTCTCTGCTGGAATTTTGGGGGTCACTTATGTACACTATCATATCATCTGCAAATAGGCATAATTTGACTTCCTCCTTTTCAATCTTGATCTCCTTTTGTGTCTTATTGCTCTAGCTAGAACTTCAAGTACTATATTGAAGACATATGGAGAGAGTAGGTAGCCTTGTCTAGTCCCTGATTTAAGTAGTATTTTCTTGAGTTTCTCTCCATTTAATTTGATGTTGGCTATTGGCTTGCTGTATATAGCCTTTATTATGTTTAGGTATGTGCCTTGTATCCCTGATTTCTTCAAGAGTTTAAACAAGAATGGGTGTTGGATTTTGTCAGATGCTTTTTTGGCACCTATGGAGATGATCATGTGGTTTTTTCTTTCAGTTTGTTTATATGTTGTATTACATTGATGGATTTCCCTATATTGAACCATGCTTGCATGCCTGGCATGAAGCCTACTTGGTTATGGTGAAGGATATCTTTGATGTGTTCTTAGATTCAGTTTGAAAGTTTTTTTTTGTTTTTTGGTGTTTTTTTAGTATTTTTGCATCAATGTTCATAAGAGAAATTGGTATGAAATTCTCTTTCTTTGTTGGGTCTTTGTGAGGTTTAGGTATCAAGGTGATTGTGGTCTCATAGAATGTGTTTGGTAATGTTCCATCCATTTTTATTTTGTAGAGTAGTCTAAAGAATATTGATATTAGCTCTTCTTTGAAGGTCTGGTAGAATTCTGTGCTGAAACCATCTGGCCCTGGGTTTTTTCTTTGGGAGACTGTTGATGACTGCTTCTATTTCTGTAGGCTAAATAGGACTATTTAATTTGTTTTTCTGATCTTGATTCAACTTGGCAAGTGGAATTCATCAAAAAATTGTCCATTTTCTTTAGATTTTCAAATTTTGTGGCACATAGGCTTTTGAAGTAAGACCTAATGATTTGTTGTATTTTTTTGGTGTCTGTTGTTATGTCTCCTTTTTCCCTTCTGATTTTGTTGATTTAGATAGTGCCTCTCTGTCTTTTCATTAGTTTGGCTAATGATTTGCCTATCTTGTTGATTTTCTCAAAGAACCAGCTCTTGGTTTTGTTGATTCTTTGAATTGTTCTCTTTGTTTCTAATTTATTGATTTAACCCTGAGTTTGATGATTTCCAGCCATATCCTCCTCTTGTGTATTTCTGCTTTTTTCCCTAGGGCTTCTAGATGTGCCATTAAGTTGCCTATATGAGATGTTCCAAATCTCTTGACTTTTCTCTTAGTACTGCTTTTAATGTGTCCCATAAATTTGGGTATGTTGTGCCTTCATTTTCATTGAATTTTAGGAATTCCCAAATTTTTTCTTTATTTCTTCCATGACCCAGTTGTCATTGAGTAGAGAGTTGTTCAGTTTTCATGTGTGTGTAGGATTTTTGTTATTTCTGTTGTTGTTGAAGTCCACCTTTAGTCCATGGTGGTTTGATAGGCTATAAGGTATTATTTCAATCTTCTTATATCTGTTGAGGCTTGCTTTGTGACCTACTGTATGGTCAACTTTGGAGAAGGTTCCATGAGGTGCTGAGAAGAAGGTTTAATCTTTTGTGTCTGCGTGAAAAGTTCTGTAGACATCTGTTAAATCCATTTGATTCATGACATCAGTTAGTGTCATTATTTCTTGTTTTAGCTTCTGTGTTGTCAACTTATCCTTTGATGAAAGTGGTGTGCTGAAGTCTCCCACTATTAATGCATGGAGATCGATGGATGTGTGGTTTCTTTTACAACTGTGGGTGCCCTTGTATTAGGGATGTAGATGTTCAGAATTGTGATGCCATTTTGGTTGGATTTTCCTTTGATGAATATGAAGCATCCTTCCTCATCTCTTTTGATTAATTTTGGTTCAAAGTCTATTTTATTTGTTATTAGAATGGCTACACCAGCTTGCTTCTTGTGTCTGTTTTCTCGGAAGATTGTTGATGAGATGTGTTTCTTGAATGCAGAAGAATGTTGGGCCTTGTTTATGCATCCATTCTGTTAGTCTGTGTCTTTTTATTGGAGAGTTGAAATCACCGATGTTGAAAGATATTAATGACCTGTGTCTTTTAAGTACCTTGATTTTGATGTTGGTTGTGGTAGAGTGTTTGTCTGGTTGTCTAGTTGTATTTTGCTACAGTGAAATTATCTACTTCCTGTGTTATCCTGGTTGTAGTTTGCCACATTCAGTTGGAGTTTTCTTTGTAGTAACTTCTGTAGGGTTGGATTTGAAGAAAGGTACTGTTTGAATTTGTTTTTGTCATGAAACATCTTGTTTTCTCCATCTATGGTTATTGAATGTTTTGCTGGGTATAGTAGTATGGACTGGTATCTGTGGTCCCTTAGGGTTTGCAGGACCTCTGCCCAGGCCCTTCTGCCTTTTATGGTCCCTGCTGAGAAGTGGGTGTGATTCTGATAGCTTTGCCATTATATGTTAATTGGCTGTTTTTCCTTGTCACTTTTAATATTTTTTCTTGTTTTGTACATTTTATGTCTTGATTATTATTTGGAGGGAGGATTTTCTTTTCTGGTCTATTCTATTTGGTGTTCTGTAGGCTTCTTGTATGTTTATATGCATCTCTTTCTTTAAATTGGGGAAATTTTCTTCTGTGATTATGTTGAAAATATTTTCTAGACCTTGGAGCCGTGTGTCTTTTCTTTCCTCGATTCTTGTTATCCTTAGGTTTTATCTTTTCATGGTGTCCTTGATTTCTTGCATGTTTTGTATCAGGAATTTTTAAGATTTAACATTTTCTTTAACGGTTGCATCAAATTCTTCTATTGTATCTCCTACACCTGAGATTTTTTTCTTCCATCTCTTGAATTCTGTTAGTGATATTTTCCTCTACAGTTCCTATTTTCTTCTCTAAGGTCTGTCATTCTTTACTTTCTTCTGTCTGTGCCTTTATCATTGTTTCCATTTTCATCTTTAGATCTTGAACCATTTTATTGATTTCCTTCATGTGATTGTTTGCATTTTCCTGAATTTCTTCCAGTGATTTCTTCATTTCCTCTCAATAGACTTCTGTCATGGCCTCTCTAAGGTCTTCAATCTCTTTGGATACATCTTTCTGTATTTGTTTGTTGATTTTATTCATTTCCTCCATTATCATCTTCATTATTAAGGATTTGAGGTCATTTTCTTGTGCTTCAGTTGTGTTTGAGCTCCCAGGGTTGATTTCTTTGGGGTAACTGGGTTCTGAAGATGCTATGTTATTTTGGCTTTTAATGTTTATGTTTTTTTTTTATGCTGGCCTTTAGTAATTTTGCTGTTTATGACATTGAAAGGTAATTTCTGGTGTCCTTCTCTGGTCATTGAGAGCAGTTCACTAGTGAGTGTCTATAGGTCAAGACCTCTCACCTGTGGAAATCAAGGAATCCTTCACTGGATCAGGCAGGTGACCTGTTTTCAGCTCCATAGGACTTTGCTCCATACCCTGGGCTCCCCACTTGGTGATTAGAGGCTGGTGCTGGTGCTCTGCAGCCCAAAGTTCAGTCCAAGAGAGTGTAGGTACAGCCCGTCATCCTGTCTTTAGCTGGGCTTTAGAAACCCTGCCCTTGGGCACTGGGGCCATGGGGTTCAGTCCGCCATAGAGTGTGGTGCCATGTGTTGGTTTGTGGTTGTTGGCTGGGTTTTGTAGACCAGGCTGGCCTCAAACTCACAGAGATTTGCCTGCCTCTGCCTACCAGAATGCTAGGATTAAAGGCATGTGCTACTGTGCTTGGCTACATGTGCAACTTTTAATATCATTGACAGTGGTGCGCCTATCTTTACTGAGCTTTGTCATATCTGGGTGAACATGAAAGTTCCTTCAGCTATTCTGCATTTGCTGTGATTTTGGCCTTCTCATTATTCTGGTTATCCTCTAGCCACAAGGCTCATGCTATTTCTAATGTACAATATCATCCTTTGAACCTAAACCTCGTGTTTATTAAACAATCAGTGCTGAATAGAGGGTAGACCTGAACTTTTTGGTTTCTGGAGTGTTGGGTATGAATTTGGGCTTATGTGCCAGAATTTATATTTACCCCTTACTATTTTTGAGACACTATGTAGCCCAGACTGGCCTCAAATTTATGATCTTCCTTCCTCAACCACCTGAATCCTATGACTATGAGCACATACTAGCAGCCTAGCCCTAAAAATTAAATCTTTTTTTTTTTTTTTGTCTTTTGACATCCTTTTGGGTTCCTGTTCTAGTAGCCAGTAAATTAGCTATTCATCTGACCTGTAAGTCATCATCACATCCAGATGGTAAGCTATGAATGTGATCATCCAATATGGGTCAGCCCTGGGCTCTGCTGTCAAGTAGGAATGACCTCTTTGTGGAAAAGGAGACTACAGTCTGTAATGAAAGTCAGCAATTGTCCAGAAAAGAATGGGTATCAGGTAACTGTGGCCTTAAACATTTTTGCTAGTCCCTATGACTTGGTCTCTTCCACAGTGGCAGACTTCAGCCTAGGTACCCCCTTCTTCCCTTATACCCAAGGTTCTGTACATAGTGCCCATTCTTTGAGGGGAGGTCTTTAGTTTGTCTGTCCTGATGATCTTATCACACAATAATGTCAAAAAGGCTGAGTTTGAACATGTCTCATGTTTAAATTTGCATTGTCAAGAAGGAAATGGTTTAATGACCCCGAAGAAATGACCACAGAAATGAAGAATCTAATGGTTAAATAGAAATACATTTTGTGGCTGGAAAGACTACTTAGTGATTAAGCACTTACTCCTTAAGCACGAGGACCAGAGTTCAGATCTCTGGAACATATATGCTGGGTGGATGTTTTGGCCCACTTGTAATTCCCGCCTCTGAAGGAGGAGACAGGACAACCCCAGAGCAAGCTGGCTGGTGAGAGTCATCATATTAGTGAGCTCTGGCTTTCACTGGGAGACATTGTTTCATTGAATAATATAGAACAGTGATTGAGGACATGTCCTGACACCAACCTTAGACACTACACATAGATGTGCACACTTGTATGCCTACCACACATATATGAAAAAGGAAAAATAGAAATATATATATTAATCTACTTCCCTCTTTAAAATGCAAATCTTAGCATGAGCTTTTTTTCTTCTAGGTCACTGTAGCCAAGCTTTTTGCTAGACTTTCCATCTTTACCATCTCTTTAGTTCTTTTAAAACTACCATGTGAGTATTTCTGTTACCTTCTGATTTTATGTAATTAAAAAATCCTGTGGCCTTGTAAGGATTTAGTGTTGATTCTTGAGCAATTAGTGATGATTAATCTCACTCCCTTAGTATAGAAAACAAAAAGATAATCAATGGGAATTCTTCACTTGGGTAAAAGTTATCCTGAAAGTGAGTGAATTAAAAATCCTGGGAGAGATATCTTGCTTTTTTCTCCTGAATCTTTCCTCCTCCTCTTCCTCCTCCTCCTCCTCCTCCTCCTCTTTTCTTTTGAAATACTCTCTCAATTACCCAGCAAGGGTGAAATAAGTAAGGATGGATGGATGGATTGAAAATCAATTGATGTAGATAGGATGCCATTAGTTTGAGAGAGAGGGAGAGAGAGAGAGAGAGAGAGAGAGAGAGAGAGAGAGAGAGAGAGAGACAACATTAGCCTAAATATTGGACATCTTCCACTTCTGGCCTCATTCCTGAACATAGTATTCTTCTCTTGCCTGTTTCAATAAATGGTTTCTCTTCTCTGTATTTGTCATTCTCATGATAGGCTTCATCATGGCCACAGCTGCTTATAAATGACTTAGAATTCATAGCCATTTCCATTTTTCCTGAGTGGTAAAATCAGCTGGCACCATGGGGGTTTCCCAAAGGACATAACATAGTTTAGACAGCCATATGTATATTTTGCATGTACTTTACATATGATTTGCAATCTGCTCCAAGGCAATTTCAACTTTGCATATCTTATTGATTGGCGGCCTTTTCTTCCTTTTGTTTTAGTATATGCTCTGGGAACCTGTGTACCACAGACATACAGACACAAATAGCATTTGAAGGAAAATAGGAGGGAGTCATTTTATAGCAGATACTTTGTTAGAATCTAGCATGTTCCTAGGTCCAGTTAGAGTGGACTTTGTCAGGTCTAGCTAGAAGATACTTTAATTCTTTCCTTCTATTATTATTGTAAATATTTTCTAAAAGGTACTATAGTTGCCTAAGAATTAATTTTATGTTGGTAAATCTCAGTGCCATGTCTATCAAAAAGCCATTTAATCACATCTTCTGTTCTATACCTACCATTTGTGAGACTTTATTGAGCTGAATTTTGAGTCATAATTTAGTATCTGCTTGAATTCAAAATCTAAGGTTGTTTTAAAAAGTTATAATTCCTTTTATTTCCATAGTTCCTTGACTTAGTCCATGTCTTTATGACAGTCCTAGAATGCCTGAACCAGAATAAATGGCATGTTTCAATTCAAGCCATAAGGCTAGCTCTAAGGCTGGATGTGGTCATGGGAAGAGGGAGGGGCGCCATTGATGGTTGCATGCATTTTCACTCCCTCTGCTGAGGTTGACCAGAAAGCCCATCTTCATTTTAACCTATTCTCCATCAATCACACATATAACCTGTATATAGTGTGGTTCCCACTTCATTTCTTGTTAATTACACGTTTCTTAGTTAAGATTTTTTGAGCATTGTTTTCTGTTATTTATGTTGGAAACCATATAGTTCTACTTAGAAATATAATTAGAATATTTTAATGTTGAATCTTAGAAAAAACTACCTCAGCATTTTCCCACCCTTACCAGGTTAAGACAGAGTTATAGCCCCTTTTCTTCAGGCTTCCTTCACTTACTTACCTCCTGTGCCATGAAGAGAGTGTTATAAGTCCTTATATTCAACTGGATCTCCTCTGAGACCATTGTGCTATAGTGTTAAATGCCTGATGGACATTTTTGCTTGAAAATTCTTTCTCTTCAACTTCATCATGTCTAATAAAGAGTCCATTATCTTCCCCACTCTCAATAAATCTCCCCACCTCATTTCACTTTCTCTATTTCTGCCATTGTTTCCTCATTTCTCCATCTTTTATCTGTCTCTTCTCAAAGCATCTTATTCATCATCAAAAACTGCTAAATTGGGCTGGAGAGATGGCTCAATGGTTAAGAGCATCATCTGCTCTCCAGAGGTCCTGAGTTCAATTCCCAGCCACCACCATCTATAATGGGATTTGATGCCCTCTTCTGGCATGCAGGTGTACATGCAGATAAAGCAC
>OU015742.1:180842395-180858581 GCA_907169655.1 Acomys percivali
GCACCTTTCCTGATGCATCCTGGTATCCCACCTCTTACTCCCTGACTCTCCATTCCTCCTCACCATTTGTCATCTGGGCCAGGCGGGGCACTGGCCCTGCCCGGCTGCCCCTAAGAGGGAGGCATGAAATAAGGCCTGATGCATTGATAATGGGGGTGAATGAAGCTAATTTCAGAGCAACCAGGCGGTTAACTTCCTCCTGCTCTTCCCCAGGCCCCAGCCTGGGGCCCAGCTTGGGAGCAAGGAGCTGGGTTTCTCCCTGAACTTTACTCTGAATAAAGGTCTGCTATGTGTTCACCCACCCATTTCATTCCCATCTTACTGATACTCTTTGCCCTTCCTGGTCAAAGGAAGCCCTTGATGTTTTTTACTGTTTTAAATTTTATATAAAAAGGAAAAAAAAAAAAAGAATCACCAAAAAACCATGCTAATATCCTCATGGCAGGATTCTAACTCATTATACACCCTGAAGAAAACTGCATATAAAGATCTGTAAATTCAGCATCTGCAACCTAAAATATTCAAATATGCAGAGAATGAAGTGTGCAGGAAATTTAGCTCAGCTAGGCATGGGGTGGGCTGTGAATGAAGCCTTTCTCTCCTAAGTAAAAATTTTCCACATTATCAGCCCAAATCAGGATCTGAGAACTGAGCCCACTTAAAATTGTCTTTTGCTTTACTGTTCAATTGCCTCTATTGTGTTTCTTCCAAGACTTGAGGTGATTGCAAGATTGGTCTACCTGCTTTCTCCTGTCACCAAAAGGCTGTTCTTTAATTTTCTTACCTGTTTCTTTTCAAAACACATATCAGGCCCAATGCTCCTTTGGGAGGATCAAAAGAAAAGAAAGATGTGGAAGAGGTCCACATATGATTTTTTCCCCTTGATCTTTAGAGAATGTATAGCCACTTCCTGTCCCCTAGTCTCTCAAACTGACCTAACAGATGGTTTGGCCATAAGAGGGATACCACCAAGTCAAGTAGACATCCAGGGCTAAAAGACACTGTTTATCATTGGGAGGTGGGCAGCTGAGGGCATCCTGAATTAATAAGGATGCTTTTTCAATTTAAGTGTATTCCATAGCATTAGCCAAGGAGTGGATGCTATACATTTCAAGAAAGAAGATAATCACTGTATTTGGTTTAGAAGAAAGGAGATATCATTGTATATCTGAAGGAGAGGGTCTAGGGGGAGTTCTCCAGGGTTACATAAGGGGTTAGGATGAAGGCTGTCTGTCCCTGTAGCTGGGCGAGGGAAGCAAGTACTCCCAGCGAGTACTGGGAAGTGAGTATGAGCAGAGGATGGGCTTGCTGTGGAAGTGCTAGTATTTGGACACTTTGAGAAGCGAAAGCCTTTCAATTTGAAGAAAGAAAAACAGAGCTCTGTGCATTGATGGAATTTAATGGTCCAAACGATGGCGAGTGACAACATAAAAGCAGGCCGCTAGAGTCCTGATGCCAGGATGTCCTCCTGTGTTCTCTAGCCTTGTGTTCCTGGTTTCTCTTTGTGAGGTCTCCTAGCATTTCAGGTGCCTCCAAGTATACCATGTGTTATGATTAATAAAAAGAAAATAAGATGATAAGATAATAAGATACCAGGCAACAGATATTATATTATATAAGGTTTATTAAGTGAGCATGGGGGGGAGAAGGGAAAAGGGGGAAAGGGTACCCCAGAGAGAGAAAAGAAGAAGGAGAGAGAAAAAATAGAGACAGAGAGTGAGAGGGGAGGGAGGGAGGGAGAGAGAGAGAAAGAGAGAGAGAGAGAGAGAGAGAGAGAGAGAGAGAGAGAGAGAGAGAGAGGGAGAGAACGCCCTTGGAGGGTCTGTCTTTTATATGGCCATTGGCAGGGCCATGCCCCCGTGGCAGGTAAGCAGTGACATCACAGGTAGGCAGACTGAAGTAGAATCCTAACACCATAGGTATCATATTGCTGGTATCACAGGGCAGGCAGATGGGCTGAGATGCAGGAATGGCTCCCTTGATCTTAACATAGGTTATTTCAGACACACAAATGCGTCCTAGGAAGGCTTGATCTTAATGTTGGTATGAACAGCATTTGGAGACTCCGTAGTGTACACCTTACTCTAACCCTACATGTACACTTGTGGAACACTCAAGTACAACCATGCTCTGGACTAGTGTCCCTTCTGGAGAAAAGAAAAGAATCATGCAACACAGATGCTGTGAGTTCCTCCTTGGAGAGGGTTTTGAGAAAAGATGCAGAATTCTTCTGGGTGATGGTGCTCCTAAGGCTTTAAGTTGCTATTGGAGGCTTAATTTGACTTAAGAAAACCCTTTGCCTTCATTCCTCTTCCTGTCATTCTTTTCCATCGTCCCCTCATCCGTTCTTACCCCTACAATGACAACTTGAAAACCCATCACTTCTCCCTTCCAGTTCCTCCTGCCTTCTCTTAATCCCCGCACATGGGAGATAGGGACTTCTATCTGGCTCCCACCAAATCTCCAGAATTAATACTTGATGTCCACAAATACATGTAGTATTTATGTGTGTTGTGTGTACATCCCTTATATTGTATGTCCCACCCTTGGTCCTCATGTCCCATGTGAATGTTGGGAAAATACAAGAGAACCAGGATTCTCGAAGACTTTCCCTAACCATGTTCCTTAACTTCTGTATGCGACGTCATCACATCCTTGCGGCTGTGTGGTGCTTTTGCATGTTTTTAAAGGGTAGAACCGAGAAGAAATGAATGGGACGAAGCGTGAACACGAAGTCGATGGGAGCAGCCTGGCTGGCTCCGGCATTTGCTCTTTAAGCCTCCCATCATGCATTGGCTTTGTGCTGCCTCCTGGAGAGGAGGGGTGGGGGGAGGGAACCTCCTGTGCTATCTGTCCTGTGACTTGCCACAGTATGCCTCCATTGTGCTGATGTCCGCTCTCTTTCTCTCACTCTCTCTTGCCTCCTCCATGGTGGACACATGCTTCCTCTCCTTAACTGGACCTTCTGCTTCCTTTCTGTAGGTAGAAGTAAAGGTAGATCACTTTATTTATATCAGTCTTTCAACCTACCAATGTGCATTATGAATTATTCATGCATGTGAGGGGACACTGTTGATTTCAATGAATATATAGGTCATATTAGAAGCTAACTGTTTTTTGTTTAAACAGTGTGTGAAGGAAAGAAAACCCATTGTGATTGTTGTCCTTCAGTGAACCCTGTGCTCAGTGTTGGGGACGGTTCTGCTTCCCCCTAAAGCTAGTCTGAACTTTAGGTATGACGTCACATGGTACCTAACAGGAATAGGGTCTCTTGAAGTGGACATGCTGTGTGGAGATGTGTTTTACTCCATTGTAAAGTGTTCTAAGACCCGTTTCTTATGATGCATATTTCAGGTATGGGGAGAAAAAGGTGTCTCATAATTGATGGTTTTTATACATAACTGGATTTGGAACATCATCAGCACCAGGGTGGTAATGGAAGATAAAGGGGAGATGATTGGAGAATTGCCTAATTTTACTAACTATAGATTTTTTTGGGTGTTTGTTTATTCTATTTTTCTTCAGTGTGGTAAATTTCGTACTTCTGGGAGATGGAATATTAAGGGCATGGGTGATAGGCTAAGAAAAATGGAAGTAGAGAAACATGGACAACTGTAGAAATAAAACTACAACACACTGGAATAAGAAAGAGGCGATGAGGGATGTTAATGTACAAAGCAAGTATTTTGCCATCTGGTCAGGGATGAGAGGTGATAAGTTGGTGGGCTTCTTATCCTTGCCCATGCCTTTATGCTTTTTGGTGGTTTAACTCACTCATCTATCTCCAAGCCCAGAGAACCTGGCTTACATGGTAACACTGGATTAGCTGTACCAAAGTAAGGAAGACGTTAGTTGATAACTTATAAGTATGTATCTCATCCAGTTCTCCCCTCTTGGATAACTGTCCCCTGTCCTTATGGGTCAGTCCACTGCTATTGCCTTCAAAAGTTGTCAAATAGTGTAAGTAGAGAGAGTGAATTCTGTTGTGAGGATATGGCCAAAAGACGGGGTTGATGAGTTATTCCAGGTGCTCAACTGAGCACTTGTCAGTGAACTGGTCATTTTTCCTTTCAGTTTTATGTCTTCTGTACAGCTGCCTTGGGAGTGTTTTGGCTATTTCCGTTTTGAACTTGCTTGGTTGCCTGCTCCTTGAATGATAACCCCAGGCGGATTAATCCTAAGAAACCTTCTACCCTGAACCCTTAACCCATTTGCTGAATTGAGACCTTTGGAAGAGAGTAGGCAGGGAAGAGGAAGAGGCCAGTGGCCAGAGACCTCTTTCTAGGTGAAACCACCCATCTGCCTACAACTTAGTTGGATGAAAATGTGTGGTACCATTTCTCTCTTCTTCTCTCCCTTCCACCCTCCTTCTCTCTTCATCTTTCTTTTCGAACATCACCTAAAAATGGTGTTTGGGGCGTCTGTGGGTTTTTGCACATGGGATCTTTCTTTCTGTGGGTCATTGCTGTCATCATCCGTACCGGCTATTCTTCTGTATGCTGGCCATTGTGCTCTCTGTGCTTTGTGGGTCTTGTCATACTTAACACCCACTCTTCTATGAGGTGGAATTATCTGGGTTTAATGGTACTGATAACAAGGCACAGAGAGATGTGTGGTGCCTTGTAAATGAGAATTAAATACAAATCAGAGTCCGTGACCACTACTCTGTATGGCCTGTCTGAGATACAAGTATGATCTCCATGTACTAACCTCCTAGCTCTCTTTCAGATACCATTTGTTCTTAAGTTCCAGCCTGCTACCTTACATTTGCTGCAGCATATATTCATATAAATGTCACCTCGTACTGTCACCTCTCTATGTCAAAAGCCAACCTTAGTGTTATTTGTCTACAAACAAGTTTCTTGTTCTGGTGTCCCTTCTTCCTCATAGCCCAGGCTTGACTAATTACAAACTCTTTTCTAACTTCTTCCTTCCTGAATGCTCACCCTCCAGTGAGTGGAGAGAGCATTCTGGGATTTGCTCTAGAATGACTTTTGCGTTGCTGTCTGCATCCAGAACTTATTAGGTCATTATCCTTTCCTAGTGTGTCTCCCTGTTGATTTTTCCTTCCGGTCAGCCCACTGATGGAGAGCTGTGTAAACTTTGCTGTCTACCACGTGGGATACAGGATTAGCCACTTCACTTCCAGAGCAGTCTCCAGTGTGGCCCCGTTTTTCTCATTTAACCTGTTCCCTTGAGCTTCCATACAAAATTGCTGCTTCAGCCAAACAGGCCACCAGCTTACCTTACAGGATGCTTCCTCTGCCAGCTCCCTTTCTCTCAGCAGCCTTTCCTCCCTGATCCTCTGCCCACCCTGCTCACACTTAGAACTCCTGGTTTCTTTGATGTCATTCGTGAGCATTGCTTGCAGTGCTGAACTTTCCCTCCATGCATCTTTCTAAGAACTTGTATTAAACTTACTGGGGACTAGGCCACCCATTTCTATAGATTGCAAGTATGTGGAAGACAAACACTTTCATTGGCTAGTGTCCAGATGTGCTTAGTATAATATGTTACATGAGGAAGGAATTCAAAGTCTCTGATCCTTCTTATCTCGCTGTCAGTTATTTCCCCCAAAGTGGAAATAAAGCAAAATTAAAATGAAATCGGATCATGTAGCTCATCAGCTCAAAAAGCTTTTGGTGGACTCTAAGTTCTCTGTCTTAGGCTTTACATATAACCTGGTCCCACTGTGGCCTCTGCCTGCCCTGCTGCCACCTAAAGCCTGTAGTGTTCTTTATGTCAACCCATATTGCCTTTCCCTTCTCATGAACTCTTCTTTGAGCTCTTCCCCCTTTCCAGAATGCCTTTAGATACCATTTTCCCTCTTACTATCTCCAGGTTCAGTCTCTTAGATCTGCCAGATTTCATGCTACTCTTATGAAGTGCCTATACTCAATTTTCTTGCATGATGCATGAGGTGTACTCATGTTTCAAGCATCACTTACCTCCCTCCCTCCAAAGAGTATAGAGGACTATGTCTTGGCCATCACTGTTAGCCATTCTGTATGAGCCCAAAATTTGGTCCAGAGCTGTACATGATAGATGCCAAAATAATTGCCTGATGCTTAACTAAATCAAACAATTGGCTTTTAGATATGGGGCAGAAATAGGTAGGATTTGACCTTTCAGTTGTTGATGCTCTTAATGGAGTCATTCTCCTTCAAACATTTGCACCTCTTACTGCTATCCTTATTACCACAGACCACTAATCAAAGGAGGACCAAGGGTCATGGGGAGAGACCAGGCATTCTGGCCCCAGTACCCTTTTCTACTGGGTCTTCTCTTGGCCCTGTGTATACAAGTATCAGAGGGAAATGGTTGTGGATTATAAGAGGGTAAATATGAGAAAGTCTTGGACTAATGTTAAGTGTTTCTCAGAGAAAAGACTAGAGATGCTTCAGATCTTGTCATTCTTTAAAAGCCTAGTGATAAAATAGTAAGCCCAGTGAGGTTAAATCTATAGGACTGAGCAGGGGTTCTGGCATAATGTCAACCTCTGCATTCAGGAGGCCATTGGGTAGCCTGCGGCCAAAAGCAAGAGTGGTTTTATTCAGCAGTGGCTGACCAGTGGAGTTCTTCCGAAATCAGCATTTTCTAGCTTTTAAATATGCTCTCCATGGCTTCTCCTTAAGAATTGAGAGTTCGTTTGGGTTCATTCCCTTTTCTCTTGTTCATTTGGGGACAGTCTACACTGAGGCAAGTGATCTAATACTTTCCCCTGAAATTGAATTTGGAGCAGGAGTTGCCAACTCAGATGCCAACAGAGAGACCTCATAGCTATTGCCAAGACTCAAACTAGGAACAAGACGAAAGCACTAGGTGGTGGTGGCAGAGACTGTGACAAACTGGAATACACAAATCCTGTCTGCATCAGCAGCCTCCACTCTGCCTCACTTGATTGCTACCATGCAAGAATGTGGGTTGCCTATCACCAGGGCTTTAAGAGAGACTGGATGTGTGTTTTAGAAAACATGCCAGCTCTTAACTGCATTCTCTTCCTGTAGAATCTACAGTGTAAATGAATGTGAGTGCACAAAGAGTGTACATAGCACTTGCCAAATGACTCAACTGATGAGCTACAAGTTTTTTTTTACCTGTGGCTTAAGAAAGAGACAGGGCAAACTGTTTCTCTGAGATTTCCTGTTGGTTGTGAGCAGTTGGCGGGAGACAGGCACAACAAGCATGCTTAGCTTTCTTTTTGATCATAGCAGTCAGTTTCAGAAATCTTTCTTTCTCCTCCTGCTACTATCATAGATCTTCATGCATTCTGGGAATTTTGTTTTGTTAAATGATGTAGACATATTCAGGAGGATGTGTAGACTGTTGAGAATGGCCAGGAAAAAAAAAAAGGTAGTGTTCATCTTCTATAACTGCCAAGGACTGATAAGGTGTATATCACAAAAGTTGTAGTGGATACTTAAGTCCTTTTTCTTTTTCCCTACAGAATTTTTACTGAATATACATTCTAAACACACATTCAAGCTTTTAGATGTTAGAGACTATTTGTGATTTATTTAATGTATGTTTTCCCCATGTAGATCTGATCATTGGCCTTCTAATGCTGAACTATTGAACTGGCCAAATTGGAAGGAGAGAATCAAGCTACATGAACTTGAACATTAACTCATGTAGGCTGTATTTTGCTGGTAATAACATTAGGAGAGCTGATTGGAGAAGTTGAGCTCCCTGTTGTCCCTGCTAGGATTCAGGCACCCTGCAAATAAGTTACTGTCTTGATAGACAACTATTTATGCAAATCAGTAAATGTAATGCCAGCTACTAATTATGAAAATAAACTCATCTGTGCTCTATAAATATCTAATTATAATAAAATAGAGGCAATATTATATTTCCATCTCTTGTCTCATCTGTTTTTCCTCCACTAATTTTTTCCCTTTTAACAATGAATAAAATCACTTTGTTTTTTAAAAAGCCCACTTTCCATGTTTCTACCTGCCCTTCTTCTAATGTTTTGAAAATCTTTTGGGAAAATGGATGTCTTTGAAACATAAAAGGTAAATTGCCTGATGTTAGTAGTTCTGTGTTTCAGCAGTGATGACTTTAAAATGGTGCTTTTAAATATGAAATGTAGGTTGTTACTTCTTTCTCTCCTTGTTCAGAAATTTTCATTGGACATTGAAGACATTTTTTACACAATTGTTTTATTTTGGAACATTTAAAAACTGTGAATGTTAAGATCTATTAATAAAACATTCACTATGCCAGCGGAATGTCTAAGTTAAATTCCAGTTGATAGTACATAAAATAATGTATTTTCTGGATTATCTATTTGCACGGACCTTTGCTTAACAAGTCAAGTTGGTTGGTCTGAAGGGATATATAATTTTCAAGAGCAGGTCGATAAGTCTACCCATAAGAACTAGACTTTGGTAGCGCCTGAAGGTAAAGGTTATGTTGAATTACAGTGTACTATCTTTATGATAATCTTATGTATAAAGACCTCAAAAGAGTTGCCAGTTAGAAAAATGTTGACAAGAGTACAACCATGGTGTATCTATTTATGTGCTTAAGCTTATATCTGTCATGATTCCTTTCTCAGGTATGCAAGGCAGGAGTCTGTGTATCTGGGTATAAGTGTAGTTTGTCCAAAAACTCATTGATAGGTGTATGTAGTATTAATATGTTTCCAAATATAGCTTCCATTTTTAGATATACCAAAATAATATATTTCAGTATATTTCTAAATTTAGTAGAATCTCTCTTTCAACAGTAGCAAATCAAGGTTTATTTAGCTCCCAACAAGTATTCATGCAGAGTCAATATCCTATGGCCCTCAACAAGTATTCATGTATGGTCAATGGCTGCTAGGCACTGGGTATCCAAGGGTTGAGGGGAACAAACGTGCTCCAGACCCTTTGATGGCGAGAGTCTGTGGGAGTTTAAAGGCAACTTTCAACTACTTCTTCTAAATTAAACTGACTTAAACATAATCTATTTTTGACTTACTACAGTTTTCAATATTAAGCTTTGTTTGTTTGTTTGTTTGTTTTTACTTTTAAGGGAAATACAATAGGTAATCATTTTGTTATTCAACTCCTCCACTCTTTAAATTCTCAGATTCAGAAAAGTCAATATGTTTTGTGTGTGTACACGTAGAATATATTTTAACTTGTATATTATCTATCTTCACTGGTGCACAGCATATGCAACATAGAGTATATTAAATGTATGATTGCAAGCATAGAGCTTAAGGTTTCTTGCCAACACTGTCCAGATTAGGAGATATGCTGCGTCAGTCACTCCATAAGTTTATGTCATGATACTCTCTGTTTGTTTTGAATTTACGTGTTTGCTCCCTCTCCAGATACGAGTGTGCTTGTCTAACAATCCACTGCAGACCATCACTGGCTTTAGCTTCATTAAGAAGGATGAACTGTGAGAGACAGAGCCATTGTGGTTTTCACTGTGTGTAAACAGAGGCAATCCTGTTGTGCTTTTGTGAGGCAGCTTGGCCTTGTTTTTGATGAAGCTCATGTTTCTCTTTGCACAAAGACCATATCTAATTGATATCATTGGGTTTTCTCTTTTTTTTTCCTAAGGCATTTAGCAGTGAGTAGAATAGCAGAGGAGGAAAAGAACATATGCTTTGTAAAAAGCCAGACTAATAGTGCTTTCTGATGGACATCTGATTTTAAAAGTGTTGCATCTTTCACTAAAATTTACATGTAAAGTAAGGGCAGGCACAGTGACATGAAAGCTAATGCAACTGGCACATCTTGACATAATAACAATCACAAGAAACTGGAGATCCCAGATGGCAGCTTGGCCTTTGCCATCCTTTTAATAAGCTACTAACTGCTAATTATTTCACTCTTATGGGCAAGTTAATTTACTGTTGACTCTTAAAGAGATACTGCTCCCCCACTCCCACCCCCACCCCCAGCCCACACAAAACAGAGCCTTTCCACCTGCAGCTTTGGAAACTGCTGCTGCTTAGTCTGGAAGCTTTCCAGCCAATTGTAGCAGCGGTGGCAAGAACTGGGGTGAAAAATGTTGCTTAATACATGGATTTTCTGAGTTTTTTTTTTTAAAAAAATAGATCATTTAAAAATTGTTTGGCTAAGGATCCATTGTGTGTGCATGCGTGTGTATGTGCGTGTGTAAGAGACATAGATGGAGCAGCCAAGACACAGGGAGAATCTGAAATTTGAAGCCTATTTAAGAGTGAAAGAACAGCTGCCTTTTAAATGGTTGCTAATTCTGACAATTAATGCTATTTTGTGAGTGTGTGATTTTCTGTAATAGCAGTTACGAGGATGGTGGTGCGTAATAGCTCATTTCCTAAGCTTTATGGTAATGAAGTGCAGAGACCACAGAACTGAGAGAAAACTCAGGCCCCATACTCTGGAGTCCTTTTAAATGAAAAGCCCACAAAGCATGCTTTTCCTACCCTGTTCTTCAACTGCCTTAGGATGATCTTGCTTTTGAGCAAAAGCACAGATTATTAAATGAGTGACGTGTAAGCAGCTTGGGTGCATCAGGAGTGAGCATTTGGAAGAAAACCTTGTTTGCAACAAGCTGTCTGACAATCAAAATATTTACTTAAAGATAAACTAATAACTGTTCCTTGCAAATGCCTGTAGATTTTTTATTGAGACGAGAGTCAGAACTTTGGCTTGGTACCATCGAAAAATAAATCTCAAGCCTCAGAGGGTTTTTTTTTTTTGCATTCTATTCTTCCTAAAACAAAATAAAATATGTAGCAAGTAAGGACATATGTAGGAAAAAAATCAACCCATTTTCTTGAAATAGTCTCCCTGAGCTTGTTCAACTAGTTAATATAGTCAATTGCTTGTTGTGGCTATTAAAAGTTACCAAATGGTTTAAATGTGCTATAAAAAATCACATTCTTCTGTTATTAGTGATTTCGGTAAAAACAAACTTGGTGATGCAGGTTTGGCCCACTGTCATCCTTACCATGATGCCTGTGTTATGCTATTGGCAGGAAGGGTCTAGAACACACTCACTCCATGTGCTTAACACTTTTTTACTTGTTAACTTGGGAAGCTTTAAATGTTATTTTTCTTTAAAATTAATATATTACCAGGCTCCAAAATAGTCCTTAGGGAAAAATATAAATGCACATGAAACTCTAGGGAAAGTTTTGTTATTTCTCAGGATATACTCTTAAATAGTGTGCTAAGTCAGATTGCCATCTTGTGAAAAGCTTTTGAGAAAAGCGAATGTTTATAGACCCTTGTCTATATATAAAACGTCTCTCTCTCTCTTTCTTTATATATATATATGTTATATATAATGATATATTATATATTAATATATGTATGTATTACACATATTTATATCACATATATTATCACATATATTAAGTATCAAAAATACTTCTAGAAATGCAGGTTGAAATAACATTGAGCCCTTTTTATTGTGGTAATGAAGAAACAACCCAAGGCCTCAGGGCACACTGGGGCAGCATCCTATCACTGAGCTACCCCTCTAGTCCTTGTAAGCTGTGTCTTTTCACTGACTGTGTGACTCTGTCCAGCCTTTGTTATGATAGCACAGATTGTCAGTCTCCCAGAAGGCAAAAGTACTCTTCAGAGTTACCTATGGAATTCATCTTCTGTAATTTTTATTTTAGACAAGAATGTAAAAAACTAAAACTAACGTTCAGATAAAGAACTTGGAACAAGACAATTCTAAAGCCCTTTTCAAGTGTAGTGTGCCTCAGCACCTCTAGCAAGAAGCCTTTGGGTTGGTTTTACTTAAGAATGTCTTTAACTACATTTTCTGTTTTGATTGGGAATAGTGTTTTTAGATGGGTTTGTTTCAATAGGGAAATTACTGCTTCCTGGTGAAATGCATAACACAGATGTTTAAACAACTGCAGTTTTAGACACTAGTCTTCTTAAAACACTTCCAGTTTGTATTACCTAAGCACTTAAATGGTTGTCCAGATAGTGTGTGTAAACAGTAATGGCTCACTGAACTGCAGGAAGTGCTGATGTCAGCGTAAGTCTTATGTACTTTGAAATTTGGGACAGGTTCACAGTCAGTGAATATTTAGGTGAAAGAGCTGCTTCCTGTAAGAATTACTTGTGCTTTGCTTAGGACTCATTGGCTTAGCAAGGGATTGTGGGCTCTCTTCACATACAGCTGAGGATTTTGAATGTGCTATCTGTTCACTATGAAGTGGCTGCCATTGATCCACCTGCAATAAATCACTTGCCTGGGTTTGTTTATCAGGCAATGGAAATGTAGTTTTCTGAGTGAGGTATATATTACTCTGTTTCCCAAGTGACCAATAATGGCTATTTATAAGTGCCTTAGTTGAAATTATGGCTTATAGTGAGTTCCTAGTTCTACACTGATTCATGGGGCAGTGGAACCTAGAATACCAGGTGTCCATGTGAATAATTTTAATCCAGAGCTATAGCTCTGGATTAAAAAGAGGATGGAGGAGGATCCGTTAAGTGCCCCCCTCACTGAACATGCATGCATGCACGTGCACATGTGCACACACAATGCACATGTACACACACATGACTTAATTTTGGATTTGCCTCTAATAAAAACATTAATCTATGAATCATACACATTAACAAATGTTAACATAATCACAAACAGATCTCAGCAATATGACATTCAATAGGCTGAGGAATTTTGAGCATATGGTCCATTCATTTTTAACCTTCCATAAGTTTTTACTTGTCATAAGCCTACTTGAAAGAACGTTGTAGTAATTGATGTTGGTAAAATTGTATTAAGTTGCACCGTATCGTGTTAGAGAAGTAAACCATGGAATTACTTGTGTCCTAAAGACAATGACAGTATGATTTTCCCCCCATCTGTATATGCCCAGATCCTATATTCCAAAGTGTTTAACAGAAATCACTGTTATTAGTGCTGTTTCAGGGTTCAGCACCGTGGAGAGCACCCAGCCTCCCTTAAGAGATAAGAGATAATGTGGTCCTTTTCCTTCTTTAAGATTTCCAGATTTGGGTCAAGGGGTCCCGCTCAAACTAAGGCACTAGCCAAGGACAATACAGGCGGTAAAATTTAAACCCCTACCCTGATCTAGCCCATGGACAGGACAGTCTCCACACTTGAGTGGAGAGAGGGATTTGACTTTCTCATGTACTCTGGTGCCTCACATTTGACCATGTCCCCTGGCGGGGGAGACCTGGTGGCACTCAGAGGAAGGACAGCAGGTCACCGAGAAGAGACTTGATACCCTATGAGCATATACAGAGGGAGGTAATCCCTCTCAGGAACAGTCATAGAGGAGGGGAATAAGGGGAAAATGGGAGGGAGGGGAGAATGGGAGGATACAAGGGATGGGATAACCACAGAGATGTAACAAGAATAAATTAATAAAAAAAAAAAAGATTTCCAGTTAACCAACCAAACCAAACCAAACCAAAACAAAACAACAGAAACCTAATTCTGATAAAACCTGTTTGTCCATTATGTCTTTCATAGATGTGTTTGTTTTTGGTTGTGAACAAAGAGAGCTATGGGATTTTCTTACAGACTTGATGGAAATATATGAGCCATGAAGAAAATAAAAGCATTTGGTTTACAGTTACTTTACAAAATGCTGATTTGTTGACTCAGATCTTAGAAGCATATAATTTCAGAGAGAGAGGAAACTTAGAATTCCTTTGGTCCTTCGCACTGTAATTTTGCAGATGAATAAACATGCTGAGAGGGCGTGAGTGTTACACTGATAATCTGTAGCATTGTCAGGACTTGGACCAGACTTCCTGACTCCCGATACTCTTTCTTCTTCCTCCCTCCAAATGGCCACTAAGACTTTGTTACCCTCACTGCTGAATGACATTCTTATGGATCACTCATAGGCCACTAATGCATTATGAGTGATTATCACTATTAATATTAATGAGTGACTTTTATTACGAATGCCATATAAGAGATGTTCTGGAACTGTTTGTGAACTTCATAAATGAAAATTTCTCCCAAATACCTTCCAAGTCTGAGACCTGATTGTCAGGCCTCAAGGCTTCACAAAGTGCTGGGTCTCTTAATTAGTTATGTTCACTGTTTTGTTTTGACTGAAGTAAGAGAAGAACACCAGTTGACTTTCAACATACTTTTATCCCCGTTTATTTTCCTTTTTGGTGTCCTATATTTATGGTTTATGTCAGAGTAGATGCATGTTGGGTTCTGTAAAAATGTCCTCTAAGGATATTCTATAAAGCTATGCTCTAGGGACTGAGTTTCAAACTGTCACTTAATGTTTTCATTTCCTTCCTTCCTTCCTTCCTTCCTTCCTTCCTTCCTTCCTTCCTACCTTCCTTCCTTCCTTCCATTCAGAAGGTTGTCATGTTACTTACAAATATTTTAAATAAAAGAAATATTGAACCTTTTCTCAAGTGAGGATGTATTTTTTAAAGCAAATACCATGTATTTCCTTCCTTCTTAGTCTCCCTTTTCAGGATTTATCTATGCATCTGATTGGTTAACTTTAGGGTCTTTTCCCTGAGGCAACTTCGGAGAATGTTGATCACTGTGCAAAGTCAGTTCTTAAATTGTTACAAAATTGCTTTCCTTTGAACAACTTTGATCAGAAGGGCTCTCAAGCGTCAAAGTCATTTGGAGAACCAGATAGATAAGTTGCATGAGCGCTAAGCGTTTTTCCAGGATAGGATAAATAAATGTGTTTTCTACTATGTGCTTAGCCTTTGATAGTGATTTGTTAAAAGGCAAAAAGAAAGGCAATGATATTAAATATTTACAAGAGTGATTTAGTTGCATTATGTTATGAGCTGCATCTCTGTTTAATAGGGAACTCAGCTACTGCTGAAATAAATGTCATTAAACCCAAAGCCTATGGAGGTCAAAAGAATTTGTAGAAAACTATGATTTTTTGTTGTTGTTGTCAACTTTACAAATCTTCTGATTTTGGTCAGCTTGCTTCCAAAAATAATAATAAATAAAATGCATGTGAGGATTCTTAGACCCAGGCTCTTGGCCCCAATCCTTTTATTCAACCTGGTAGCTGGAGGCTTTTATACCTTCTTTTGTCTTGGACATCCAGAGATGGTGAAAGCTCTGTCCCCTGGAGATGAACAATGGGGTGGGGCTCACTGCTCTTCTGTTGCTGTTTGCTTGACAGTTTGTTTTGGAGGACAGCACCTCTTATCTCCCAGCAGTCTTCTTTGAAGTGAATGTGTGTGTGTGTGTGTGTGTGTGTGTGTGTGTGTGTGTGTGTGTGTATGTTTGTGTGTGTGTGTATCCATTTGAAATTGTGTTGAGATTTTAGTATTAATGTATAATTTCCCCCTTCTCTTTAGCACTCCAAACCCATATATATATATATTCTTACCCTGTTTCAAATTCATTGCCTCTTTTTCATTAATTGTATGCATATAATTTCAGGGCTGACTTTTTGGTATTGGATTACCAGTTGGTGTGCTCTTCCCTGGGAAAGACTATTTTTACGGCTCGGCATTCTGTAATTGCCTGTAGTTCTTTGTATAGGGTTGAGGTCTTGTGTCCCCACTTCCATGTTAGCATGTCTGTTGCTGTCCTCATTCAGGACATGCTTAAGCAGTCATGCTACTGAGACCTTATGAATGTGGCTTCTAATATTCCTAGAAAATGCAATCTTACAGCAGGGAGTTTGAAGTGATTTTTAAGTATCCCTACTATTCATTTTTACCCAAATCAAGACTTTTTAAAGCTTTTTAAAAAATAAACTGAATAGTTTCATTATGCTATCTCCACTTACACACATAAGATGATGCCAAATCAGACTTCAATTAATTTTATTGAACATCAGTTTTCTCTTCTGTAAATGGGAATGACAATACTTTATTATGATATATTAACATATAGTCTGTGAATTATGATATATGATGATGGTGCTTATAAATAATATTATTTTAAGTAATTACACATGACTGTTCCTTTAGTAAAAATTGAGAAATATCTATGCTAACAATATTGAGTACAGAATAGGATGTGTGGCTCTTTTGAAGTTATATTCTCTTTCCTCTAATAGTAACAATAAAGTATAATTTAATTTAAGAAGAATCGGACACAGGAGATATATACAATGAATGAAAATCAGTCTTTGTTCATGAAAAGCTCATAAAATAGTAAAGGAAACCCCTATATATTGACTCTCCAAGGGTTAGCCTCTCTCTCTCTCTCTCTCTCTCTCTCTCTCTCTCTCTCTCTC
>OU015742.1:180860591-180870737 GCA_907169655.1 Acomys percivali
ACACACACACACACACACACACACACACACACACACATACACACACACGGTTCAGGTGATCTTGGAACCTAAGAAGTGCTAACATCTGTCATCTGCAAGTTGGAGGGAAATCGAAAGATATAGTTGCAGTTGGAACTTAAGGCCTGAGAAATGATGGTATAAATCCCAGAAGGGACAGAAGAGGACCAATGGCTCAGCTTAAATGACCAGCCAGAAGCAGTGAGTTCTTTCTCTGCAGCTTTGTGCTATTGAGGCTGTCAAAGAGGGAAGTCTGTTTTACCCATTCAACTGATAGAAATGTCTGTCTCTAACAGAGACACACACTCAAAGAAGTAGTATTTGTTCTGGATACCCAGGATGAGCTATGTCAAGTTGGCTCAACCTTCAGTAGCTCAAGCCTATGCCTTGTCAACTTGGTATTCATACGCATCTTCACATCTCCTTAAACTACACTTAATCTCTAAATAAAAACAATAGCAAGATCTACCTAACAGGACCCATTTATCCCATGCACAACTGAAAATACATTCACTGTCCCAGAAGAGGAAGTGAAATCTTTGAGTGATGCTCACTCACCTCTTTGAAAAGATATAACTTAATTGCTATGGTGCAGAGATAACACTTTTTCCATGCTACCATGGGAAGTAATGTATTTTATGCTACATGGTAAAAGGATAAAATGGGAAAGAAATCAAAGACATTTAGTATACACACATATTTATGCCAAAATAAAGTCATATCCTACTTGAAGTCCCTACTCTAATAATTGGCCATATTGGTATTTACAACTACTTTCTTCCATTACCTATTTTGTATTCCTTCTGTCAGCAAGTATCTATGCCAAATGTGGTGATTTACTTGTGGGATGACTCATACATACACCCCTAAAGGACTGGCCTATTGTTGGTCCCTGCCTGGATTGAGCTGTTGTAGCCCTGCAGAGATCAGGGCTACATAAGGAGATGTTTTAGTAGGTCTCCTGGCTACGTTTTCCCTTTATCTCTCATAGAGTGATAATCCATGTTTTCCTTGGTAGTCAGGATTACTAATCCTAGTCAGCAAAGGCCCTGGAACTTCAAACTAACTAGTTCCCCCTTTAGCTAATGAATGCCTATAATTATGGGTTTTGCTGGATTTCTTGGGTCTGAGTCATTCATGCAACAGGGTTGCCATTTTCTATAGTACTTGAGATTTAAGAGAAGGCTAGAGATTAGACTGCTAATCTAAAAGAATATATTTTAGGGCAGAAAACATTCCTGGCTAAAATACTTTTTAAAATGCAAAGCCAAATCCAACTATGTCCACATCAGGGTCTTGGCAAATCTTGAGTGTACATCTTCATCATCTGTCTATCAGGAGTTCCTGTTTCATGAGGACGGATATCAGCCTAGGCCTCAGCATAGCAGCAGAGGCATCATTTGGAAACAGAATGGTATTATGCACAGGGAAAGGGGGCAAGAATCCTAGTGTCTGTGTGATCAGGGAGTCAGCATCATGGGCTCTCAGTTCATTGTTATGAAAAGAGGCAGGGCAACACCTATGGGAATCGAGGGTTGCCAGCCTCATGTCACTTTAAGTGAAAACTGCTCTGATGGAGTTTCTCTCCTGCTTAGATTGCTAGGCTCTATTTAGGTCAGCTGACATGGATTGCTATTGATGGATAAAGGAGTAAGGAGGTCCTCTAGTCTCAAGTGTGTTTTTAACAGAGTGGCTCTTAGTAAATATCTCTTTCTTGGATGCCTCGCTTCATTCTCAGTCTTTCTTTTCAGCTGCACTTAACCAGCTCTTGCCCCTTAGCATACTGACCTAATTCTCAACCATACATTTCATTTAGGCTTTTGAGGCAGTACTGCTTCTCTGTTACAGCTGCTGTTTGTTCCTCCTTGACCTATGGCCACTGGTCTCATCACTGGCTTTACCTGTTCCCAGATAGCATCAGACTTTGGCTAAAGAAGCAGGCAGAATAAAACAAGTGTAAGACACATTAGCTGCGAGACTCTGGTACTCACGTCCTGTAAATCAAATACCAGATGTACAGACCTTTCCTTCAGTGGGCTGCTGTTTCTCAGGCTCCAGATACATTAGACTTTCTCAAACCACATTTTTTTTTAGGAGGGGGGATTCTCAAAGTTTACTATGCACATGAATCATCTGGCCATTTGTTAAACTCAGATTCTAAGATAGGAGAGTTGGGCTGGAAGATAATATTCTGCATTTTTAACAAGCTCTCCTAGGAAAGCACTCCCATACTACTCATGCATAGACTACTCTTAGGAAGTATTTAAAGCATTGAGTGATGATGCAAATTAAGCCATCTGGTCCACTCTCCTTCACAGTCAGGACAGAATGTAAAGAGACCCCCGCACCCCCCCCCCCCCCCAAAAAAAAAGCAGAACAGCAGCAAGAGACCAAGGGCTCCAGTCTTAGAGTCAAGTTGTTACTGTTAGGTAGCTAAGGGGGCATCTGGTGAAACTCAGGCTTTCTCATTCTCTTTGGATGTCAGAAGAGGGGTGCCAGTCTTTGCCTCTGTAGCCATGTCTGTACAGGGCATAATGACATTGGCTTACCTCCCAGAGTCTTAGGAACAGCCAGCCATGTCTTTTTGTGGTAGATACATAGTGCTATTTTGTCATTTTAATAATGAAAAAAAACCGCCATGGGGAATAGCTTCTAATTAATCCTATCGCCACCATACCCCTAAACACCACCTAGTTTTGTAGCAAAGACTCAATTTGGGAGAACGCAAGAATGTTCACAAGCTGCTTGGTGTAAATTTCTTGTGCTTATCCACAGGCTGAAGCATGGCACGTGTCCCAGCCCCAGGTCCCTTCTCTTTCCCTGAATTTACAAGAGTGCTTTCTTACAGGCTAGCAGCTGTTATAGGCCTGAGAGACCCACAGCAGCATGAAGATGTTTTATGTTCTCATCAGCTCAGACCCAGTGCTGAGGCTTATAGCTGGACATAGGGTATATCGCATTTACGTTTTCTCTAAAAATATATCGTCCGTCTGGCGATCTCTGTACTCTGTTCAGACCCACTTGATCTCACCATCTTTATGTCCTATCTGTATAATCTCCCCAAAAGACCATATCTACACAAAAACACACAGAAGAAAAATGCTTACCTTCTAGCAAGGCAGGCTACTTAACTCTCTACATGATTCCACTGTTTTATTTGGACTAGAGCTAGGAGTAAAATAAAAGCATGGGGCTGCTGTTGGGGACACACACAGGTGAGCTAGGAGGCTCTCTGTCCACAATTGGCTTCCTGCGTCTTTATTGGCCAAGGGGTTTACAATGAGGGCAGGCACCAGCTCTGGCTGTCAGCGGCTGGATGGAGGTGTTTACCTGCTGTCTTCAGGGATATGGTATGAGCAGCTGTAAGGCGAGCTGGTTATTTTGTATGCTCCGAGAAAGGTTAAAGTGTGGCTCTTTGGCTTCCCTGGAGGATTAATCCTGTAGCAGGAGAGCCACAGAAGAATGCACACTGCTCGGGAAGGGAGCCTGCACAAGGGTTTAGTATAGTTAGTTGTTGTTGTATAGTTACAAATAAAATTCAGAAACTTAAATCTGAAGTGAAGCAGTAAGATGAGAAAGGCAGAGAGAGAAATGAATTATTTATTTCATCACTTGGGTCCTGAAAATGTGAAGTGGGTGTTAATCTCCTTTGAACAGGAGCCTTTGGGCCAGGCTTGAGGTCATTTGTGCAAGGTCTGACCTTATCTACTCTTGGCCAGACACCTCAGCTTCCCCTGTTGTTCTGAAGAATGTGAGAATTTACCTAGCACGAAGTCAGGGGAGTAGAAAGTGCTTGTGCCTGTGAATTCTCATAATCCCGTAATTTCCCAACAGATGCAAAGGCAAGAAAAAAAGGCGTGTCACGTGGGAGAGTGCACAGGGAGTCTGGGACTCTGTGTGAATCTCCCATGCACCATGCTGGGGCTGAACGGATCCTGGCCACTGAGTCCATTTTGCAAAGCAATCCGTTGTGGAGCATCTATTGTCCCCATTTCGCTGGTGAAGAAACTGAGGTTTAAAGAATGTCTTTCACTCGCCATCACCCAGCACTTAATTATCCTCGCTGGGGTGTTTTTTGTATCTCTGTTTTGAGCACTTTTCTTTGCCTCAGGTTACTGCTTTCTGTCTTGCCCAAGACAGCAGAGGCAATATAGACCCCCCAAACTTCCCCAAGACTAGGAAGGGAGAAGGAAGTATTTCAGGGGTTTCATGAAATACAAAACAAAACAAAACAAAAATGTCCCTCTTCATAAGGATTCATTATTTGTCCTTTTACACACCCCTAGCCTGTCCACCAGTTTCCTTCTGGATTCATCAACACTTGTATCTGTACACTCTATGTTCTTTCTGTTTCCTCTCTCTGCTCTTTACAGAACATGAATCTTATTGCAAAGTTGCCATCAGAGCTCTCTGTTTGATTTAGCTGATTTCCCTTGCTAACACATTTCTGAGTCAGATACTTAGAGGAAGGCATTGTTCTTTGTATATTTCTGTTTCGGCAACTAACACAGGGCTTCTGGTTTCAGGGTAACTCGAGGTGGAGGGGCTAGGTGGACTTTTCCCATGAATAGTTTTAAAGTTTCAAGATTGACAAATCAATAAAAATAAAGGTATGCATTTAAAAGCACTTAGCATCCTCATTGGTGATCATTCACCCATTGCTGGTTCCTTCCCCACCAAATCCTCCTCTTAGGTGCTCAGGTGTTAGAGCTCACATTCCTTAAGCCAAGAGTTACTATCTGATGGACACTGAGCATAAACGAGGGACAGCTCTGAAGGCTTACAGGGCAGAGATCTTCTGGCATAACCTTCTACTCTGGCTGTCTCTTTCAGTGAAATTAGCCTCAAATTATTATCCTACACTTTTTATTCCTTTCTACCACACTACCACCCAGACAACAGGGAGTTTTTCTTTCCACTTAATTGGTGCTTAAATTTCATATTAAGTTAGAAAATATTACTGCGGCTCTGTGAGTTCTTAGGGGTGAGGGTTGTATGAATGAGACAGTTCTGAAGGTTGACAGTTCTGTGGAGAAGACAACTGTCAAAAGTGGGAAAGCTGTACCTGTGAGGTTTTGAAGAAGAGACACAGAGTGTATTAGGCAAGAAGATGCCCAGATCATCTGGGGAAGCATGAGCTTCCCATTCCAGCTGTTCTCGAACATCTACCTCGCTCTGGCTGTTCTCTGAGCTCAGAGCCTGGATGCTCCAGTGACCATGTTGCATTGTGTTGTAACATTCTCTTTGTTGGCTGGTTGTGTCTGCCATTTTGCCTGACTTGATTTACTGTCTTCAGAAGTTCCACAGACAAACAAATCTTCCATGAGCTGTCTATGTTGCCTCGCTGATGGAAGACTCCTAATGACCCCTTCCGTTCCTCAACAAATGAAGTCTTAGCTCCCTAGCCTAGTATTCAGTACTTCAATTTAAGCCCAAATTCAGCTCCCACCACACATACTGGTACATTCTGATATCTGCACCCCTCTAGCATATAGTCAAACCACAGCCTTGCCTCTTCATATCAGCCCATACCATTTCCTTATCTTAGATATCTAGCCATATCTAGCCATTTATTAATGTTTCGTTCAACCCCCCTGCCCTGTGTCACTGTACCTGACTATAGAGAACTCTTTAGAATGTCACTGTACTCCCTGTGATATCACTCAGTGACACCTATTGGGTACCATCCCTTTCTGTAGTTTATGCTGCCAACTGCACATTTCTCTAATCAGGATGTGAGCTTCTGCAGGCTGAGCACATCATGACGACTGTTATGCTTCTATACATAGGTGCTCAGAGCGTATAGGATGGTAGGCTTATCGCATCCAACTAGTCAGATTAGTGTTACAAAGTGTCTGGTACAGCGCCAGGCATAAATGCATAACCACGGGATGGGAAACACGTAGAAAAGAACTTGAGGGATTTAAATGTGAAGGAGAAATGTTATATATGCTTCTCAGTTTTCAGCCTACAAAAGCAAAGATGGTATTTTCATGTTTGTGGAGGTGAAAGTAAAGGTGGTTTGGGGCTGCAGAAGCTGAGGGTTGACATAGGGGAAAAGAGATAATATGAAGAGGTGATGCAGTGGGAAAGGTGAGGGACCCTGACCCAGAAGTACCCTGTGTGAGATGTGAGCTATCTGGCTTACATCCTGACTCTGTGTTGCTGATTGCGAAGCTTGGCTACATTGTAGCACATCTGGAGCCTCATCTGTTGAGGAAAGTGAGAACGTTACCCTTTCTGTCTCAGGTGTGTTGGGAGAGCAAGTGAAAGCAGTTTTTAAACTGTAAAGTGCACTATGAATGGAAGGGAGTGGTGCTACTATAAACAGCAACACCATTTATCTTCTGAGTCCTCCCAAAGCCACACTGTGGCAGGGGAATAGATCAATGGGTAGGCCTGCTGTGACAGGGAGGAAGAGACCAGACTGGCAGGAGCCTGTGGTCAGATGCTACAGGCCCCACAGCAGCGCTGCATCTGTCTAAGTACTTTTGTATCATAGAGGTGCTTCCCCAGATCTGGTAAGGGACGAATAAGGTGTGCGGCCCCAACCTTGCCTGTGCCAGGCGTACATCAGGGCCTAGTCCACAAGCTCGGTGAGTCCAGTTGTCATGGTTACTGTGGACTGGTTATGAGGTGTCAGTGTAAACTCTGGAAGGAGCAGATAACTTCTGGGTGCATCCCGGATTTGTACATAGCATCACTGAGCACTTTCTCTGGATGTGCCATCCCCTAAGCTCTGGTGACTTGGTGGCTTATGTCCAGGCGCTCCCTTCATCCATGCAACACCACCAAGGGGTAATCACATTGCTGTTCGCCTGTTACCGAGGAAGGGCCAAAGTCAGGCATATGGATTCCAGAAGGGGAAGGCGCTAAAAAGCAACAGGAACTGGAACTCTTAACTGGAACAGAGCTCTTAACTGTTACACCCTGATACCTTCAGCCTGTTAGAGTCTCAGTCTTCTCACCTGCATCACAGATCCCATGGATGATACAGCAGCTAAGGTACCTGCTCAAACTGAGGCATGCTCTAGCAATTGTCTTCTAATAAAGTAGGTGTCAGAAAGTGGAAGGAAAAATGCAGCAATCTGAGAACAATGTTATTTTCAGAAAGAAAGGAGTCATCTTAAGAGCCACCCATTGCCCTTTAAACCTACCTTCCCTTTCAAGTATAAGAAAACCAAATTAAGAGATTAAGCAATGTGGGAAGTTTACAGTCCAACAGATAAAGGCAAAGAGAATGCATTCATGAAAGGACAAATTATGTCAGGACATTCTGATCATTACCAAAAGCAAGCCATAGTTCTAAAAGTTGACAAGTGTACAATGGCTGTAATGTATCTGGAATTTAGTAAAAAATCACTTAGAAGAGAAAAAGCTTGAAGTCTTGCCTAAGAAATTAATTCAAATTGGCCTGGGGGAAGCTGTGTCACTCAGGATCAAAGCTTGCTGGGAGATGGGAGTGAAGAGTGTGATGACAAATGACCATAGCTCTTTGGGTGTGATGGGGTCAGGTGAGAAGACCCAATTTAACCATCATCGCTTAATGATCTGCAAGAATGACTACGCTCTTGGTAATGACGTTCATATGTGCTGCTAAATTGGAAGGTGTCACAGTGATGGCTCAGGGAAGGAAGCACAGCATCAGAGGGTGGCAGTCGAGGTCAGGAGGCCAACACAATCAGGAACAGAGGGGATGGCACAGGCAAGGACAAATGGGGAAATTTCTTTGAGCAGGGTATCCAAACATAGTGATATATGTGTTGCCCACATATATGCACAGGAACCTAAGCAGAAGTGAAACAAAAGCTTTCCACTGATTTACCCTTCTAGGATGAGGAGGCACCGGGAGTTATATTTGAAAAAGCATTAAGGCTGCTCATTTTAGCAGTTGTGTCTAGTTTTGGAGGATTAAATCCTATCCTTTTTCATTAGTGTGATAGTCTCAGTGGCAGAAATTTATGTTTTGCCCCTAAAGAGTAAGATCACTACTTAACCTATAAACTGGGAAAATGATAACAGTTTCTAAAGAATTTTGTGAGAGTTAAGCAAATACAATGTGCAAACACCATGTCTGATAAATAGTGTGTGTTTGATAAATATTACCTATTATTACCTGTTAGCCACAGCATTGCAGTAAGTATGCAGTCCATATAGATAATGAGCTTTCAGCTTGAATTGGGGGATGAAATGCAGACCAGTTTGAAAACTCTTGATGAAATAAAAATAACATTGTCTAGAGGATCACCATTCTTTTCCAGGTTCTGCTATAGGACACCCAAGAAGGGTTGTGTCATTTCTCTTTCCGTATGCACAAACATCTGGTACTTGATTCTCTCATCTCTTGAAAAGCTCATCTCTTGAAAAGCTCATGTGTCTATAAAATCCTCCGTGTTAACTTTAAAAATTAGGTAGGCAAATTCCTGACACAAACAACTTCACTGGAGGGAAGTTTATTTTTGCTCATAGTTTTAGAGGTTTCAACACATGGTTACCTGGCTTCATTGCTTCAGGGCCCAAGCATGGCAAGGCTGACCATCATGGCTGGGAACATGTGATAGAGTGAATTGCTTCGCTTCATGGTCTACCTGAGGGCTGAGTTGAGGAGAAAGGAGGCATTATAGACAACAGGAATACAACCTTCAAAGTCAAGCCTCCAGTGATTGATTCTTTGCCTCCTTTTAGGCTCCATGTCCTAGTAGCCCATCTACTTATGATTAATCGATAATCACTTGATGAAGTTAACACCATCCCAATCTAGTTTCCTCTCAACAGTCTATGAGCTTGGGATCAAGTTTACAATACACAAATGCTCTGGGAAGACCCTTCATTATCTAAACCACAGCAGGTTCAAAGTAAGTTAAATTTTGTCTTATTCAGGTTGTCGTCTTTGGGGGTGTATTTTCCAGCACATTTTGCTCTGTAGACTTATTCTCTACTGCCAGTTAACTTCTCTGGGTAAGGAAACTGACTTATATATGTTTAACACTGAAAAACTAGGCTCCCAGCAACATTTCTAGTCCTGAACCAATCAGGAAGCTTGGTCAGCTTGATCATAGGATAATTACCAGGAGTGTGAGCATGGTGGTTTCAATAGATATCTGCTTCTGTTGGATGCCCAGGAATAATCCTTAGAAATATTCTTAATGCTCTGAATAGGGTGTGGATTGATGAGAGTCATAACATTTGGATGTGTGGGATGGAGTTTCCAAAGGCTTAAGAAACACTTCATAACTATATAGACCTAGTCCCCATTTAAAAATGTGTTTGTGTATTTATTGGAGTTGCACATGTGACATGGCATGATTATGTAGGTCAGAGGACAACTCATGGGAGCTAGTTTTCTCTTTTCACAATGTGGGTATCCCTCAGATTGAATTAAGGTTTCCAGACTTAGAAGTCAGCACCTTTGCCCTCTGAGCCATCTCACCATCCCAAGTCAGCCTCGGTTAATGCATTTTTTCCAGGAGTCATGTAGTTGCTTCTATTCTTGACAACTGTTGAGAGGATAAGTCATGAATCTTGGAAAGGCACGTTTTCATGTGCTTACAAACCACAAGACTCCCCTGGAAAGTTTCAACTGAAAAGAGAAATTAGTTTTATTTTCAAGAATTTTGGCTGAAATGAATAGTGTATTCACTTTTGAATTCCTAGTAGAGCAAGAAGGTGACAGGTTGAAGGACACTGCAAGAGAGTCATCCACATGATTGACAAGATAGAGGAAGTAATTGAAAAAAGAGAGAAAAGAACAAAGGGCCAAGGTGGAGGTGGGGATGCGTGTGTGTGACAGTAGGGTGATAGAAGTTAACTAGAACACTCAGGGAGAGAGACTCGGATAAGATCCAGCATCTACAGAGTGATGGGAGGTGAAAGTCACTCTAAAGGTACACATTTTAAAATCTGTTCATAGTTGCAGACCATCTCATGTCATGCTATGATCTATCCTAGGTATGGAGAACTCAAAGGCTGTTTCTACCTTGTCTCTTTATTCTCTTAGATGGGGATAAACATTAAATTCAGCACTGGGCTGAATTAAAACCAAGTTTGTCTGCTTACTTGCTATGTTGCCTTAGGAAAGATATATCTATATCTATATCTATATCTATATCTATATCTATATCTATATCT
>OU015742.1:180873755-180909520 GCA_907169655.1 Acomys percivali
TGTGTGTGTGTGTGTGTGTGTGTGTGTGTGTGTGTGTGTGTGTGTGTTGGGGGGCTTCAAGTCAGAGGGAGTGAGAAATATACACATTAAATATCCACCTATCTCCATCTTTGAAATCTGAATAAATTTGGAGCCCACACCCAGAATTCCATGAGTAGTTCTTGGGTACTCTAACATGCTATTTGGTTGGCAAAATTGAATGAAAAAAGGCACCAGGAAGGTCACTTCTTATATTTTGAACTTTGAGGCTTGTTGAGAACTAGACTTTCCTAAGATCCACAAGAACAAACACTGATAATGACAAAATTTTTTTTTAGATCAACTTTGCTCCAGATGCATTGACCATTATTATAGTTGGTTGTGAGCAGCAAAGCAATTGACATGCTCAGGATTATATTTGGTCTAGTGTTCATCCTCTTTAACAGGTGGCTCAGTATTGATGAAATTACAGAATCCTGTTGCCCTATAAAGTAGAGGGAAGGGAGTACCAGTATTTTTAGTGCACAGCAAAAGAGACTACTCTAAAATCTTAAGTGAGCTTAGAGATGTTTAACTTCATCTCCTTTTCTTTACATTTTCTTGGTTGTATCATCAAGATGTTATAGGGGACACCTTGATCCTGGGAGATTTAGTCAAACTTGAGAGGGACTCTAGTATGGCTTTGTGAGAGTATAAACACATCCCTACCTCAATCTTCTTTTTGATTCTTTAAGGACCCTTCATTCTCTGGAATATTATACATATTGTTCCCCTTGATTCACACTTCATTTTTGTTGTTGTTGTTGAAAGAAAATAGCATTTTAAAATTTAATTTATTCAGATTACATCTCAATTGTTATCCCATCTCTTGCATCCTCCCATTCCTCCCTCCCTCCCACTTTCACTCTATTCCCCTCCCATATGTCTGTGACTGAGGGGGGCCTCCTCCCCCTTTATATGATCATTCACACTTTATGAACCTCTCCAGTTTCAGGTGGACTTGCTATGTCTCTTTAACCCCCATCCTTCCAATACCTTTCCCAAGAAAATTTAACTCTTCCTTCTGTGACTTGTTTATTTTCTTATGTTTTGTTGGGGGCAAGGTCCCATGCAGCTCCTTTCTCCACATCCTCACTAGCATGTGCTATCACTTGAATTTTTGGTCTTAGCCATTCTGGTAGGTGTAAGATGGAATCTCAAAGTCATTTTGATTTGCATTTCCCTGATAACTAAGGATGTCTTTAGGTGTTTCTTGGCCATTAGAAGTTTCTCTGTTGAGAATTCTGTTTAATTCTGTATCCCAATTTTTAATTGGATTACTTGGTTTGTTGGTGTTTAATTTCTTGAGTTCTTTATGTATTTTGGATATTAGCCCTTTGTCAGATGTAGGCTTGGTGAAGATCTTTTCCCAGTCTGTGGGCTGTTTTATTCTGTTGACAATGCCCTTTGCCTTACAGAAGCTTTTCAGTTTCATGAGGTCCCATTTATTAATTGTTGATCTTAGGGCCTGAGCTACTGTTCTGTTCTGGAAGTTGTCTTCTGTGCCAGTGAGTTCAAGGATCTTCCTCACTGTTTCTTCTAACAGATTTAGTGTGTCTAGCTTTATGTTGAGGCCTTTAATCTACCCGGACTTGAGTTTTGTGCAGGGTGAAAAATATGGATCTATTTGCATTTTATTACATGTAGCCATCCAGTTAGACCAGCATCTTTTGTTGAAGATGCTATCTTTTTTCAATTGTATGGATTTGGCTTCTTTGTCAAAAGTCAAGTGTCCAAAGATGTGTGGGTTTCCCCCCCCCCCCCGATCTTCTATTTGATTCCATTGATAAACCAACCTATTTCTATGCCAATGGACATCTCATTCTCCATAGTTGTGGGAGGAATGGGACTTCCTCTGACATGAACTCTGGTGTCCCCAATTTGATCACTTCCCCTTGGTGGGGAGGCCAATTGGCAGACAAAGGAAGGGGAAGCAGGCTATCGAGATGAGACCTGATAGGCTGTGGTCATATGGTGGGGGAGGAGATCCCCTTCTGTCAGAGGTCTACGGGAGGGGAATAGGGTGGAAGAGGGAGGGAGAGTGGGAATGGGAAGATACAACTGAGGGGATAACAATCAGGATGTAATCTGAGTAAATTATAATAAATTAAAATTTAAAAAACTCCATGCTCTTTTCATAGAATAATTTATTTGCCATCAACAGGAAGGGCTATGTGATTCCATCCATCACCATCTTTGAATTTTCTGTCTGTTCCACTTCACAGAAAGGGGCAGATATCAGACAACATTTTAAGAGGTTGATAACCTTGAATCAGGCTAAAAGTTTTGTGTTTGGTAATTAAAGTCTTTGCACTTAGCTATTTCTTTTAAGTATATAAATGCTAATACAAATGAATATATTTATAAGTGGAGTGATAATAGGCGAATTTGCTAGTAGTTATTTCTCTTATTAAATAAAAGACACCAGTAAATTTCCAAGCATCACCTATGCTGTGTTTTGCTATATTTTAACCCCCAGAGCCAGCATATGTTTGCATTTGTGTTTGAGCATGCAAATTTCAAAAAAAGTCAGCCTCTGACTCTTGTTATTTCATGCAAGGTATTTTGCTCATCATGAACCTATAATGTCAAATGATAACCACAAGGATTTACAAAGCCCAGTTTGAGAAAGGTCACCAAAATATATAAGTTGACACTGAGACTTGGTACTATAAGCTTCAAGTGAAGATGATTAAATCTTAAACCTTCCCTAAAGTTTGGAAAAGCCTGGCTGGATTTGAACTTTAAAGACTCAGGTATGATTAGCTTCAGTTCCCATCCTTTTTTTTTTTTAATCACTTCAACTATTGAGTTCTGCCTTTCCAGTATTGTTCTTTAAAAAAGAAAGAAAGAGAGAAAGAAAGAAAACAAAAGTCTTGCCTTGTCAATTATAACATGTATAACATGTACAATGGGATGAAGGGAGGATACTTGAAATTAAAAGATAAACCTGAAAATGTCTCAAGATCCCAAGATGCATAGCATCACTGGGGTGGAGAGAGCAGGCTCTGTGCAGTACTCCATGTCAGAAACATCAAGAAGTGAATTTTTATCAAGTCTTTTAAAAATCTTTATTCACAGAAAGGACCAATTATACTTGAATGTAATCCAGAAAATTGTGTTTGAGAGCTAGCTCCTAGAAGAGGTATCTTGAGAATTCCAGGACTTGTGGGCTAGGGAAACCATGCTACCCCCTTCCAGGGAAATGCCTCGTGAGTCACAAGCATCTCAAGGGCTATGATTCACATCCTAGAGACTAAAGAGCAGGTAGAGGACAGGCCGTTACTGTATGATGTATCTGAATGGGAGCACTTGATTATTCCTTATGAAACCATTCTCCCCTGAGCTCTGGAATCTGCCTGTGCTGCCCATCTGTCAGTGCTCACTCCTACACATTACCTACATTATTGCTGCCTAGTTCTAGACCCATAAGGTAGAAGAAAAACCCTATGCAATGGTTGAATGTGAGGTATCTCGGGAGTGAAATGTGGAGAAATGACTATGAATTTTGGGGCTAGACAGATCTGATTTGAGTCCTGACTCCCTCTTTTATGAGTTATAATGACTTTAGGTCAGCCATTGAATCTCTTGGAACCTCATTTTTCTCCTCCAACACAGGCATATGGATGAGGATCTCATGGTGGTTGGTGTTTTATAAGTTAATGAAGTAGATAAAACAGGAAACAGGATGTGGCATACAGGCATCCTTTCAGTAGATGTCTTTTCTCTTACTTTCTTGCAATCCCTTTCTTCCTTCTCCATTATTGTTTTCTTCTATGCTTCAGGGTTTCCTCATGGTTGCGTTGTCAGTCCTTTCCATGGACCTGGCTGACAAATGCTTTCAGAATTGTTTAACCCAAGTGTTAAAAGCAACTTTTGAAACTTGTGGCTTGTAAAAGGACTCTCCAAAGGTAGACTTTCTGACTCTCATCTCACTGGTACTGCGGGGAGCTTTGAGGATAGCCTCATTGTGAATTTACACTTTATAATTTGCAAGGCTTTTTGTTGTTGTTGTTGATCATTTTCTTCATGTGATCTGTCTAAATTCTTAGAAAACTATAGCATGGAGAATGCCCCAGGACTGCTTGAATCAGACCAGAGGACGATGCAGCTACCATGCCAAATTGTTTGTATGGCAATGAGATTGTGTGTAGCTTCATTAGAAGGTTTGATAAGCTAGTCCTTTCTGGAGACTATGCTTCTTGGTTTGGTTGTTGGATCAGTTTGCAATTACTAATCTAGTTGCTGGAGATCATCCAAACCTACAGAAGGATTCTTCCTCCTGGCTTGTTAGGCAATAGGCTGGCTGTTAGAGTCTTATGGCTTTCCTGGCCTGTGAGGAGGCTGGTAATCCAGCCAGTTTATTTTATTATTATTATTATTATTATTATTATTATTATTATTATTATTATTGGTCAGGGAAGATTTGTAGAAAATTGTATCATCAACCATAAGGCCCCGAGGTTTGTGCTGTGATTTGCAAATACAAATTCTATGGAGATTCATTGAGAATAGAATTACTGGGTACCATCCTAGGACTTGGGGATGTGTCAGAGCATCTTTAGACTTGAGGCTTAGTACCCCAGTATGGGCATGAGAATAGCCATCATCAATACAAGGGATGGATACATGGATAAATGTTGGCCAGTGAAGTGTGCTGTAGTAGGAAATAATGAGTTTATGGAAGGGGTATTGGTAGGCGTGTGAGTAAAGGAACACAATTTTATACCAGGTGTCTAGAACAATGACATTGAAAAGGCACAGCATTGGATAGATGAATGAATATGGCATAGAGATGAACATACTGGGCAGGAGTGAGAGTGTAGACTGCAGAACGTATCTCACAGGGCTTTAGATGGCCACGATGAGGTCTGTGGCTGTTATCCTAACAGAAATGGAAGTCAAAGAAGTGTTTGAACCAGACTCCCACCTCATTTTAGAGCATCTTTTGGTCCCAAGACCAAAAATAGACTGCAGAGGGCTAGGAAATAAACAAAGGGACAAATTCAGAGCCTCCTGTTAGAATCCAGGTGGGAGATGGGAGCTTGGTACATGGGGGTCAGCAGTGGATGGGGAAAGTGGTCATGTTTGGAGTATACTTGGAAGATGATGCCAACAGAATTTACTGTTGAGAGAGATGGCTGTAAGTGTGACAAGAAGAGATAGTGAGGATCCCCAGGCCTTTGTCCTTAGCAAAAGGAAGGGAGATGTTTTCTTTACTTAAGATGGGGGAAAGACTAAGGGAGAAGATCATGTCGGCAGAGAGACCAGAAGTGTGGCTGAGTTTTGTTGAGTCTTAGATGCCCAGGTTTGGTTTGTCATCAAAGGGGAAAGATGCCAGACCTCGTACTCATGATGGTTACTCTCATGCTCCTACTGGGGCACTAAACCCACAAAGGTATTAATGCTTCTTTGGAACAGGCTTATTGTGTGGCTATAAGCTGTAAAACACGCATTTACTGAAGATGAGTACTTAAGAACTTCTTTGTGCCTCTAAATATGCACGTGGGCACCTGCGTGAGGAGTCCAGAGATCCATCTTTGGTGCCATGTTTTTGGGAGCCATGTACTTTGTTTATGGAGACAGTATCTCTCATTGGCCTGGAGCTCACTAAATAAGCTAAGCCAGCAGGTCAGGGAGCCCCAGGGATCTGCCCGTCTCTACGTTCCTGGTGCTTGCATTACAAGTGCAGGGCACTATACCTGGTGGTTTTGTTTGTTTGTTTTTGTTCTGTTTTGTTTTCTAAATGTGGACTAGAATTCAGTTCCTCATACTTGGATCATAAGTATTTTATTAACTGAGCCATCTCCCCAGTTCTAGAAACTTCCAACTAACAATATAGAGGATCAAGAATAGTTTATGGGAAGGGAAATTTTGTGAATTCAGGACTCCTGGGCTGCTGCACAATCTACTACTTAGGGTTATGTTTCTTTGTTCCTATTAGAAGAATAACCACCAGGCAGTTGCCTGCTGGAGAGATTGCTTTTGTAAGATTGCACCAGCATTTGTTGAAGTATCTAATAGGACTCTCATAGCAACCAGAGGATGAAAGAATTAATACCTATGAAGGAATGGTGGAAGAATAGATAGGTGGACGCTAGGCCCTGGGTAGTATTTCTTTTTCAGAACCCCCAATGGCCATCCACAGAGTGCTGGACTCAAACAAACTAGGGAGGGGTCATTCCTAGCTGTCCCTTCAAGGTCATTCTTCTTTAACTTCACCCTCACCCCATCAAATTTGCTGAATTTAAAACACACTACTTCCCAAAAATCCTTGTTGAGTTTCGCAAACTGCCTGAGTCTCAAGTCCTCACTTGAGGTGTTAAAAATAACTTGGCATTGTCAAGCTGTGGGGATTGGCTCCCCAGGGAGGGGAAACGCTTTTGTATATTTCTTCTCTTTTTCTCTCCCTTAAACTTTCACAGGGAGCTCTCATGTCTTGTCCATTGCCTGAGGTCCTCGGGCAATTTGTCAGCTCTTTTGTGCCATTGATAATTTCTGCATAAAGTTGATGTCTCGTTTCTTAAAGCGAATTGTAAAAACCCCAATGGTTAAACTTCTCCTATTTTCCTCATCATTCTCACCATTCTGTTCAATGACGACTGATTATTTTTACAATATCATTAAGTTATTAATTTACTTACAGCGTACTTCAAAAGCTTCAGGAAAATACAACAGACATCACCAGTTAAACAGAATTGAAATCATTAATGAAACAGTTTACAGGGACCAGGAACCAAACGCAGCTGGAACGTGTTACCCATCCCCCTGGCTTTGGTTGATGAGCATAACAGGGTCACATGGTCTGAGGCTCTTGGGGGGTCTGCTGAGGTCTTTGGATCATGGCAGAAATTATTTCAGAGACTGAAGCCATGTCTCCATAGAAAGTCTTGTCTCCTGCTCTGTTGATTGTGAATCTGGGAGCTTGGCAAAGACATAGGCAATCGGGTGAGGCTAACTGGCAAGAGGCAGCGGCGTCGCTAAGGTAACCAGAACCCCAACTCGGAGGGTTTTGCCTGGGTTCACAAGAGTCTTCCAGGTTTCCGTTTAAAAAAGAGACTACACAGAACAAATTTAGGGAGAAAAGCATTTAGATACTGTAGTCTAAAAAACTCTTAGTTCTCCTGGCCATCACCCCTAGTTTGTTTGATTCCATAGATCTGGTATGGGAGACCTGGTACCTCTACTTCATATGGTGGTTTATTATTTATAGATATAGATGTTGTTTCTAAACATGATTGTCTTAAAGAATCACCTTGGTTTTATTGTGGCTATGGGTGAAGTGAGGACCTGCATTCTTGAGATTGGTCTCACTATACGTACTATGTTAATTAATTAATTAATTAATTTTTTTGTCAGTGTGATGGCTAATTTTCAATGTTGTCTTGATGGAATTTAGAGTTTCTAAGGTGTTACCTGTGAGAGGGTTTCTAGATTAGATTAATGGATATAGGTGGACTTAACCCTAAATGTGGGCAGTATAGCCTCTATGGGCATCGGTTCTAGGCTGCATAAAAAGAGGCAAATAAGCTGAGTGTCAGTGTTCACCTCTCCCTCTCTATTCACTGGTAGGGCCAGATATCAAATGTACCTTCATACTAATAGGGATAGATATGTGGGGGTGGAAGAGGTAGATGAGTGCTTCCTTGGTTGTACAGAGGGGAAGCCCATTGCCTCCTTGTCTTTGACCTTGAGTTTATGATACCATTCATTTTTTCATATCCTCTACATCCCAGTGCCCCAGAACAAAGTACTGATGATTCATGCAAGTTATGGGCCATGTTGGATTATAAGTAGTAGCTGTAACTAGTGAAGGAGGGGAAAGGTTTGTGAGACATGGAGACAATGAAGACAACAAGTCAAGAAGAGAGGAATAAGCAGTTTAGGAGACGATAAACCCCTGGTCTGTCAGGAGCAGCTTTCTGCTTACACCATGAGGCCAAAGCCAAGGCACTCTATGTGTCTCTCAGCAGGACTCTTGGTGGATCTTGAAGAGAGTTTATTCCTGCTTATTTGATATCACATTAGAGATTTTTCTCTAAGCTATTACATTTTACATAAGATTTAATTTCTTCATCTGTCCTGTTTGCTATATATTCTCAGAGCAGTGGCTCTCAACCTAAGGGTTGTGGCCCTTTTGGGGGATTAAATGGCCCTTTCATATGGCTGCCTAAGACCAGAGGGAAAATATTGATTTCTACATTACAATTCATAATAGTAGCAGCAAAATTACAGTTATGAAATAGCAATGAAATAATTATATAGTTAGGGGGAGGGTGTCACCACAACATAAGGGACTGTGTTAAAAGGTTGCAGCGTTAGGAAGGTTGAGAACCACTGTCCTAGAGTCTTCAGATGCCCATGTATGCAGTGTTTAAAAGACAATGATGGTTTGGATTCCTTCGTGTAGAAGTCCAGAAATGATTAGGTGAATAAGGAATGTTGGGGGAGGCAGTGAAGTGTGAAGGTGGGCAGGCTCACCCTTGAGAGTCACTCCTGGCCTGGCTTAGGTTCTTATGGTGCTTGGTGACTTCAGAGTATCTGCTGGCAAGTTTTCTGGGCATGCATGGGCAGTGGGGTGTGAGTACTGTGAATTTCTCTCTTCCCCTTGTGATTAGATTGTTATTGGTGGAAGTGATTCAGACCTTTCTGTCCCCAGAGAATAAATCATAGCCAACAGAGTAAATGTCGTCTCAGACATATTTGTGACACCCACCAGCAATGCCCTTTAAGTTGCATCTCTGTAACATTTCCCTGAAAGTGGCATCATACAATATAGTGGCCGCTATGCACGTTGACTGTTTATATTATAATGATAAAGATGAAGTAAAACTTAAAACTCAACTGCTCACCATGACTAGCCAGATTTTTGTACATAATATATGTATGTGAATATATTCATATTTGTGCATATATATGTGTATGTGACTATATGTTCATATTTGTGCATATGTATGTTAATATATGCTCATATTTTTGCATATGTGTAGCAGCCAGAAATTAGTAGCAATTGTTATTCCTTAGGCATTATTCACTCTTTAGTTTTTTTTTTTTTTTTAAGACAGAGTCTCTCAGTGGCCTGGAATTTTCCGAGTAGGCTAATCTGGCTGGCTAGAGAGCCCTAAGAATCTGTCAATCTCTGTCTCCTCACTTCTAGGACTGCATGTGCATACCACCACATTTGGCTTTTTTAAGTGTGGGTTCTGGGAATGAAACTCAGATCCTTGTGGTTGCAAGGTGAGCACTTTATTGACTGAACTGTACCCGCAGTCCCACTGGTCACATTTGAAAGCCCTTACAGCCATATGCATCTACTGGCTGGTATCACGGAGGGTGCAGAGCTATAGAATATTTTCATTATCACAGGATTCCTACTGGACAGAGCTACATAAACATTTGGGGTTACCCCTTGGGTTGGCTGAAGGGAGGTAAAGCCCCTTCTCTCCTGTGGTCCTTTAGTTGCCTGACACTAAGCCCACTTGATGGCTAGCAGAGGAGGAGAACTGGCCCACTGGGAGGGCTGAGGATAGCACAGTACTTGTTGCGTTTCCCCACATTGCATACCTTATGATGGAAGTGCACAGACTAGTCAATGCGCGACACGGTGCAGAAACGTAATTCAGGCCTAAGCAAAGGAATTCTTTGTGACCTTTATACTATGGCTCAAACTTAGGACTTGATGGGGCCTCAATGGTGCTTTCAATCACCCTGATTCTTGAGATGAGGAAATACTGGCTGAGTGACTTGTCCAAGGTGATGGAGAGGATCAAGTTGATCCTGAGGTCTAGAGCTCCTGACTTACTTATTGGCTTACATTGGATTATATCACCTCTCAATGGAAAGAGAAGTGTGGACCCATGAGATCTGGGGTCCTGTCCAGACAAAAGAGTTGCTCTTCTCATTCAACAAGACCTTGTTAGGGCAAACAGATGGTTTGTATCCAGGGTTCTCAGTCTCATAAAACCTTGTGAATCTTTAATGAAGAAGTTTGAAAGAGAAAGTTACTTGTGGAATCTTTATAACCTAAGAGGTACTAGGCTAAGCATGGTGAGGTTTTTGCTATGTTGAAACAGCATCTTGTTCAATAGCAGTGACTAGTTTGAATCCTGAAACTTAATATGTAGAAAAACCTTGCCTTTAATTCATTGCAATCCTCTGTTTCTGTCCCCTGACTTGAGGGATTGCAGGCATGTGCCACGATGCCTGGCCCTGTGTGCCAAGTCTTTTATATATTTTATCATGTTGGAAATGAGTGCTTTTCCCCCCATCTTAAGAGCTAAGGTTTACAAAAGTTGATGATCTTGTTTAAAGTCTCAAAACTAATAAGCAGATGAGACACAAATCTAGGCCCAAGTACCCCCCAAGTCTCGCTTTTGCATCATCTGACAGCACTGTGACAGGGAAACCCAGATACTGGTAATAAAGCATGAGATACAGGACCTTGGAGGGCAGATGTACACATGGTTTTGACTGTGGCATCACAAGGTTAGGAAGAGTGTGAGAAGATCCCAGCCATACCACCTTAGACAGGATCCTTCTAGCTGTGTATATGAAGAAAGAAAAGAAGTAGTGTCAAGATGGGGGGTTGCTGATTTCTTTGCCTTGGAACTTCATGGGTTAAGAAGGGACTGACAACCAAACCAAACAACCCAATTGAGAAATGGGGCTCAGAACTAAACAGAGAATTCTCAACAGAGGAATATCGAATGGCTGAGAAAAACTTAAAGAAATGCTCAACGTCTTTAGTCATCAGAGAAATGCAAATCAAAACGACTCTGAAATTCCATCTTACACCCATTAGAATGGCTAAGATAAAAAATTCAAGTGACACCACATGCTGGCGAGGATGTGGAGAAAGAGGAATACTCCTTCATTGCTGGTGGGAATGCAAACTTGTACAACCACTTTGAAAATCTATCTGGTGTTTTCTCAGAAAACTGGAAATAGAGCTTCCTCAAGACCCAGCTATTCCACTCCTTGGAATATATCCAGAAAATGCTCTAGCACACAACAAGGACATATGCTCAACCATGTTTATAGCAGCCTTATTCATAATAACCAGAACCTGGGGACAGCCTAAATGTTCCTCAGTTGAAGAATGGATAAAGAAACTGTGGTACATTTACACTATGGAATACTACAAGGGAATCCCGAAGTTTGTGGACAAATGGATGGGACTAGAAATTATCATAATGAGTGAGTTAACCCAGAAGTAGAAAGACTCACATGGTATATACTCACTTATAATTGAGCACTAGCCCAAAAGGCACATCTCATGAAAGTCTTTACTTACCAGGAGATTGAAATAGATGTGAGGACATCCTACTGAGACTCTAGGTAAGAGAAATAAAGAAGATGGGGAAATAGAAGGACCGAAAGGGTCCTAGAAACCTACAAGAAGAACATCATGATGCGTGGATCAAGGCCCAGGGGGGCTGCTCAAACTATTGCACTAACGAAGGACAATACAATAGTAAATATTGAACCCCTACTCTGATCTACCCAATGGATAGGACATTCTCCACAGTTATGTGGAAAGCGGGGACTTACTTTGACATGAACTCTGGTGCTCCATATTTGACCACCTCCCCTTGGTGGGGAGGCCTGATGGCACTCAAAGAAAGAATAAGTATGTTACCAAGATGAGACTTGATAGCCTATGATCATATAGTGGGGGAGGAGGTCCCCCTCAGTCATAGACCTAGGGGAGGGGAATAGGGTGAAAGTGGGAGGGAGGGTGGAATGGGAGGATACAAGTGATGGGATAACAATTGAGTTGTAATCTGAATAAATTAATAAGATTTTAAAAAAGAAGGGATTGACCCTTTAACATTGCCAATTAGGGCAGAGTTTCCAAATGATTCCTGTTCTGAATGTTCATGGACCCTTACATAGGATGCTGGGATTCTAAGTAAAAGTAGATGTCCTCATGTCACCATGTTGGTCCCACATGTAAGAGGGCATGCTTAATGAAGATGATAAGGGGTGGGTTTATGAAGTTTCAAGGGAAAATGAGATACGGTGAGAAGAAATGACCTTGACAGAGAGCAGAACAGCCAAAGGAAATGGGGAAACATTTAAGACTCTACCATTGAATGCAGAATCAAAGATTCTTCTGTTGGCAGCTTAAATCCATGGAGGCCAAAGGGAGTGAGAAAGCAGCTCTTCCTGACTTAGGAAATAGGTACCACCTGCTGGATGGATTCTATCAACCCCTAGAAGAAAGAATTGCTTGGAAATATTAGCTTAGAAAAGGAGGCCACAGAACTGAATTCTGTGTGGTAGCATGCTGAGACCAGACTGCTGTCTCTTCCCAAGATGGTAGGCCCATCTACCCAAGATGGATGTTTCCTTGACCAGTCATGGCTTTACAGAAACAGACTCTTGGGAATAAGATGGGTGTTTAGTTTTGAACAGATGAAGGATATTAGGTATTTATTGCTGCAAAACAAAAGGGTTGCTAACAGCAACATGTTTCTTCAAACTCTGTGAGTTGACCCAGAAATTTTCTCCATGTAAGGGGAAACTGCATGACTACATTGACCTTGCAGATAGGTGATGTTTAGCCACACCTGGCAGTGCAGGCCTATAATCTCAGTTACTCAGGGGATTGAGGCAAAAAGATTGTGGTTTAAAGGCCTGCCCAGGCTACAGAGGGAATTCATGGGTAGTCTTGGCAAATTCGTGAGGTCTTGTTTCCAAAAATGGAGGCTTGAGGGTGTAGCAGAGCAGTAGACCACTTCCTATTGGGCGGACTCCATGGTTCAGGTACTTGCATGCAAGTGTGCCCATGTAAAAGCCAGGTAGCACATGTTGGTAATCCAAGCACTGGGGAAGCAGAGGGAGGGGGATCCTTGGAGCCTGCTAGCCAGTTATTTCTACCAAATTAGTGAGCTCCAGGCTCAGAGAGAGAAACTGCCCTGGCAAAGAAAGTGGAAGAATATAGAGGAAGATATGGATATCAACAACAGGCCTCTACACGCATGTTCCCATATATGTCTGTATGCTACATATGCACACAGCACACAAAAGTGGTACACACACACACACATATACCATACCACATACACCTTTATAACACATGTATACACATACAGACACAGACACACACACACACACACACACACACACAGAGAAAGAGAGAGAGAGAGAGAGAGAGAGAGAGAGAGAGAGAGAGAGAGAGAGAGAGAGAGAGCCTGAGTTTAATCTCCAGTCTCCAGTACTGAAAAAGGAAGGAAGGAAGGGGGAAGGAGGGAAGGAGGGAAGGAGGGAAGAATGGGACCTGAGGACTTGATGGTGGCTGGAGGATAAGCGCTCAGTTCTCTTTGTGGCTTCTCATTTCAGAGTCTTTTTCCATGGTTTCTTAAACCAGCAGGAGAGCTTCAACTCTCCTAGACTTTCAAAAGTATGGTTGTTGAATGGTGATTGAGTTTCATGAGGAGTAAACTGAAAGGTGTCAGGCTTTACAGGGGCTAAAACCAGTTTAGTATCCATGTGATAGTTCCCATTAGCCACAGGACGCCCAAAGTTCTGGCCAATTTCATGGGGAAGGGAAGTAGACTTCTTGATGGAAGGAATAATTTGTGGACATGGATGGTTTGGGGATGTTGGAAGCTATAGTAGTGGGCAAATGCCCACAGGAAGTATAACACTTCCTTCTCTGCTAGAAGGTACTAGACTCGCCCTGCAGTCAGGTCGCAATATTTGGCAAATCAAAATATAGGGCACCACATTAGAGTTGAATTTCTTCTTCGGTGCGTATTTACACTAAAATACTTGCTATTTATTAGAAATCCAAATTTACATGGGCCTTTTTTGAAAAAAATCCTACAACTTTGGGAAGATCAGTTCTCTAGAAGACAACATTTCCGCAGGGCCATAGACAGAGACAAGAGAGGGAACTTGCAATCCAAGGTATGGATAATTGGAAAACCTCCCTGATGCTAATGATTCTTACATTTTATCTGCACATAGATGACCTGGCGACTTTTTAAAAGTGTGGCCTATTTAAATGACTTGAGATGGGGCCTGAGGTTCTTTTTTTTTTTTTTTCTAGCAAGCTCTCGGGTGATGGATGCCATGCAAGTCCATGAGTCCCTCTTTGAGGAACAAGAACTGGATCTGCAAAGGACCAGATAAGGATGGTCCTTAGCTTTAGGCCATATGATCTCTTTTGCAATGGCTTAACTATGGTACATCAGGAAAGCAGCCTCAGGCTGTATGTAAGAGAAAGAACACTTTATTTATGCAAACATACAAGATGAAGACCCTTCTTAGGCCCTTCTTTGCTGACTCTGAGATGGTTTATTCCACTATGCTCTCTTCTCTTAAGAAAAAAAGTCCCCAATACAAAGAAGCAAAGGTCTATAATAGAACTCTATTATTTTCAGAGTTCAGAAGTGATTGCTCTAATTCTTTTTTTTTTCTTCTTTTTGATTGCTCTAATTCTTATGCTAGGAAATACAAAGCTCTCTCTGCTCATAATTACTCAAGATCTTCAGCTAATATTTGGCATGCTGTTGAAATGTAAAGTCATCTGTGAACTAGGGATCCTGTTATATTAGTTAATAAAGAACATTTGAGCCTAAGTACAAATGTATTTAGGGTCACTTCTTAGGAGTGGAAAAGAACCCTGCTTTAGGGAAGTTTGGTTATAGATCATTTGTCCTTATGCCTAGGGAGGCGTGGCTGCTGCTTCTTGCCATATCCACCACCCACCCTGAAAGTACGCTTGCCAGTATTGATCATTAAATTACTCATCAAGCCAAAGGCATTCAGTTATGTGAAACAGAGGTTGCCTGTGCAACTGTTCTGGTTTGCCAGGGTGGGAGGGATTTGTCTAGGGTGTGTGACTTTCAGTGCAGAACCAGGACAGAGAGTGAGGGAGGGGACTGAGTAAGGTTGCCTGTGATCAATTCCACAACAATGATGTGATGACAACATGACACATTTCCACAGAACTCAAAGGCAGTTAGAAGACCCTCAGAGGAATATCTACTGCAATATTGTATTTGAATTTGAGAAATGCGTGCCATTTATGGCTGCAGGTGACATGAATGTACAGCTCTGCCTTACACGGAGACTGGGAAGGGCTTGTCATGAACATGTTTTCTAGGCACTGCATTTAATCAGGTGCTCAGTGGCTGCTTGCTGGTGCTGCCAGCGGTCTGGATGGTAATGGTAATAACAATAATAATTATACATAACAACTAACATTTATTGGGTGCTAATATATGCAAGGTAAATTATGTGTTTCACATTCATTATCTTATTACATGCTCCCTCAGCAATCATATGAGGTAGGTACTGTTATCTTCTCAATTTTAGAGATAATTAAACTGTTTCGTTGTCCAGAGTTACATGGCTTAATATGTTAGAGTTTAAACCCTCTAGAGTCAGGTCTCTTAATTATTCACAGGCCAGTAGAACCAGGGCCTTTCTTGGTTTTATTTGTTTGTTTGTTTGTTTGTTTGTTTGTTTATTTTCTCCCTTCCTTCAGGAGCCTTTGCTGACCCCCCTTTTTGAAGTAGCAGAAAACACACACTTGCTCAGTGTCTTTGATAAGGTATTCTTTATTATTTTTTTTAATTAAAAAATTTTAAGTAAAAAAAATTATTCACTTTCCACCGGAATGTAGGCCTCTCCCTTGTCTCCTCCAGCCTCTACTCTCCCTCCCTCTTCCCCCTACCTCCTTCCTCTAGTCCTCAAAAGAGGGGGAGCCCTCCTTCCCTACCATCTGACCCCAGCCTATCAAGTTCTTCCTTTGTGGCCTGGCAAGACCGACCCACCAGGGGGAAGGGAGCAGGTACCAGCATCCATCTCAGAGACTGCCCCTGCTCAGTCTCCATGTGGGTCCCCTAATATGCTAAGATATTCTATCTCTTTGGGTCTGTTTCCCAACATGTGTTTTAAAAGGAAGGAACATTTAAATTGCTCATCTCTTTCTCTACCTCACTCCAATGGTCTTTGTCAGGGTACAGTCCGAGAATCATTGGTATAGGGAAAAGAGCTTGGGATCTTGATAGAACATGGGTGGGTTGTCCTTCTGCCTCTTGTGAGTGATGCTCATGTCAGCTCTCTCATCATCATGTTCTCTCTCATCTCCAAAGGGATGTTCTAATCCCACAGCTCTACGTAGGGTATTGCCCAAGCAAGAGGGTGCTACAAATGTGCATTCATGCACAGTGTATCACTGTTGGGTTTGGGACTCCCTTACCTCACCCTGTTGTTAAGAAAGGGAATGACCATTAGCCAGACAAAGCAACGCGTATGCTTACCAGATCATGTCCTTTACAGTACTCCCATATGATTTTATGTACCTCTTCAACAAATTCTGTGAGATGGACTCATGAGGCAGCTGAGGTGCAGAATGTGGGTGCCTTGCTCATGTTGCTAGCACCAGTTTATGAGAAAGCTAAGAGTTGAACACAGTTTTTATTTAAATTCAGTCTTAATAGAGGCAACAGACAAGCATGAAATATCCTCCAGCTAGTCATTCTCCACCATGACTGCAGCTTGCTATCCCTTGGGGAAACTTTAAATGTCCCTGGCCAATTAATCTGTGTGTTTGAGCATGGGACCCCAGCATCAATACATCATGAAGCTCTGCAGGATACAGAATTACACAGACAGTTGAGAACATGCCTTTAACTTCCCTGGAAGTCCCTTGGGCACAAAGCTTGGCTTTAGATGCAGTGTTAGAATCATCTGGGGTCTTGGAAAATTGTCTGTCCCTGGCCTCATCCCAGATCTCTGAGTGGGCAGGTTTAGATTTGGTAATTAGTATTGTGTTCTATGTGGGTGAAACCCACATCATCTCGTGGTCCCAATGTCATTACCCAGCATACTCAATAGTTCTGACTCCTCTACATTTCTAGTTTCATCACCAGGCAGAGAAAGCACTGACTCAGTCACCACTGACTCAGTTTACTCGTAGGCCCATCTTTATTGTTTTCAAGCAGAATGAAATCAGATAGTTCATTAGGATTAGTTTAGTTCCTACTACAGGACACACTTTCCATCAGTGTGTGTAGACAAGTGGATCTGGGTTCACCTCTAGCAAGCTGCATTTAGAATTCTCTTACAGGCTAAAGAGAAGGAGATGCTGGATTTATTAAAATTCCTTAGAGCACACCTGCCCACTCACAACACGTGCTCATTAATGCATCCCGACCAGCACCTTCCCTTTTTCCTGCACGGGGGAGACATACACAGACACCAGCTGATGCCAGCATTGAGGATGGAGCAAGATGCTGCTGTTACATGCCTGCCTTCAATAAAGATTTTGGGGGCACTGAGAAGACCAATTGTTGACTGTAGACTGAGCCAAGCATCTTCTTTTGTGAAGTCTACTATTCACTGGATGGTGGTACAGATAGGGCAGTGCTTGTCACCCTGTTCATGGGCCTCCTGTGGCAGCAGTTCCCTTATCTGGGGTTTGTCTTAGTGTGCTCTCCACTATCCATTGTCATTGTGGTTAACCAAGGGCCAAGAATATTAAATAGAAAATTCCAGAAAGACTATTTTAAATAACTCGGTATAGCATGTTATTGTTGTTCTTATTGTGTCAATCTCTGTGTCAAAATGATAAAATCTAATAGGTAGGTATATTCAGTTATTTGTCCCTTAATGATGGAGGGAAATTTAAAGTGTATCTGTAAGTGGTTTCAACATTGTGTGAATAGCACAGGCTTTACTAACACATATGTAGGTGCATTGGCCTTCTATACACCCAGTGTACATAATGGCATTGCTACAATTATATGTAAGTAGCATAGTGGTAGTTTTACTTTCACCAAATGTCACCACATAGAGATAATGTATTTTGTCATAACATGATACTTTTTATCATTAGCAATAGGCATATTTTTAGTTCTGTTATAGTCCCACAGAACCACTGGTCGATATGTGTTCTGTCATCACCCAGACACCCCTATAGTATGCATATCTGTATAAGAGACTATTTAGTATATATAGGTCGAGAAATAGCTTCTTTGAGGTGCTTACAGGGGTACATTGGAACAAGTGTATATTCCTCTAATAGGTGGGGACCACGGTACAGCATATATTGAAATTTGGTTCTTTTGGGCCCCCCCAGAGATGCTGGTTGCAAATATGGGTTCCCAGACATCAGTGCACTTCCAGCACCTTCATGATTGATCTAGACCTGGGGATTAGATTCTTTAGTTGTTCTCTAGTTTTATTTATCAACCATTTAAGGAGTGAGAGGCCCTATGTCATCAATACTGGCATCCTTTTGAAAGTCTGGGATCTCCAGTTTTTAGGAATAAACCAAATGAGCTCATTGGACTACAGGGAGTTGTGCTGGGAGAATGAAAGAAAAGGAAAGGCATCAAGGGAGTGTCTAGGGAATGTGACAAAGGAGGCTGGCCTGTGTGCACATGCATGGAGGCAGAGTGTGCCTGTGGCTTGGATTTGGGGGGCAGCTGTCACTGTTGCTACTTAGATATTCATAGCCAATTGCTTCCATTGTTCCTCGCTTTATTAGCTTTTGCCAAGTAGTTCAGCTTTTACTAAGGGCACCGGGTTTATGGCAGCAATATTTCTCACAGTGTCAGAGATAAAATATCAAGCTAATAACAGACTCCCTGCTAATGTAAATCGCACAAGGAAGGCAATCGTGTTCAGAAGGAAGTCCTGCCAGCGTAGTGCTAAGTCTGAAGGCTTTGAGAAAGCAGTTGGTGGCATTGGATACACCCTGTGCTTGCTAAGAAGATGAAATAAATGATTTGTGTTAAGTAGTAACAGCTGCTGAAAAGAACGTTTTCCCACACCTGCCTCTTCCCAAAGGACTTGTTGCTTCCAGGGGGCTCTAGCAAAAGCTGAGAGGTTCAACTACAGGATTTAGAGAGAGAGTTTCTTTTTTTCCTTTCTTTCCCCTCCTTTTTAATTGTCACTTCCCAGCCTCAATATGTATAGAGAACCTATTAGCTTCCCCCATGTGTTATAAAGAGAAACCCATTTGAGGATGATAGGGGGCCTGAGAGGTCTCTTGGCAATCTCTGAGATGTTTTCTTTCTTTCTCTTGGTTACATATAGGTGGTACCTGCTGGGCAAACCTATTGTTGACACTTGTTGCAGAGATTTTTTTTTCCAACAAGGCCAGAGGCAGAGCTGAGCCTTAACAAAACGATGGTCAAGGTACAACTCTAGCTTTGAGGAAGTGATGCTCAGGAGAGGGAGAAAGGACAGGTGCCAGCTTAGAAGGATCAGGAACTATAAATGCACAGAGACCTTGAAGTAAAGATTATGAGAGAGGGTAATTTTCTGATGATGCCCCTTAAAGCTGTGGCTGGTCCAGTCTTGACTGGGGTTTCTGTCCATCTTGGGACCACCACACCCAGGTGCCTATCTTCTCAGCACTAAACAATTGGACCAATCCTAAGAACTTATAAATTTGCTCCTAGCAGATAGACTATAACTTATTCCCCACCCTTGTCCCAGGTCCCTTTTGTCATACCTAGCCTTTCCAAACACTTCCTGTTGGCATTGACAAAAATTGGAGGTAGCTATTAGACCCTGTGTGGGTCACTGTCAGTTTCAGAAATAATCTCGTTGACTCCATGACACAGGGGGTCAGTTCCTATGGAATAGGAACCAGGTCTTATGGCTTCAACTTTCCAGTTGAGAAAACAGACTGATGAGCTCATCCACTGATGTGTAGCTCATCCACATTTGCATAGAGCATATGCAAGGGATGTGATGCCATCTTCCAATATTTAAATCAGAAGTCCAACCCAAACTGTGTTTTAGGCAGCAGAGCCTGGTACAATTACTGTTTTGTTGGCACATGCTCAGTTCTGCCTGAACCATATAACCTGACAAATGAATTGCAGTGCCACCCCTTAGAGGTTGGAGCATGGACAGCCTTGAGACTAAGTAGCTGCTTTTGGGTGAGCAGCGGGTGTTGGTATCCCCCAGTTAGGACACTGGGGAGAGGGAGTGAAGAGGATGGCAGGTGAGCAGAGGATTGTCCACTAGATGTGAAAAGAGACACAACTGCATGTTTGCACTCCAGTCAGGAACACAGGCTTTGCTGACAGCTGCAGGTGATATGGATGGTGCGGGAGACTGCATGGGGCATGAGCAGTAATGTGATCGAGGGCTCACATTACTGGCAATTACAATTTGAATAAGTTATCAATGGGAAGAAGCAGGGGCTTAGAAAGCTAGTTTATTAACCCCTGAAGTTACACTCACCACGTTTGGAGAAAGTTTATGAATTGCTTTGAATTATAAGCCCAATGACGAATACCAATGCTGCAGGAACCCTTGATTGCCGCTTCAGGAGCAGGCAGTGTTTCATGGGGACGATTTCAAACAAAAGTCTTATGTATTTTAAAGCATCAAAGCAGGAAGAAGAAGAAGAAGAAAAAAAAAAAAAAGAATGAAAGCACCAGGGCGAGGGGTGGACTCGTATATTTACTTGCTGGTGAGAAAACGTTAGCATAAATCCTGCCTATGATTTTTCAGTTTTCTGTTTTTCTTCTTTTGATATTGGATATTCCTCTAGGCACAAAGCCCAGGGCCAAGATGCATCCTGCTTGTTACCCACAGAGTGTTTTGCTGAGTTACTTCCTTAATTAGAATCAAGTCCCAAACAGAGGTAAGAGACACTGGGACTACTTATTCATCTCGCGCTGCCCAGAGGTCTCTTCCCTGGTCTCTCGTCATTTTAAGTCCTAACAATGAAATGGAAGACGGAGTACAAGGCTGAGTTCTTTCAGTGGACTCCTGCGGAGCTCTGCTGTCTTCCCTAGGGCTCTGTTCTTGCCCCCAGACAACCCTCTGATCATTTGCTGTTCCCATCTCCAAATCGGAGTTCTTTGAGGCCTCTCTCTCAGGAACTTTGGAGACAGAGGTTAGTGCAGAATCAGGAGGAATTCCATCCTATTTTGAGACCAGCCATGGACCAGCTGTGTACTTAATGTTACAGTAGACTCACAGCCCTCACTGTAGAGAGGGAGGTCAGGAAGAGAGCTAATCAAGGAGGTGATAAGACTGCAGGGGAGTTTGTGAAGGAGAGAGAAGACATGGCAGTGCCAAGTGGTTTCTGTATTATTGTCTTCATCTCAACATCCTGTGGAGTAGAAGTACTTCCGTTTTACAGTGATGAAGCTGCTATGTCATGGAATCCCCCCAAATTAGGAAAATAAATCTGGGAGTGAAGGGCTCCTTGGTGTTAGGCATCAAAAGTCAATGTTTCCCATTACCAGAGCAAGTGTTCCTATGACCCTGTTCATAGATATTTATTCACTCCAGTGTCACGTGGGAAAGGTCAGATCCAGAGGCTTGGCTTAATAAGACTCTGAGGAAATTCCTTTTCAAGATCACAGTATAGAGGTTAAGGTTAGTGCATCAGAGTAGGGCAAGCAAGGCAGCAGGAAGAAGAGTCAGTGCTGGCCTAGATGTAAGCTCTATGCTTTGGCTAAAAGTGGTTTTCCCACCTGAGCATCAAGAGTGGTCAATAGCAGGCTAAGACCCTATGAGCATATACAGGGGGAGGAGGTCCCCCTCAGTCACAGTCATAGGGGAGGGGAGTAAGGGGGAAATGGGAGGGAGGGAGGAATGGGAGGATACAAGGGATGGAATAACAATTGAGATGTAATATGAATAAATCTATAAAATATATATTAAAAAAAAAAGAGTGGTCAAGAGAGCCCTTCAAATGTGGCAGTTCATGTTTGGGATGAGAAAAAAAAACATATGGATGTTGCCCTGTCATAGATGAAGCTTAGGAGTTGAAGGCACAAAACCCCCTTGTTCATTGACCCATTAGTATGGAAAAGCCTGAACCTCAACTTCGCTCACACAGGGTTGTGGTGAGGCTTAGTGAAGAGCTAGAAATGCTTAGAGCAGCAACTTACTCAACACACACACTCCGTCAACCTAGTTGCCCGTGTCTAGGTGTGTCTTGTCAATTTCCTAAGGGACCATGAGGGAATGTCTGCTTCATCCCCATTCAGTTTTGGGGGATGGGGGAAGTGTTTTGGTTAGGGAGGAAGGTGAGTATCATTTTCTAGGGCCCACACCCACAGTGGTGTCGCCAGACAAATATTCTTACCACCTGGGAGTGAACCTATTTTAAGATACAGAATCTTAGACTTAGACCTTAGACCTCCTGAGTCTGAAACCCAGAGGTGGCTCTAACACTCTGTTTTCTAAAACACTATGGACGTTGTAATCATTACTACTTTAAAAGCTTAGAAGTCAGGGCTCTGAGAAGGCCTGGTCATTAGGGATAGGGTACCTACATGTGCTCGACTCTTGAAGGTGTCCTTTGTTGCAGACCTCATGTGTTCCAGTGGGCACTAAGGTCATATTATAATTAAGTGATCACTTAAAGGCTGTCACTGTGCAGAGGGCACACAGGCAGCCAATTCATTAGCCAAGAGTAACTTCTTGCAAATTAAAAAAATGTTAATGACCTGTTTTGAAGCATTGAGAGCCTATCAGGGACCTCATGCCTGGAATGCGCATTTACCATATGGTAGCTTTGGAAGCTAATATTGATCCTCATTATTTTAAATGATTACAAACATTGCAGGTGTTTTATAATAATCTCCATTGTCTAATTAAAACATGCGTGAAACGAGCTCATTCTGTCTGCTAACGAATATTGATTCCAACAGCAAAACCCCAACACAGAAGCAGGACTGGGGATGGCTGGCCAACTGGCCACCACTGCCAGCCCTTTTGCTCACTAAATGATTAATCCTAGGATACAGAGCATTTTTGACAGGCAGTCATCCATTGGGGACCTTTGCCTGATTTGAACCTGCTCCAATGTCCAATGCTTAGGCTTGTTATGACATCAAATGGGAAATTTAGAGCAAGCATCAGTCATTCTGTGACCCTTCCTTTCTGATTCCCTAACTTTTTTCTTTCACAATTTCTATCTCTAATTCATTTTTTAGGCAACTTTTTTTTCCCTAAATGGTTTTAGGGAATCAGCCTGCTGGGATTGGTCATTACTTAATGTTTCAATTACACACTGACTAGTTATAGCTCTCAGGGTTCTTTGTGCCTAGTATTTTTTCGCTATCAAGAACAAAACAAAACAAAAAATGTAAGCTTCTCGGAGACAAGGGTTATATCCTTCCCCTACTTTTGTGACACTAATGCTGTAGTGTTATTATTCAAGCCACTCCTAGTCATTGCCAAGTAAGTGAGTAAAAACTATTCTTAAGAAGTTACTCCCTGCTCAGTGGATGTTTGTATATGCATGCATATTTTAATATCAATCAGACAAAAGTTATTGTACACTAATTATGGCATGGAGGGAAAACACCTTAGGGGCCTTGGCTCCGATGACTAGAGACTCCAAGTCTCCCTGGGAAGAAGGCAGATAGACTACTCTTGTGTCACCTGCTGATGTGATTATACAGGCTCTTTGGGAGGATTGAGAGAGGTGGGGTGGAGGGTAAGGGGGCCAGAGAGTGAGTCTTGAGCCCAATGGAAGAATATCCCCAAAAGGCATGTAGAAGTTGGAGTTCTTAGCCGGCATATGTGAACCTATCAGAGTGTGTTGTGGGGGAGGAGTATCCAGGGCCACAGAAAGATGAAAAGGTGGCACAGCAGACAGATTGTCTGCCATTCAGAGAAGCTTAGGTTTTATTCTGAACGTGGAGGGTTTATATTAAGAGAGATTTGCATTTTGTCGAACAACATTTTAGGATCTATAATTCAGGAAAATCACCCTGGAAACACAAAAGAGGCGGGAGCCAGAGGCTGGGAGATTAGTAATGGCCTATATGAGAAGGGAGAAATGTCTGTGCTAAGGTAGTGTTATGTATAAAACAATACAGACATATTTAGCCTGTGAATGTTAACATTCAGTGTGAGAACATCATCTCATTTCCTCTCTTGATTGTGGAAAAATTGAGGTAAAGCTTGGAGAGAAACATAAATCTCTTAGTACCCACTTCCCAGAATTAACAAGCCTTTACATTGGGTCTTATGTATAACATCTATTTTCATTATAAAAATTAAAGCTAGAAAATAAACAGTTCCATTTTGTTCCACCCACTACCCCACCAGGCATTTTCAAGAAGTTGGTGTTTATTAATCTAGTCCAGATTTCCTACACAGTTTCATATTTAATTATTCATAGGCATTATAAAAACTGTCACTATACACAAACTCTGGTGCCCCCGATTTGATCACTTCCCCTTGGTGGCGAGGCCTGGTGGCACACAGAAGAAGGGGAAGCAGGCCAGTCAATGAGACCTGATAGGCTGTGGTCATAGGATGAGAGAGGAGATTCCTTTCTATCAGAGGTCTAGGGAAGGAGACGAGGGAGGAAGAGGGAGGGAGGGTGGAAATGGGAAGATACAAGCAAGGGGATAACACTCAGGAGGCAATCTGAATAAATTATAATAAATATTTAAAATTTAAAAATTGTCACTATAGCTTTCAGCAAACTATTTTTCCTGTTGATACATTAGTTCAACTTGACCCATTCAGTCTGTATAGGGCATGGTGCTGGACACGTCACCTAACTGTATGTAGAGGAGTGCTTGTGGAACATTGGGTCTTCAGGAATACAGCATTTCCCATCTATTCCATACTGCCAAAAGCAGGACGACTGTCACAGTTCTAACTTCCCAATAGTGGAGACTGTTTCTATCCCTTTCCTTTCCAGCACTTTCTATTATAGACCTTGAAAATTTTTTCCTTTGATTTGAGTTCTTTTCCCCCTGCTTTTCTTCAGTTTCCAAATAGATGTGCATTGGTCTTAAGATTTCCTATCTGGTGGGTGGCACTCTCATACTCTTTTGGGTCAGTAATCATACTTTCTAGACTTGTTTGAGTTCTTTTATAGTCCAGATACCAAACTTTTTTTCTGGAAAGTGTTTTCTTAAATAATATTTTCTCTCCATTTCCTTCTTCTTGCTTTGTTTATGGTATGTTTCCCCAGAAAAGGGTTTTACATTTTGAAGTCAGAAAATTTATTAATTTGGCCCTCGGTGTGTTCTGTTTTCTTTTGCCTTGTATAAGAAATATTTTCCTATTTTGATACCATAAAGATAGCAGGCACTGCCCCATATTTTCTCCTAACAGTTGTGCTTCTAACCATAGCTTTCTAATATAGCAGGGATATGTTTTGTGGGTGTTGTGAGGGGCAGAGAATAGGCTTCTTATTATTTACTTTCTTCCCTTAATAGCAAATAGTCCCACAGCATCTATTAGCAGTCCTTGTCCACTGACTTACAGTATGCCCCCTTTTATGCACTCAGCTCTTCTATGGGCCCTCAGCTATTTGTGGTGTTCTCTTTTGGCATATTTATCTGTGTGTTCCCATGGAGTCAACTCCAAAGTGATGTTTTAAAAATTCCTGGAGTAGGGAAGATGGCTTAAGCTAGTGAAATGATTGCTGTGTGGGTATGTGGAACGAAGTTTGGATCTCTAGCACTCATGTAAATTAGCTGGGCATGGCTGTATGTAACCCAGCGGAGAGGTACAGACTCACACATCCCTGTTTTTCCCAGCTAGTCTCATCAAACCAGGCTCAGTCTCAAAAAAAAAAAAAAAAAAAAAAAAAGGGGGAGAGTGATTGAGGAAGATGTCTGACTTCTAGCCCCCATATGTGCACATGTACACACATGGACCCAGATACATGTGAACATGCATGAACACACACACACACACACACACACACACACACACACACACACACGCACACGCACACACACACACACACACACACAGATAAGAGCTCGAGTGCTTTAACTCTACAGACAACCTCTGTGGCTATCAGGACTATATAGGTCTCTCATCTACTACTTTAAGAGAACTGCCACTGAGTCTAGGGGAACCATGGCCTAGTGTTAGGGAAACCTTGTCTCTTGGCTAGGGTCTTGGAGGATTTTCCCTCTGATCAGGATTTTTATGGATTTAAGACACAAAAAGAAAATGTATGGCCTACCAAATCTCATCTGTACTGCTTGTAACCTCTCCCTCTCTAGCCTGGCAAGGCCACCTTGCCAGGGGGAAGTAATCAAAGTTCGGTGGCCAGAGGACATGTCCGAAGTAGTCCCTACTCTCCACATTGTGGGACCCACAAGGAAACTGTGCTACTACATCTGAGTAGAGGGTCTTGGGCCACATCATTAATGGTCCTTGGTTGATGTTTCAATCTCTGTACTGTAGTGTAGTTATCCTGTATGATGTGGTTAATATCCGCTTAGGAGTGAGTATATACTATGTGTGTCTTTCTGGGTCTGGGTTACCCTACTCAGGATGATCTTTTGTAGTTCCATCCATTTGCCTGCAAATTTCAAAATTTCCTTGTTTTTAATTGCTGAATAGTATTCCATTGTGTAGATGTGTCACAGTTTCTTTATCCATTCTTCAGTTGAGGGACATCTAGCTTATTTCCAGATTCTGGCTATTACAAATAAAGCTGCTATGAACATAGTTGAGCAAATGTCCTTGTTGTATGGTGTAGAATCTTTTGGGTATATTCTCAGGAGTGGTATGCCTGGGTCTTGAGGTAGAATTACTCCCATTTTCCCGAGAAAGCTCCAGATCAATTTCTAAAGTGGTTGTACAAGTTTGCACTCCTACTAGACCACTAGTTTTGGTCTAAGAGATTGGACCCAAGGTCTTACATGTGCTAGACAGGAGCTCTATGGTGGACCTATACCATTAGCTCAAGAGCTATCAAAGAATGTGTGGTTGTCACACTCTCCTTTTCAATGTGAGACCAAAGGTGGACATTGGCCCCCAAATGCTATCACAATCCTTCCTGCCTTGTCATCTCCAGTCCACTGGGACAAACCATCCATCTCTGAGATTCAAAATGCAATAGTCCACCATGCCTTTCTGCTCTTGTAATGAGTGACTGGTATCCAGTACAATTAAAACCATGTTCCTTGGTAGTTTGTGACTTTGGACAGATGGAGAACTCCAGGAGCAGCTTTAAGAAGAGTTTCCACTACCCTTTATATTCTAGGGTCTTTCCCTTTCGTCATGCCATGCCCATAAGATATGTGTTTGCGAAACATTTCCTCTTTATTGTGAGCGGCTGTTGTGAGACAAAACTTAACAAGAAGGAGTAAGGACTAGAAAAATCTCTGGATGGTTGAATGAGATGCTGGTGTGAAGTAAGAGTACAGAGATGGCGGCTACTAAGGGGCACAGGGAATCCATTCTCTGATTGGGATGCTAATAGTCCCTGGGTGTGACGCCAAGCAAAGTAGGAGGAGGCAGAGCTATTCAGAGACGTTGCCTGGGAGAAGAGGCAGATGGAGGGTAGGAGCCATCATGCATTTGTGAACCTGTGCTCCCTTTTGGAAATAACCCATTTCTTTGCTTGGATGATGACCAATAAGCCCCTCATTTTTTCATGACTTTAACAAAATAAATGTTTCCAAAACAAAACTTTGTGGTACTACCCCTATATTTTCTCCCTTGCTAATAACTTCCAAGATAAAAATGGGGGCTCAGGAGATGCAGGGTTAGGATGATCCCTGGGGCTCACTGGCCGGCTAGCCTAGACTACTTGGGAGGTAAAAATAAGTGAGAGACCCTGTCTCAAAAACAAAGGCTAACAACTACAAATGACACCTAAGCTTGTCATCTGGCCTCCACATGTATGTGCACACATATACACTCATACATACAAACAACAAGCACCTGCACACCAAACCACACAATACACTTGTGTCACCCCCTCCCTTTCTCAAAGCTGCCAACATGGGCCAACAAAGTCTGAAATCATTATTAAGCACCTGCCCGTCATGTTCTTCCAACTTCCTCTTCATTTCAGGTCTCCAGCATGTTGGCGCCTTTTCAAGGTCCCTTATGAGTCTATTTCCTTCACTCCCTCAGCCACAGAGCCTTCACACTGACCATTCCTTCTATTGAGGGGCCTTTTCTTCCATCTCAGGGAGCAACCCAGTCACTGGTCAGTAATGCACATTTAGTGAGGAGGTTTGAGATGTTCATTTATGGTGAAAGTTGGCCAAGTTCTGGTGATGATCTTAAACATTTTTAAGGGTAACCTTAAACAGGTAGCATTTCCAAAATCTTCCCTTAGTTTTTCAACATATAGAAGGCTCAAGAGAACTTTCCAGATAGGAATGTCTAGGGAAAAGATACTTATTGATACAAATGGTCTCTCATGTTGCTTTTCTGGCCTGGGTTGTCCCTCCCTTATCTTAGATGATGAGAGCCTTCAAGCCTTAGAAAGCTATTTAATTCTAAGTCCCTTGATTTTACCTGGACATCATTTATCTAGGGATAGTCAATTAGTAAGAGTCCTGGCTCCAGACTCTAATCTGCTTAACCTGTATTTCAGGTCTCTTGAAAAGAAGTTGGGAAGTCAGAGAGGAGATGACTCAACTCAAAACTTCACTTTAGAAGTCCTCACAAGATCAAATCCTTATTACTTTCTTCCATTTTTAGATTTGAAAAAAACTGGGAGTACCCCAGTTATTGCTACCTCTTTGGACCCAGGCTCTCCTTCCAGATCTTCTGCTTTTTCATTCATCCAGTCTCCTCCTTCCTAGGGGAAACTCATCCCTCAGGGTAATCAATGTCCTTCTCAGCCAGAACCCTGTTACCAGGGCAACCATTCCAGGCAGTCAACTTGGGCTCATTGAGATGCAGATGCTGAGCCCAGGGCCCACAGAAGGGCAACTGCTATCAGAGTGGGCAGTTTCTGGCAACTCTGGAGTGTATTATACCAAGTGGCACATGGTAATTATGCATTTGTGGCTTTCGTTATGTGCCAGTTTAATTGTCACAAATCCATTGTTATTTTAAAATTTTTTTTTTTTTTTCCCTAGACCACTCAGCAGAAGACAAAAATTGATGCCAGAGGGCAGATTTCTTTCAGGAAGAGACATTCACTTGGGTAGAAAATAAGTGCAGTGATTTAATGTCTTCTGATTGGTTATGAAGTTTTCTCCATTGATGGGTGCACAACCTCAACATGGCTGCCGATGGGAGGTCATCTAGGGCCCAGAGCTGTGTCGGTGTGTGTATAAAAGATAATATAAAATGATAAAAGATGAACTGGGCTTGGCATGAAGGTGTACAACTTCCTTTGGAAAAGAGAGCCATTCGAAGAATTGGAGATCATTGTTCCTTTTCTTTCTGCCCCTGGCTTTGTTTCCATATTGGTGAATCTCCACTTTCTTTCTTTCATCATCATCATCATCATCATCATCATCATTATTATTATTATAATATTTGCATTTTTATTAATTTATCCATATTACAACTCAATTGTTCTCCCATCATTTGTATCCTCCTGTTCCTCCTACCCTCCCACCCCCATCCCCTATTACCTTCCTTCAGGTCCTTGTCCAAGAGGGATCCCCTCCCCCACTTTATGGTTGCAGGCTAACAACTCTTATCTTGGCAGTCTGCCTATTCTTTCTTTGAGTGCCACCAAGGCTCCCCTCCAAGGGGAAGTTGTCAAATATGGGGCAGAGCTCATCCTCCACAGTTATGTGGAGAGCAGAGACTAACTCTGACATGAGCTCTGCAATCTCCACTTTCAAGAAGATAGGTTTCTGACGTCAAACTTGCTTACTACAATGACATATTTCCCCTGACTCTTGCTTGTGACAATTTGGTAAGTAAGTTGATAATATGGTGGGTAGGATCAACTTGCATTAAATTTTCCTGCAGTATCTCCAATCTTGTGCTATTAAGAACCATGATGGCTAACAAGGATGGCATGCACATTGTGTATATGTCCCATTAACTTCTTAGTTTTACCGAGAGTGAAGGTATGGCTGCCCTAAGTACCACACTAGAGAGGGCTCAGCAAGGCTTTGAAGTCAGTTCAGATGAGAGTTGAGGATATAAAATTGAAAAAATGGTTGAATCCTGGACACCACTCATTTCAGTCTGTGGAGCCTGGACCCAATCACTCTGGCACTCCTAAACCTTGGGTGTATTTGGAGCAAAAGAGGAAGAGAAATGAGTCATCAGTGCTTTGGGGACTGGTGTGGTAGAAGTGGGGAAGAGGATGGTAGCTAGGTACCATGCACAAATTAACCACTAGAGTAGTTTCTGGTGTGGAAACTGAGGCACAGAGAGAGCACATAGCTACTATGTGGTGGGGCTAGGATCCTAATACATGATATTTGCTGTTGCTCTGCTAGTGTTAGGAACAGAATGGAAAACTATCCTTGCTCTCATACCGAGAGAGTGCCCATTGGAGGTAGGTCTACATGGTTTCTGTCAGTCATGTACACCTACTTGACTCAAGATCACTGTAAAAGGACGGGATGTCCTGGGGCACTTAGGGTCTTTCTTCAGGGAAGGCCTTTATATTTTTCTTTTTCACTACAGTAATGTATATTCTTTTAGAATACTGGGTAGCTATGCAGCTGACTGTTTGCTGCCCAGCTATGTGGTTTGGACTCTCATCTTTATCCGAGCCCACCCTTTGGAGTGAATTTGAAGCGATGGATTTGAGGACAGTCAGATTCTCCTGACTCAGCTGGGCTTTTTGTCCAAAATGCATGGAAGGACCTTGTGTCATGCATTGTTTTTTTTTTTTTTTTTTTTTCCAAGAAGGGTCGGCTCTGGACTAGTGCCAGGTGGTTGTGAGCCATCTGAGGTAGGGGCTGGGAACTGAACTCAAGTCCTGTTGCTCTTAATTTGTTGAGCTATCTCTCCAGCTCCTAGATTGAATTGATTAAAAAAAATTTGCAAAGCAAATATGAAGTCACACACTACAAGTGGGCAGTGGTTCTCAGCCTTGGCTTAACCTCAGAATAAATGCATAGCTTTAAAATAGCCTGATCTATATTTCTTAACCTACTTGCTCAGAGAGCCTGGTTTTAAGTGGTCTCCAATGTGCCCTGAACATGGGCATTTTTAAAGGCAACCGGGCAGGACACTCCATGAGCCCGTCTTTCAGTGCAGGCCTCTGTTTTTATGGGGATTTTTGGCAGGTGGGCTTGCAGCTCTTGCCCTGAGTCTCTCGCTTTCTCTAGAACCTTCCGCCGCCATCAGTTTCCCCCTGACTCTCTCGAAGTTTTGATCCTCCTTTTCTTCTGGCACTTTTTCTTCTTCTAAAAATAACTTTCCTCAAAATACTACACCTCTCCAGAAAGCTGTCGAGTGGAGTAGTTGTTCCTGGCGGCCTCCATGTGCTCATGACCCTTGGTCAGCTCTGCAGTTGATTGCTCCTTCTGCAGATCCTTGAAAGGTCTTTCTGCCAGGTGCCCTGGCTCCTCCTAATAGCTGAAATGGCTTTATCTCAGTTCCCATCCTCAGAGGAACCTGGTAGCATCCAGCCACTATTAGCACCTTGTTAAATATAGAATCTTATCATTCCCACCCTGAATTTGGATCTACCCATCAGAATTTCCTGGGGGGGGGTGTACGAGGGATAAAGCCTTATTATTGTTTTAAAGATCAATTCCATTGCTTCATACAGGAGTGCTTAAGACCACTCTCTGTTGTCGACTGAGTCGAATCTTAGCGATTGTAAAGCCTGCGTCACTTTAAGTTTTCACATCAGATGTTTGCTTTGTGTCTAAGTTACACATCACTGAGAGATGGTTGAGACTAGTGATTCAGAGCACGGGCCCTGGGGCCACTCCACCTGTGATTCGAACCCCAGATCTATAACTCACCACCTGCTGCTTTCATTTCTTTACCCTTCCAATTGGATAATAGTGTCCACCTCACAGGATCGAGGCATACTTGGCTAAGTCAACACTTATAAATCACCCAGAACACCACCCGTACCTAGTAAGTGTTCCACAAAAGTGCCTGTAAGATTATATAGGTTTATGTTATCTTTAATACTCGTTTTAGGTGCTTACCTTCTCCTAAGCTACAGTTAATGTAATTGACCAAGGAACTTCAAGACTTTGTCAGCTCTCTGTGTGGTTAATTGGTCCTGATGAGTTGCTTGAAGCCATTGTCTTTTCCCTCTACATTTAAAGCTATCATTTCCAACCAGATTTATTTTTCCTTCAGGTGTCTCAGTCCATCTGAAGAATTTATTGTCTATCCATCAGCTATAATGATTCCCCACAGCAGTGGTTTTTACCTTGTACTCCTCAGCTAACTGGGCCTATGGATTTATGGTCTCCTATGATATAACTTCTAATCTGGTAATATCGAGTCAATTATAATATGCCAAGAATGAAAGCATCCAAAGCTGGAGAGGGAACGAGACCATTAAAGTTGTAGAGAGGCCTGCCTGTCAACACTTTCTAAACCTCAGAATCATTTGGTGATTCATCAGGCATGGGACTCAATATTAGCATCCAGGGATGAAACTAGTTTCTTGTAAGATAAGCCTTTGTGTTTCACAAACTCCATGCAACTTACTCGGATCAAGTGGCTCAAATATATGGCAAGAGAACAGTCCGCAAAAGGCCAAGAGGGAGAGAGATGGTCATGAACCAGATGATTTAATGGGCCATCTCCCCTGTAGTTAATTTCCCTAGATCTCTTGTGCTTTATTGATTTTGCAAATAGCTATTGTCACATCTGCCCCTTCAGCCTGTGGGAACCAGTGGATTTTAAAAAATTGAATTGGGTGTGTGTGTGTATGAGGGGGTGCAGATTAATCAATATCAAGATATATTTATTGACTTGGGACATTTGTATTAACAGTAGCAAAGTCAGGAATCATTTGAGCCTTTTTAGTGCTTGATTAAGTAGCATAGTTGAGTATCTAAAGTGTAGTTTGAAACTATTCCCCTTTGTGGATGTGACATGGCTCTCGCTTCCACTTCCTGTGATACTTGCCTTCATTTGTGAAGTTGGTAGGATTTGCGTTATGGTAGCAATCATATCAAGATACTTTTCAAATGCCAAGTGATAATCGTAAGGAGAGTCTCAAGTTTCCTCTTGTTCATGACATTTTTTCCCTTCTGATTTCTCCCTTTAAAACACATCTCCCAACTTCCAGGTTAGATCTTTGACAGTTTTATTTTTAGAGGCAGGAATTCTGTTCTTTGTGAAAAATATGCCTACTGCCTTTAAAAAGTCAACAACTACTTTGTTTAATTGAATAATTAATGTCTCCCTTTTTACCAAGAAAAAGTTGCACTGTTCTTTTTCAAGGGCACAAGTGAGAACATTTCCAATATAACAGAGATGCTCTTCTTATTATTATGCTTGAGGGGGCCTTATTATTAAGAAGGAACTCATTTTGGGTTGTCTAGTCCAGTGAGAGTGGTGTGTTTATAATCAGCCGCCTATAGAATCTTTTTGATTCTATGTTTGAAGGTGGCAGAAGCAATTATGGCTTTGCTGTAGGGATGTAGCTCCTGGGTATATGGTAGTTGTTAACTCATTGTTTTTCCTAAGAGGCATTGATCCCAGGCATTGTTGTAAGAGCCATGGAGTGTCAGGTTGCTGGGGCAAGGGCCCAATCCACAACCGTTGCTGGAGGAAAGGTAGCTGGATTCTAAGGATCTATACTAAGAAGGGGCGAGTCCTGTTTGTTGGTGAGGAAGTGACAGCTTTCTGTCAAATCTGTAATGTCTCTGGTCTTTCTGTTTGCACTCTACTCACTCTTCATTTAGGACATCCTGCTGGAAGTTGCCAGATGCCTTCTTGCTGCCCTTCCTCCACCCTGGCTCAAGTTTATTTCTTTGTTTTTATTGCTCATCATCTGTGACTTCTTGGCAGCGTCTTATAGGAAGTGAATATCTACTCTGCATGACCCATCATGAAGCACTCCTCTAACCTCTGATGTTGAAAGATGTGTGCCAAGCCTAACTCTTAAGCACTTGGCAAATGTTAGCTCTGTCTTCTCTGTGTTCTCTATTTCCTTTAAAAGACAGGCTAAGCAAGGACAAGAAAAGTGAATGACAAAGATTGTGAAGAAGATGATGATTTATTGAGAATCTTTTATGGGCTGACTCCTGGGTTTTTTCGGGCATGGTTGCTATTTCATTAAGTCCCTGAAAATGTGACCCCATGTTCTGATTATAATATCTCTATTTTGTTTATAGTAAAACTGAGTCACAGAAAGGGTTGATTGTCACTCAGATAGCAAGTCACGATGTCAGAGACTTACCTTGAAGTCAATGCTGACTCTAAAGTCACTGTAAAACTTCACCCTAATCCTTACCATGTAGCCCATGGCTGGGGTCTCTCTGATTGGAGAGTCTATGGAGAGTTTGACTCACTGAGTTCCAAGTGAGCCTAACTTTTCTATATACTTCTTGTGAGCTAATATCAATAGTAAACACTTGTAAATTCCTCTGGAACTGTTCTTAGCCTGTGTTATAATAAACTATCCTCAAGATGCTCCCAGAAGACAGCAGCCAGTAAGATGTTCATCATTCTTGAAAATCTCCCTGCTTCAATTCTTGTCAAGTTTCCTCTCTGGAACTCTCATGCAAACTACTCAATCTCTAAAGAGCTTCTGTCTCTCTCATAGTCATCTTTCCTTTCTCCTTCCTTCCTCCTTCCTTCCTTCCTTCCTTCCTTCCTTCTCTCTCTCTCTCTCTCTCTCTCTCTCTCTCTCTCTCTCTCTCAATTCTTAGAACAAGGTTTAATTCATTGAAGAGGCAGTCAAGTAGAACCTGTATTTTATAACTCATGGCTCAGGGGACTTGTCACTACCTTATACTATCTGCCAGTCACCTTCTTTAGCCATATGCACTTACATAAGATAATATAGTAGGTTTTATTTCCTCTATGATTTGCCTGAGGACAAATCAAAGAGAGCTTGACTAATAACTCATGACACTGGAAAGAGAGACAGAGCCATCTTAAGAGAGAGGCCTCTGATTTGGGGATGAAGTGGGGGTTACTGTAGAAGAGAGTTCAGGTACAGTGACAGTAGCCACCAGACTCTGTTCATAGCTGGGAGGCAGGTCTTAGACTTCCAAACCTGAGAGCAATAGGATTTGGACGTTTAAAGCACCTGCAGGATGCTGGTCTCCAAACAGAGTGTGCTTGTTGCAAGGCTCATCAGCCATCATTTACTTTATCATGAAAAAGGAAAACAAAGTTTGATGTATTTTTGCTTATGTATTTTTTTCAACATGGTGTTATTTATAAAAACAAGAAGTTAGAAATTACCTCAATAAAGGAATGATATGATAAATTATGCAGCATCTGTACAGTGAACATCCACAGAGCAGTTCAAAAACTGCACTAGGGTGGAAGTAGCAGTGGGACACATCTTCAAGGAGTCAAGAACTAACGGCCCTGCAGCAGAGCCTTTCGAAGGCTCATGCCTGCCAGGGTCTCCCCACCATGACTGTACGCAGATGCTCACTCTTAAAACACAGCTGGCAGCCTGTCTGCTAGACCCAGCACCTCTTCGGCTCTGGCTCACCTCTGCACCTCCACAATGTGAGCACTGCCAATGCCAGCGGGCCACATAGCGGCGTGATATTCAGCCACTTGGCTTAGTTTTACATATTTTTAATATCTGCACTGAAATGATCTGATAACAGGTGATATTACCTACAGCTTCATGTAGCCTGAAGGAAGGGTAGAACTGCTGCTGCTGCTGCTGCTGCTGCTGCTACTACTTCTATGGATTCATTTGCACTCAGCAAACTGGGACGGAGCTCATTTTAGTTGTGCCTGGTTAAAGGGATTTATGGATTATGTGATAAAGTGTTTTTTTTTTTTCTCTTTTGAGCCAACTTTCAAAAAAAGGACTCACGTGGCTTATGTAAACTCCTTTAAGGACTGTTGATTGAAGATAATACCATTGTTGTTTTATTATTATTATTATTATTATTATTATTATTATTATTATTATTATT